>BCLG01000242.1:121833-138328 GCA_001602295.1 Zoysia matrella | reverse complement strand
TTATTTCTTCAGTTAAATAGCGGATTAATCTACATCTAGTGAGTTAGAATATGGTCCTCAATCAATCACCAAAACATTCATCCCTTAGGGGCTGCATAGGGCATGAAACTAACAACTACAGATATTATTGCATTTGTTTTATTGTTAGCAAAGTGAGCTTCAAATACTGAAATGTAACCATTTCATCCATCTTGTGTTAAGGAGGATAAGCGAAGGTGATACATAATACTTTATGTAAATATTTTATGAAATGCAATAGAAATTAGCAAAGAAAAAGTAATTCCTTTAATTCACTTACTAATCAATAGAATTAGTGACAGCAAGAATGCAAACACAATAAGAATATCCTTAATCGCTTACTCATAACATATCTAATATAATAGTAGTAATTATGCTCAATTCATCTATTAAACTATATAAAATATTAGTGCAGAGCAATAACATAAAACAGTCTCTAATAGACAAAGAAATAAAATGTGATAAAACAATGGTTCCAGTTTTATAGAAACCTACCTTAATGATTACTCCCTCCGTTCTTTAATTGATGTCGTCGTTGACTTTTCAATTCAACTTTAACTAGCTGTCTTATTTAAAAAAATTTGATAAATTTCATATATTTTAATATAATTTGATTTATCATTAGAATTATTTGAATCACAACTTAAAATTTTACACATTCGAGTATATTTTTTGAATAAGACGAATAGTCAAAATTGATTGTCAAAATCAACGGTGACATCAATTTAAGACGGAGGGAGTATGTAGAAAAACTTTCACAAAGCTCTTTATTACCTTTCCATCAGAAGCCACCATGATCTTCATCAATTTAAGACGGAGGGAGTATGTAGAAAAACTTTCACAAAGCTCTTTATTACCTTTCCATCAGAAGCCACCATGATCTTCCTTGTAACGTTTGGGAGACATGCAAAGGGCCACCGCACTATCATCAGTTGGTTCGTATGGATTAGAATATCAACATATTTTCACATCTGTATATGTTTTCAATGTTGTTTTCAGAAAAAAAAAATTAATACTCCGCCCCAACAATATAAGTGACATTTTGGACTTTTTAAAATCAGCATTTAACCGTTCATCTTATTAAAAATTACGAAAATACAAAAATATACAAGTAAAACTTAAAGTACTTCTAATAATGAA
The DNA here is from genome assembly GCA_001602295.1 of Zoysia matrella. Classification (NCBI taxonomy): domain Eukaryota; kingdom Viridiplantae; phylum Streptophyta; class Magnoliopsida; order Poales; family Poaceae; genus Zoysia; species Zoysia matrella. Next base: position 137,170 of record BCLG01000242.1, on the reverse strand, counting down.
TTATTTTGCAATAAAATAAATAATATTTTCACAAATTTTTTGAATAAAATGAATGGTCAAAGGTAGATGTTTGAAAATCTAAAAAGACACTTATTTCGGGACAGAGAGAGTAGAAAACAGTTAAGCATGGGCTATTAGTGTTTTTTTTCTCTCCATTTCTAAATTGTTGACCACCATTTTTAACATCATTTTTAACCATTTATCTTATTAAAAAATTAGTAAAAATATGTAAACTTATAAGTTGTTATTCAAATAACTTTAATGATAAAGCAAACTGCAACAAATATATCATATTTATCATATTTTTAATGAGATAAATAGTCAAAGATAATAATAAATGTCAATGCCAACAACAATTTAGGAACGAAAAATTGGTCTGCCAATGTAACAGACAAAACTAAGTCTATAGAAGGATTACATTTTCAGGTAAAAGGTCTTTATCGTGATTTTTTTGATGATGAAAGTTTTGGATAAGCATTGACGATTCAAACAGTTGGACTTTGTGTGAGCTATTATTATTAACTACAATATGACAGCAGTTAGTATGCTGTGCGCAAATAAAAGTACAAAAGATAACACATACAGCTTTACTTAGCTTAGCTTCCACCTAATGACCTAAATGTCCTAGGTGTTAGAGCATTTCCAGCATATACCTAACATTATAGTACCTAAAACTTAAAAGTATATTCAAGCAATCGCAAAATCAGTTTAGGTAATTAAAAAAAAATTCATCTTCAACAGATACCAATATTCACATAGGTAAAAATTTTTAAAACTAACCATATCATCCTAATTTATGGTATGTGGGCTATTTTTTTCTTTGTTTTATTTTTTAAATTAGATTTAAACAGTATCATATCTTATCTATTGTACGTTGGGTGCCAAATTCATGTGAAGGGTGGGGACTTGGGAGTGCGGCAGCAAAATTTCACGTGATAGGTGGAGTATAGGACCTATAGGTATACCTAAACCTGCGCCAAATCTACGTACCGGTTTTTATGGGATGGGTACACCTAAACTTGAGAAGTTGATATAAATATCTGTTGAAGCATAGTTTTTTACCTCTAATACCTAAATTCTGTTTAGCTACTCAGTTTAAGTAACTGTTGGAGATGCTCTTACGTGCACTAATGGACGAGCATCCACCTTAGTTATCTGTTCCAATTTTAAATTGTTGAAGTTAGCTGAGGGCACTCCCAATAGATAATTTCTATATGTACTTTCTAGAGAGAAATCAATAAATCACCTTTTATACTCAACTCTTCTAATGCATAGTTTCTATGTACAGAAAAATTTAATGATCTCTTGCATGCTCTATAAGAAAGATTGAGAGATTTGTCTGAGGGACACAGTGGATTTGTGGCTTTATCTTGGTCACATTGCAAATCTTGATTTTGTCCCAAGGACATTGAACAGGTACGAATTAGGGTGATGATTACACCGTATTATGCCTGTCTCAAGTTAGAAGGGAACTCAACTTTTTTCTGCTCTTTCTCTCTTGTCTTGGCTGCTCAAAAGATATAAATAATTAAAAAAATATGATACAGATAAACACAATTTTACAGAATTCTCGGTACTATATTTAGGGTCCATATGGAACCCAGGAATTTCGTAGAAATTTCACATAAATTAGTTGAATTTCATAGGAAAAAACGCAGAAAAGGGAACGCATTTTCGATTCCAAACAGAACCTTAATCAGTGCAAACGGTTTTAACTCTCAGGTCATTTTCTGTCGAGGAACAGATGCCATCGAATGGACTCGACCAGAGTGGCAAAGAGGAATGCAAGTTGAAGGAATTTAGAAGGATTAAGCATGAAAATCTGGACCCCCCCCCCCTCCAGCACCTCTATCTCAAATTAAGTTTTCATACAATTTTGATCAAATTTATCTTTGATTAAAGAATTATATAAACTAAACAACTTTAATAATATAAAATATATACATTTTTAAATTATTTCTTTATAATGAATTAGAAGTATAAATCTCATATTTTTAAAGTTCATTTCACAGGTAGATGACATGAAATCCAAATGTAAACTTATTTTCACAGAAGGAGTAAATTCTAAATTAATGATTCCGTGTGTGCATTTGTTTGCCTCTCAAACAAGACGCAAGGCACCAACGAAACGCTCAAAATCTTGGCAAAAATAGTATGTTCCGCGCAGGAAAGCCAACCCGAGATGCAAGCGTCAGTCAACTGCGAATCGACCGTGACCTGGTACGCTTTCCGAATGCCAAAAACGAGTTTCACCAAACCAGGTGCCTTGCCGCAGAAGGTTTCATGCAAATGCAGGACGGTGACGGTTTACAGCCCGGTGCAACGTACCGACTCCGTTTGGGTTCATGGGTATCAGGCGGCGGCCATCCGATTCTTGTTGGTAACTTCATATTACAGATGAACCAGGATCGGTGTGGTCTTATTCCCACCTATCTATCCCGTTATTATCTTCAGTGGCATTAAGAAACAGCCACATGAAGCAAATGAAATACTTTCAATGGCTACAAAAAAATGCAACTAGGTTTAGTTACAGCAATCTATGGCTTTACAATTCCATGAAGCTTCCATCCCCCTAGACCAGCCAAAGAAAAAGCCTGCATGCCGTGCCAATTGATGTTCAGTAAATTTTCTGCAAATGTGAGACGACTGTAAAAAAAATGAGCAAAAATGGAGAGGCCATTATATTAGCGTGCATATATACTAACCTCAACCCATGATCTCCCTACTGCTTCGAGCAGTGCAGCATTACATGTCTCAAGCACTACGGAATCACCAGAAAACATAGAAGCTGCCTCCTCCCATCCCTTGTTACGTCCCATACACCTATGGTTGTTCCATAATTTTCATGAGTAGCCCAGCAATGAGAATGAAAAGTCCATCAAAATAGATAAAAGACACATAACGGTTATGATATCATCCGAGCAATATTCACATATTGCCTTTTGCAAGTGCTCTGCGGTTTGACCATCCATTGCTGCAATTGAGTAGAAACTTGGGATAAAATGGACTATGGCTTCAGACAACCCCTGAACATGCTCTTGGAGAATCTTAAGAGTTTCCTTTGTACGAGTAGCATCACTGCAATGTAAGGAGTATTAATTTTTTTTATAAGGACCAATAAGCATGTTATATGTCCAAGGAAATAACTTACAAAAATGCAATAAAAGTACATCAGATTTTTTACCAAAAAACAAAACTAGAAGCACTCTCTGATCATTATCTACCGAACCATCATAATAGGTAATAGTGGTAACACAAAATAGTGCAAATAAATTGAACTTTCAAGAATGATACTCCCTCCATTCTTAAATTGATGTCGCTGTTGACTTTTAACATCAATTTTGACATTGCATCTTATTCCAAAAATGTTAATAAATGTCATATATTTTGTTATAATTTGATTTATTATTAGAGTTATTTGAATCCTAACTAAAAATTTTACACATTTGAATTAATTTTTTTAATAAGATGAATGGTCAAAGTTAAAGTTAAAAATCAATGGTGATATCAATTTAAGAACGGAGGTTGTACGTCTATAATGGCTTCCTCTTCCTCCTAAAAGCTAGCAACGCACCTGCACAAAATAAGCCCAGGTATCCAACCTATCTGTTGAAGTTTCTCAGAAACACTGATTGCATCAGATCTTCCTGATTTGCTCAGTGGTCTGTCATGATCTGATATTTAAAAAGCTCAAATTAAGTGTTGTTCCTTTTGTAATAAACAACATGAGACCATCAAATGAAGGAAAAGGACATAAAAGAATTCTACTTTTCAGTGCTACATTTTATCGTGTGTTTAACTTCAACAAGACAAACTAGCTATTTGTGCTTATATACATGATGTACTGAATTCATGTCTTGCTTGATCCTTAATTTTCTTCCTATCAAGTCCGACATGGTATTTGTCAATTAATCTGAACATTTTTTTTCAACAACTAAAAGAAGTAATGTTTCTGAAGCACCACAGCGTTTCGTTTGTACAAAGTGTTGCAGCAGCATTTTAACATGGAACAGCAGCAGTTGTATAGGAAATGCAGTCATAGTAGTTGACGCCTTGTAACAGATTTCAATGAGAGCAGAGTGGTTCGAATGAACCACTGCCAGTCTGAAGTCTGTAAACTCAATGAAACCTTGTTTCAATGGTAGATGCACTGGCCATTCCCATACGAACATCTATCTGCTTTATACAACACCACCCTAGCATAGAGCAACTGAACAATGATCATGCACCCAATGTAACAAATTTCAGTGACAGCTAAAAGGAAATGCGGGCATAGTAGTTGATGCCTTGTAATAGATTTCAATGACAACAGGTGGTCCCGATGAACCAGTGCTAGCCTGAAGTGTGCAAACTCAATGAAACTTTTTTCAACGGAAGGCCATTCCCACACAGAGGCTGAACTGGCCCCCCCAATGTTTTGAAATTGCACATAAGATCTTCTAGTTTGCCCCCTCTATTATATTTATCCTACTAATAATATAATATGCATTACAAGAAAATAAAGTTTTTAAGAGAGTTTTAATGATAAAAAAATTGGTCACTAAATATTGATAAATAGTGATCAAAATTTTATTTTTTATTTAGACATATATTTTTGGTGACCAATCTGTATGACCATTATCTGCTAAATATATTTAGTTATTAAAGGTTCTGTAACTACTATATAATTTTAGTGGCCAACATATACATTTGTTATCATTATATACATATAGTGATAGGTTTTCTGTCACCAAAGTACGACCAAAGATTTTTGTGACAAAATATTTATATTGAGTAATATCATACATATAGAGAGCAATTACCTTGGTGAAAAAAATATTTTTCTTGCAGTGATGGAGGGGGATTTAGTTTATTTTGAAAGTTTTAAGCTCATTCATCGATAAAAAATAATCTACCTCTAGCTAACGTGGGCCTCACAACGCAAGCTCCGTCGAGTGACGCCACCGACGGCATGGAGAAGATGAGAGATATGATCTCATTCGACTTTGTCGTTTCGCCCAACCGTGAACCGTGATAGGCAACACGTTGATGTCACCTTAGCTGCTATATAAAATCGCGGTGACGTACATAGAATGAACACTATGCTTAAAGTCACCCTCAGCTGAGATAGAGTGGGCTACAATGGAACGGATTGACCGCCCCCCCCCCCCTCCCTTCCCTTAAATTTTTCATCAAGTTCCGGCACTGTTCCCATATGAACATCTAGGAATATCTGTTTCTAATGAACAATGATCATGAGCCCAATGTTTGCCTAATTCACCTCTTAAGCACCATAGAGATCTAAATTTGTTCCTATCAAATGTCAGGTATTAATACTGACACCCTGAGTTTCATGGAGCCCCACTGCCCCAGGAAGTGCCTCCTCCTATGCTTGGCCGAGCACACGTACATCTCGTGGAGCGACTCCCCGCAGCGCTTTCCCCGTGTCGGAGGAGGATGAGACGGCGGCACGGCACCGTGGCCGCTGACACAGCCTCCGCGACGGCCGCAGGCGCCTCGACAGAGACGGAGACGGAGACGGAGCGGGAGACGCCGGGCGTTAAAGACGTGCGGCAGGCAGCCGGCGCGCGGGGGCAGGAGAAGAGGAGGCGCGGCGTGGAGGCGACGAGGGAGGAGCAGCGCGAGAGGATGAGCCGCGGCACCCATCTTGATGGTTTTGGTTGCCTTATTGCCTACATGGAGAGCAGGAGGGGGCAGAGGAAATGGTGGTGTTTGGTTGCAGAGCAGAGGAGGCTGCTCTGCTTTCCTGCTGTTTCTCGTTTCTACCAGCAGTTTCTGCAGTCTAGATGATGGTGAAGCTGCCTCTGTTCTGCTTTAGGCCTCGTTTTTTTTTTTTTATCTCACATGGATTAGAGTTGAATTGGATGAGAATGAATCCATTACAAATCACATGTGGTTTGAATCCATTCCATTCCACTCTAATTCCATCCATCTCTAACTTAACCGAACAAGACCTTAAGGTCTTTTTAGAAGATTTTATTTTCACAAGAATTAGTTTAATTTTATAAGAAAATCACAGAAAATAGAAAATTTTCCTCTATTTACACCCTTAATTTTTTTCTTTTATTTTATGAGTTTTTTCTGTTCTATGGGACATTATGATGTCATCAATCGCAGCATATTTTGTAGATTACATATTATTTGAAACTATATTTGTAAATTTTAGTGGCAAAAAGTCAATATCAGAAATGAAGTCAAGCAAAAGGTTCAGGAAGTACTCTGCTCTCCTGGTGTTTGGATGCAGAACTTTTGTGACATTACACGTAGAGTTGGCAACGGATACGCATATATATCCGTCGGGTTTTGTTTTTTCATACTCATACCTATTTAACTATTGACTGAAAGTTTTTTCTGTACCCATACCGAGGATTTCACGGGTCTTGAATAAACATTAAAAATATGACTAAAATATATATATATATATTTTAATATAAATAGTCAATTTATTGACTCATAATAAGTTAAACTTATACAAATTTAAATTAAATGTGACACACAAGATTAAAAAAAAGAGAAAATTGGATCTGTGACACTGAAAGAGATTGATTAAAAATTTATCATCAAACCGTCCTGGTACACATTTGAACCATCAAAAGACCAATTTTTTTAAAATTTAGCACTCCGTTCACTTCCGTTAGGATTTATATAGTTTTGTAATATTTTTAAATCATTTGACTAAATCAATTGACATCTTTACCCTTGTGGACACTATACACATCGTCACCCGGATCTCAGTCGGCGCACAACACTGCCTCTCCTCATCTGCCGTCGCTGCCTCCGCCTCTGCCCTGTGACATTGCCGCTGTCCCGACCCTTGCGCGTGCTCCTCCGCAGTCGTACTCGTGGGCCAGCACCTGCACGCCGGAGTCGGAGATCGTGGACAAAGAGACGTTACCAGAGCTAAACTCGTTCCTGGCATTCTTGGACCCGGCAGCGTACATGATGGTCCCCATGAAAGGGAAGGTGAACGACGCCAAGGACGACCTGTTCGTAGACCTCGGCTACCATAACATCCAGAGCATTGTACAGCAGGCTCCTCTGCCCCTGCAACTCCTCCGCCCTTGCTCCTGCGGGGCCGTCGCCCGGCTCCCCTGGCCTCATGTGCTTCCTCCACTTTCCCCTGCACCTGCGATGCTTCTGCCTCCCCTCTTCAATGCCTCCTGTCGGGATCACGTACCCCAGGCATCTGATGGCCCGTGCTCGTACACATAAGACTCCAGATTAGGGGTCGAGCGACCACATGATCCGACCCCCAAGCCGATGATCTACGACAGCAAGTCTTAGCCGCCCTAAGACGCACGGAAACCTCAGCCTTTCCAAAAACCGACCCCCAGGTAAGCGACCCCTGGGGAGTAGGTACCGTGTTATGACATATTTACTCTAGTGGCCATCTGCCAACTGCCTTGACGGGACGGGACGAGATTCACCATGACGGTACTCCAGCAGAAGCCGCAGCAGTCGATGGACAAGACTCAACGGCACTGTGGCTGACACAGCAGTACCGGACAGGCGCCACGTGACGAGTTACGCCCGCGCCTGAGCAAAGCGAATGATGGCGACGACAGCGGAAGGGCTCACCTGTCGGCAAGGCGGCAGGATCACGTAGGACCCACTATTTGTAACCCCGTGCCGTCCTATATAAAGAGGACCCGGAGAGCGATAGAGAGAAAAAATACAACGAAAAACAAACCAACGAACACCACTAAGACCCTGGGTTCTTGCATCCTTTCTAGCAAGCATCCCCACTCATTCACAATTCGATCGCTTTCGATCCGTTCTGGATCCTCTCGCGAAGTGAAAATCCGGCCCTTGTACTACTATCATCGAGATAATCCGCTCTCTGGACGTAGGGTATTACACCGCTCGAGGTAGCCCGAACCAAGTTAAAATCCCTTTGAGTCTTATTTAGACTAGGCCATATCGAATACGAAGGCACACCTCTCTCACGATCGTATATTTATACTGTGCCAATAGTCAGAACACCGACACCTCCCCTCTACAAGATTCATCTCCCCAAATGTCCTGGATGTTCCTAACGCAATGGATGCCTCTAATTAGCTTTGGCTAACGCAATGGATGCCTCTAATTAGCTTTGGATAGAAGGGTGGACACTCTGCTAAGGGTGGAACTTCTTTAGACACCGGAGATGAAGCTAAGAACTCTTGCCCTGGCTTCGCTTGGGGAGCAGGCGAAACTAGGCTGGGAGGACAGGGGAAGGGGGAAGAGGGAAGGGGGAAGGGGGGTCGGGATGGGAGGAGGGGAAGGTGTACCATGATGAAGAAGGGGGGGGGGGACGGGGGTTGCAGATCTTGCTGTTTTGAAGAGGGAGAGAAGAGCATACGAGTGTTTGATGCTCGTGATGTGCAGCAAGCTAGAGGAAGATGATAGGGGCAAAAAGGTCAACAATAACACCGTTACTGGCTCAAATTAATTGAATGGTAAATTTGTAAAGAAACTAATCTTTGGATGGTTCGTAAGTGTACCTTATGGGATATAATATTTTATATACTTATATCTAATAAAAATATGTATAAAAACTTCTCGTTAAGTCTACGGGTATAAAAACTCCTTCATACTCGTATTCTAATGAGTAAAAACCGTCGGGTTTTAGGTCTAAGGGGCCGTTGCCATGTCTAATTACATGTCACTCCTCACAGCATGCACTGGAATTGTATCGCTACTTTAAGTGTCGATGTCCATGATAAATCAAGTGATCTTAATCTTTGTATCTGTTGGTCGTGTGAACAGCACTCATTTCCTAATAAGTTGAAATACTCGTTATAAAGGTGGTACATGATCACATGACAGGAAGTATAAGTACAATATATATTCACATTATAAAGGTCTCATATGGCTCATTTACAGATTTTTACCCATGACAATGTTCCTTCGAAGCTCGTTGAGACGCATGAAACATGTATTATTTCCAGTCAACAATCTTCCACAAGGTGGGGGGGGGGGGGGGGGGAGAAAATTACCAAACAGAAATAATCCCTGTTTCACGCTGAACAAGCTTCGAAGAAGTACACACCTTCAACTGCACCCGTACATTACAACAATTGGACAAATGTAAGAATATTAGCATTTGAGCCACGACCATAGTTGTTCTCCATCATGGTGTTATGGAGAGACCAATATATCGACAACACTAAGACAGGTCGACACCTGAAGGTCATCCCCTGGATGGCTGAAATTCAGCTACCCACTTTGAAGGCATCAACGAAGAGGCCTAGACACACTCCGGCTTTCCAGTAGTTCACCATTGCAATCAAAGACCGAAATCTCCCAGGAGGCGTAGCAACAGGTTTTCTGTACAGGAGCTTGCCAATCACCTCGATTGCAGCCACAACAACACCAGCGACAAGAACATCCCAGTCACCTGTCTGGCCTAAGATCGTCGCCAAGGCGTTTGCAGTGTAGAATCCCAAGAGCAGAAGGAATATCTTACTTGGGGTGTTGACTCTGCCAGAGTTCAGCTTTTTAAGTAGCTCCCTTGCTGCAGCTTGGATGAGTCTACCCAGCCTTGTTCTGCCAAGAAAGCCAGCGTCCTCCTCAATGTCTTGGCCATCAGAGTTAGGTGCTCCTGCTCCGCCAGTCTCCAGAGCGAATACTGGCCTGCATCTGGTGCTTTTCACCTGGTAGCTACACGGTACAAATATGAAGATACCAGAGGAACCACAGCCGGGCCCATCCCCTAATAGGCTGATACAGGAAAAGAAATGCATCTTACAGGGACTAACCTTCCGTTATTCCCACGGGCAGGACGGAGGAAGCATGTACGGCGGAGCGGCAGGCAGCACCACGCCGGCGAGGAGCCTCCACGGAACCAGCCAGTCGGCGCTCGCGGCGCAGAGGGAGGAGCCCCGCAGCGCAGAGGCATAGGCGGGGACTGGCAATCGAGGCGCGCTAAGGTCCGAGCGGCCGCGGTGGCGGGAGAAAGAGCGAGATGAGGCTAGCCGGACGGGGCTCTCGTGACTCGAGAGCCAATCATAGTGGAAAAGACTAGCGTGGCCTTCAATAAAGATGGGCGCGAGGTGCAGATAGCTTTGTTTATTAAGCTCGTGGAGCTCTGTCTTTTTTAAAACAGTTTCAATTTTAGTTTCTTAGAAAAAATTTTTAAAAAATATTTTATAGATCGATTTTTTCTATAGAATTCTTTATTTATAAAATTAAATAACATATAAAATATCATGTGTAAAAAAAGTCACAGAGAAGTTTTTTTTTATCTTGGCTCTTCATAAAAAATAAAAAATGACTCTTTTTAAAATTATTTAGTATAATTTTAGTTGAAATCAATCGAAAAGTTGTTGAAAAAACCCTACTAAACAAACCTTTATTGAACCTAATAATCTATTCATGTTTCGTACTAGCTAAAAATTATTTCAAATTTTGCCGATTTTAATTTTTTTAGGCATCCAAAACTGCCTACGAGGGCATGATAGGTCGGATTGTGCCATGGCAGCCCATGGACAGAGGCATGGATCCGCGGCAAGCCCGATAGCTTTAACGTGTTGAAACGGAAAAAAAATTGCCTGGTATGGCATCGCGCTGCGGACCCGCCTTCGATTGCCAGCTTGTGGCCTCCCGGGGAGATCGAACGGTAGCTGTGTCTGATGGCTTTCTCCTTCCAGCGGCTCGATCGAGGCCTCGCTCATTCGTAGCAGCGGCCGACGGCTCATTCGATATGGCCCATATGGCAGCGCCCCGCACATGCCGGTTCGTTCCATCTGCGCCCGTGATGATTTCATTCGCATGGATCAACCTGGTGAACACACTACTAGAAATTGCAATTTTCGCTACCATAAAAAACCGTAGGGAACAATACTGAAATCGTAGGGAATGAGTTTTTCCTACAAATTTTTATAGGAAAAACACTGTAAGGGAAATGTCATGGGGGAAGATGTAGGGAACTTATAGTTTTGTAGTGAACGTTTCTTTCCATATGGTATCAACTTTGTAGGGAACCTCTCATCTACCTGGCTAGCTAATCTGACGTGTCAAGTGACTTTCCCTACGAATTCAAAGTTGAAGCGAAATTGATTCCTAAAAAAACTACAGTGCGTACTTGTCGAGATAGTATACCCCGAGTATCTACGGATCATCTTTTACAGTACGGCTCACCTTCGGCCCGCGATCGTTCAATGGCCCACCAAAAAATTCACAAAGACGGTCCGGCCGCAGTGATCGGGAAGCCTCGCCAAGGCTCGAAGCCGAGGCGGGCGCAATCGCCCCGACCCTCAGGGGTCGAGACCCAAGCGATCAGGACCCTAGCGGTCGGGATCCGCTCGCCGACCGCAACAAAGCAATCACTACTCTAACAATCACGTCGATTCAAAATTCCTAACGACGTACAGTTCTGCAGACAAGATAAGCATTCTGAAAGATTCCGCAACTACCTGGCTGGACAAGAAACAACCCATCAGGCACTAAAGCTGAACAGTAAAGCAACTTTGTTCCTTCACAGTGAACAAAGGTACGAACGAAGGGCGCTGATTGTCTATCCCGAACGTCAGAGAGCATGATTCACTAAAGACCGTGGCCCCACGTGTCAAGGGGTCATCTGTTTCTGTAGGCGGTAAGATGCTCAAACCATGGTTCGGTCACCCCAACTATGATCTAGTCAAGACAACCCAGATTCGACCCTATAAAAAAGACACCCGGGAAGAAGAAGAAGAGCAAGGAGAAGAAGAAGAGCAAGAGAAAAAAAAGAGAGGAAAAAGAGAGCAAGGAAGAGAAGAGAAAGGCAATACGTAGAGAAAAGATACACATCACCACTTGTAAACCACTCCCACCACGCGAGTTTGGGACTCTCGGATCTATCCGGAGCCCTTTCGCATTGTACTTTCGTGTTTTTGAGATTCATACGACCGATCTCGTCCCTGGAGGTAGGGTATTACACCTCGAGGCGGCTCGAATCAGGTTAACCTTTGAATCTCGCTTGTAGACTATGCCATTCGATTCTGAAAACACACGATCCCCTGTTCGATCGTATAAATTTACTGTGCCAGTGTACGAAACACCAACAATAATAAATGGCATAACTTGTTCAGAAATTAGTTTATAGCCCTACTAATATTATGAGCAACTAAAATTGTAGATTATGCCTTCAAGAACTATATTAAGGAAATTTAGAATAGTTTTCCTGTTATGATCAATTAGAGTATTATAGAATTGCATTCGTTAGGTAAAAATCAAAACTTGATCATATAATTACAACGCACATTAATTTCAATGAGCTCATTTCCGCATGGCATCATCGCATATTCATCCTACATATGCATTTATGAGCATATTATCGTATGTGAGCATCTAGTCATATGCGATGACGAGTAAAATATTAGGATGTCATTGGGTGCATAACTAATCACACCGGCATATCATTTCATGCATTTAGAAAACGTCGCAGAAGACCAAGATCTAGCGCTAATCGCTTCGGAGTCGTCCGTCGCTGAAGACCTCTCTCTTGTGTGCGCTAATCCTCAACAAACCAAAGACAAGCCTCGGTGTATTAACCTTGTTTTAAATTTATATTATATCACAATATATTGTATTGTGTATTAAGTTGCAGGAGTTGTATGAAATCTTAGAATGTATGATAGTGCCACTTACCTCTATTGAGTATATATTAGTATAGGTAACTTGATTTAGAACTACGCTATGAGTTCTAATAAACGATACAAGTCAGAGTGAATGAAAAACTTCACTCGCGACCTATAGGTTTTATTTTATCCCACATTGGATTAAACTTGAGACCGGACGAGGATAGAGTATAAAAGGGTTTAAGAAGGCTAGACCTTCACGGTGGTAGCCCTGTCTGTGTTGGTTGAGGACCGATTCGAGTGTAGTCCTGTTGAGCAAGTTTAAACAGTACCGAAGGCATATTGGAGACATGGGACCAAAAAACTAACATAGTTTCATACCATAGTGGTTGGACGTAACCCTACTTCTCTTTCGGCAGGGAGTAGAGAAAAGTCTTGAATCTAACCATGGATGTATCTGGTATGGTGATCGCATGGAGGACTATGTACTTGGAAGAGGTGCGCGTTGGACCGACCCTATGGTATTGTTGTGAAAGGTTGTCACGTGTGGCTTTTAAGAAGCGCGTACGTGTCGTGTACTTCAGATTTTTTCTAGCTGGTGTAAATTGATTATAATCGCTGCGTCTCACAGTAACGAGTACCGCTTGTTTGTTGTGTCATGTCGTAGTAATAACTGAACTTAATTAATAATATAAATTATTTGCTTAGTTTAGAGGAAATTGCTTGGTAACCATGTCTGATATAGTTTCTAACGCAAATTAAATTTATATTCCGTAAACTTAACTTATCGCTAAAAGTTGAAAGTAAAGATTCACTGTTAGCGCTATGTTTTATGCAAATAGTGATCCCTGTGAGTCAGCCCTTCAGGAGTCGGCTGTAGTTGACCATTTGACGGGTAAAACTTGTTGTAATTAGTACTCACGGTTTGTTATTTCTCTTTTTTGCTGCGGTGTAGTTTCTCTTTAGGTAGCCGATGTTGCTGTTGGGCTAAGAGTGTGAAAAGGTGAGACTCCTGTGAACTAGTCCTGTGAACTGGTTCTCTCTTCACCAAACTACGGTCGCGAGGAGTAAAGCATATCTTAAGGTAAAATATGTTTCATAGTAAAAAACTGTTGTATCTCTTCCGTATCGTTTCTGCTATGTTTTAAACTCTGTTTCAAAATTATCTCTCTTAAGACTACATAAACTCTACTGTAAGACTTTAATCGGTTTTCTATTTTATATTATCATTTGTGTTGTACTATTTAGGTATTGTTGCTCAATATCACTTAAAATCAATCTTAGACGAGCCATCCACTGTTTTAGGGCGGTTGTGACACACAAACGCCAAACTAGAGCCACTACCATCAAATCCGGCCAGCTGATCCCATGCATACAAAATCCTCGAGCACTGAACGCCACTTGCAGGCAACTGCGGGCGTGCTGGGCGGAGACGCGGTGGAGACACGGACTCCCGTCAGGTTGCCGAACAACGATCCCGAGGGCAAGCGCCCAACACGCCCATCGGCGATGCGGCGGTATTGAACACAAGAAACAAGGTGCTGTTTGGTTCGTAATGTAACGTAATTTGATTACAATTGTATTTGATTACGATTAGATTGTGTTTGTTTCGGTTCTCTTGTAATCAAATGCCTTCGTAATTGTCGGGATCACGTACCCCGGGTACCCAACAAATCGCACTCCAACGGGAGAAAGTCGGGGGTCGGATGACACGGGCTTCGACCCCTCCGCGACGACCTACGGCGGCCATATTATGGCCGCGCAGGGGCGCAAAGACCCCGGGCTCCGAGGATCAACCTCCGGGAGCGACCCCCAGGAGGTAGGTACCGTGTTATGGTACATTTACTCTGGGGACCAGCTGCCATCCGTCCTGATGAGACAGGACGAGATTCACCACGGCGACACTCCAGCAGAAAGCTGCGACGACTGCCAGACACGATGGGACAGCACTGTAGCTAGCACAGTAGCGCCGGACGAGTATCACGGTACCCGCCGACGTGCCCGACGCGACGGGTCATGACCACGCCTGGACGGAACGAAATGATGTCGACAACGACAGAAGGGTCCACCTGTCGGCGAGACGACAGGATCACGTAGGGCCCATTGCCTGTAACCTCAGGGCTCTTCCTATATAAAGGGAGGCCCGGGGAGTGATAGAGGAGTGAGTCGAACACCACGGCAAGCACCTCCGATTTTCTCACACTCTAGGTCTTTCCGCGAAGAGAGGCTCCCGTCTTGTAACGTTATCCTTGAGGTAATCCGCTCCTTGGATGTAAAGTATTACACTGTTCGGGTGGCCCGAACCAGACAAAAAATCCCCTTGAGTCTACCTCAAATTAGGCCATATCGAATCTGAAGGCATACCATCCCTCACGATCGTATATTTACTGTGTCGGTGGTCAGAACGCCGACAGTAATCATATTACAGGCTATACAAAATCGTTACCCCTCCCAACTCGCCCGTATCAAACTCCAACCCATTGTCTTCTCGTCTCGTCTCAGACTTTGAATATTTCCTCTTCTACGCGGCAGAGCCGGTGGCGGCGAGGGCGGGCTTCTCCTCCCCTTGAGTTTTGCCTGCGTCAGGTCGACTCCTCCGCCCCGCTCTCGTCAACGAGTTAGCGACCAGACCCTGCCCGTCGAGATCCCAGCGCCTCCATCCAAGATCTTGCCATCCTACACCGCCGTCGGCATGGCGTGCCCTCTATCCCACACGCCGCACCCTAACTGACGCCGCCACCTCACCTATCTCGACACCGCGCCGACCTTGCCCGCGCCGCCGCCTCGCCGACCTCGCA
>BCLG01000242.1:81530-121828 GCA_001602295.1 Zoysia matrella | reverse complement strand
CGCCTCGCCGACCTTGCCCGCGACGCCGCCTCACCGACTTCGAACGCACCTCCGCCTCGCCGACCTCGCGATAGGTGACGCCTCGCATCGACGTACGAGATACTCGCCCAACGCACCGGTCTGGATCTCGCCGCCGCCTTGCTCTTCCGTGCCACGCTAGAGCCTTGCTCTTTCGTGCTGAGTCCTCCACCACAGCGCTCAGGGATGTGCTCTCCTCGTAATCTTGGAGCTGGGATTTGCTTGTCAATTCTTTTCTTTTAAATTGTCCTTACCGTTACCTGGTTTGAACCGAACAAATCTTTCATTTGCTCATTACCGTTACTATTGCGGTTGTATTATGATTACGTTACCAACTGCGATTACAAAGTTGAATCAAACAGCTAGCACCCAACTTAAAAGGATGCGGTAGCTGTTTCAATTCTCTTCTTTTATCAGCGTTTCTCCATCATGCGACTGGGTGTAATGGATCTTTGATATTTTTAATAAAGTCCAGCCCGTTCTCAAAAAAGAGAAGTAGAACTAGCATCTGTTAAAAGATTTGGGCATGATCCAAATAATCATTTCATTAAATTCCAAGGCACACTCGCACGTGCATGATATATAATGAGGGACTTTCGTCCCACATCGTTCCTCTTTTTTCTTCCATTTTTTCCCCTTTACCGAGTTTTGTTTCTGTACTGTGATGTTACAATGTCATCGCTCAAAGCTCCGCCAATTCATTGGAATTATACGTTTTCATTTTATAAGCCAAGTCAAATATCAAAGAAATACATTCAGTCAGCTCAAGACTCATTTGTTTCGAAAAGAAAATGCTTCAAATACAACCCATTTATATGCAACTCGTTGCAGCTAGATGTTATGGCCCTTTTGGTTAATATATAAGTCACCACCCGAGTGATATTAATATTTGGATAAAGGGTCCAATGTGCTGGAGCACTCATTTCCAAATAAGCTAACACGCTCATTACAATAGATTTACATGACTGCATGACATGAAAGTACAGAAGGAATACAACATATATCTACAAGCTAGGTGTACTGATGCCTAGATAACTCCGTAACTATTTTTTGTTCATATCCCCACAACTTTACTATTTAGTTCAATTTACTCTTTAATACAATATGTCTTTTTTATTTCTTCATAATAAGTGTAATTTTAAGTTAAAATTTTAAAATATGATAAAACACATCATAACACATGCCCTGGTGGTGCACTCTGGCATCGGGCTCGCGGCGCGGACCAGCAGGGACCACGCGTTGGGGCTTGGGGCGTGGCGACCACGCGCTGCGGCCGGTGGACGGCAAGCTCGCCGGAGTCGCCAGGGGCGACCGCCCAAGATGCTCGCGTAGAGGCAGGCCAGCAGTCAGTCAATCGATTTGGGGCCGATTGGAACAGAGGAATATGAGGAGCAGGTTATTTTAGTCTTTCACGACCCAGATGCACGGATATGACGTCTCTGTTATAAACCCATGAGAGATAGTTGTTTAAAAGCTGTCTTTGATGTACTTATATTAAAGACACAAATTCAACAGTCATCTCTAATGTGAAACGGCTGTATAATGCTCGTCTCTGATACACTATTAGCGACGGTTTTTTATGTAATGTCGCTAATGATGGTGTTTTTTTTGTCAATCTGTAGTAGTGGTCGGAACCACCTCAAGACTCCAACCAACCGAGGGTTTCGACCCATAGCTGGAGCACCTGACAAGAGAAGAGATTTTTGACACTATTCAATAGGCACTGACTACCGAGCAGTGAAAAGAGAACGTGCTATGTCCCCTGCAGTGGACAAAGTACAAAGCCATGATGATCTAATGCTCCTGAAGCTGACAGACGGAGCAGCTCCATGATACTCACAGTCTCACTCGTCAAGGCTAACCACTTATATAGGTGCCAAGGATCCTTAGACATAGAATCGCATACGAGCAATCACACACAAGACAGAAAACTTTAGGGTTCTTGCTAGAACAGGAGCTCTAGCGCTTTTGTAACATATACTCTCAAACGGCCCCTTAAAGCCAATACATTCTACCTCCACTTGACGTAGGATATTACGTCTCGTCGACGATCCAAACCAGGATACATCGCTGATTTTGAAGTAGACTAGGTCATATTAAACTAAATAGTGAGAAACATATAACTAAAGTTGTCTGTCGAGTGAACCCAAAACTGGCTTGTTATGCTAAGTCGCTAATAGAGCAAAATGGCATGATCTTTATTACTAGTAACATATAACTTCACACCAGTGAATTACCAAACTTCAAGAAAATAAGATAGAGTGAGATTAAAGGCAAAAGAAATATCTCACTGATACAAGAGACAAAAATGTATAGCCCTACCACGGGCTAACCTTCGGGCGCCTCCGTTCTTCCTATCAGCATGCTGCGGGAGGAGGGTGATCGGTGGCGCGGGAGGCAAAACTGCCCCGGCGAGGAGCAGTAACAGAAAGCAACAGTCAGCACTCCCGGAAGCATAGGGAGGCGCTTCGGGCCGCAGAAGCATGGGGTGGTAATGGACCGGGTGTTACACACATACGGGCGCGGTCAGGCCCGAGCGGCTGTGGCTGGAGGGATGGATGAACACGGGATGGGCGATCGCCACAGGATGGGCGATGGCGATGAGTGAGATGAGGGCCATGAGGCTTGCCCGACCGGGATCTCCTGAGCCAATCAAACCGAGTGGAGAAAGATAAGCTTGCCCTGTGGCCTTCACTATATTATGGTCTGGAAGTAAAATGGAACCAGTATTGGGCCGCATATCTACAGTGCACAAAGATGCTGTTTGACACTATTTACTTACAAAAATAAGCAGAATTTCAAACAATAAATTTATTTCACTGTTTATTAGTTTAACACCTTCTCAAAATTAACTTAAAAAATAGCTTATTTATTAGCAGTTCTTCATTAGCTGTTAAAATAAATTATTTTTTAATAAATTTTAGCTGTGTCAAAAAAGCCTTATGTTGTTTGACACTTTTAGCCGAAAAGGCTCAGTCGCACTCATCAGATCTATTGGAATTTGATCTGATGTTACAAAGTTAATGACAGTAGTGTAGTAGTACCCCTTGACTCGTAAGTGACGAGCAATTCGTGGTCCACCAGCAACTCAAAAACAGAACATCGCCTAGCAGCAATTGGATGTGATGGCCAAACGGGGAGTATGCATCAGGCACCCTAGTAGCGTAAGCTTGAAAACTCTTGAAAATGTGGGTTGCTCAACAGGGAGAAAATAGTTTATATAAACAATATTTTTATGTACAATACATAAACAACATTTTTTACTTAAGGCACGTTTAACTAGAAGAATCACTTCTGATTCTTACCCGAAACAGTAGAAATTGTGCCAAACATGAATAAAAAACGAATCGATTCACCATCGAATCCATGCGAAACAATTCAATGAACTATAGTCTAAAGCGTCGGAACGGGCGAAAGGCGTTTCGCATGAGAAATGGTTCACAGCGTTCCAAACTGGAGCTGAAGTTGCGTGTATTTACAGAGAAAACTAGTTGATTTCCAGGCACGTTGCCACGAGGCTTTATGGATGGTTAGATGATGATATGAAAATGCAATCTAATAACATTTATCAGAAGATTGAGAGAGAGAGCTTAACACACATAATTTCTTTCTCCTTTCTACAAATGTCTACATTAGTACCAACAATGAAGTAGGGTTGAAGTTTAAAACTTGCCCATTTTCATGACTGACTGAGCTACTGGTGGTTACGAGTCTTGAACATTGTCAACATGGCTTTCCTGTAAATGGTATGGAAGAAATTATTACTAAGATTCTGAAAACGCAAAGAAATAAAAATAAATAAAGGTGGCTACTTAACTTTACATATATTGGATGTCATAAATTTTAACATAACAAACTAGTCATGCTTGAACCATCATAATAATTGAGTTATAGAATTTACATTGCTTTACGATCTGATCATAGTGATCAACCCACTTTATCTGCACTAATTTAGGTACCCTTCCATAAAAGGGACCACCACAACGCAAAAAGATAGGCTCATTACATTCGAGGAGCACAACAGCAGAATCATTGTTGATTAATGTGATGAAAATTTTAGAAGACTATAGAAAAGGTGATGATAAATTTATAGAACTGATTCATAAGACTGCAGTTTTTTACAGTCAATGATTAATATTTTATAGTTGATGAAAATTATAATTTATATTGTACACCAGATAAACACCTGCATCTTGCAGTTTGATTTCCATGGATGATCTAAGAGTAGTGTTAGCTGAAGATAGGTCAACTCTATCATCTACTCCTACTTTGTGATTTACTATTTTACATTAAAAGATAATTTGGTATATAAGTACAAAAGTAAGACTCTAATTTGATCATCTAGAATGCATAGAAGAATTTTAGGGGTAAGGATTGAACTAACCTGAAATGTGTTACCTCTTAAACAAAAGATTATTCTGTACCATCTGAAATTTACCAGTAATGGTTTGGCAGCTGAAATAAGGGCAAATTGGAAACACATTATGATAATCATCGAATGACTGATAAAAATGTTTGTAGAGATAGAAAGTGTAGGGACTGCTTGCTTCATCTGAGCCAAATGATGTTTCCTGTATAAAACTCTCCATATCACATAACTCGATTCAGGGAAATTCTTAGAAAACTTATTCTTGTCTGATCGCATTGAGTTCCAGCCCTTCGGAAAGTAAGATAGAGCTGCAGCTATTGGAATTTGCGGGAATATCAAATGTTGACGATTCGCATTAAAGTGGGTCTGAGTACCAGTGGGTAACATCTGGTTGATGTACTCGAGCATGCAGATTTGCCTCTAGATCCATGACGCTAGCTTGGCTTCTTGATATTCATGCGTCATGCCCCGTGCAAGTGGCGAAGCAGGAGGGTGAGGCCAAGATATCCGAGGAGATCACCTAAGCAAGCTGACTGTTGAATCTAACTCGCCCAGCTGCACTCGTGGGCTGAGTGAATAACTGTCGAGTTGGTGCAGATACTCAGCTCCAAGGATGAAGAAGAAGAAGGCGAGGGGAAAAAGAAATCATAGATCGACCAGACCAAAGAGTTGCTGGCCAGGTACGCCTGGGGAGCTCTGGAAGGGGAGGCCTGGGAGGGCATCGAGGGGCCAATCTGGTGGGGCACTCGCATGCACTGCTGAGAGGAGGTGGTGGAACAGTCAGAATCGCCCCCGGGGACTCGTCACGACTCATCTTCAACTGCTGCTCGCTTGTTCAACGAGTGGTGTGGGGCGAGCTGAATTTATTCTGAGGGAGATGTTGAGAGAAAATCAGAGCGTGGAAGCGTAGGCGGCGGGGGATGGGAAGGTGAAATGAGCCGGCGTTGAATGGAGAAGACAATGGAGTTTTGCGGGAGACGGGGAGAGAAACAGTAGGAGCCAAAGCGGTGGAAGTGTAACAAGTCTAACCAATAACAAGGCTTGTCACTTCTAGGCTCACAAGCTCAACCTCGCAAGCTCAAGAAATAGGTGAATACTTCAGATACTCTCCATTTAGCACTAAGTATCTTTCAATTTTCTACTTTGTTCTCTTTGATGGCTTTTGGCTCTCACAAAATATTCTCTCAATTCTTCTGCTGGTTGGACATCTTCTCATGTGCTAACATGAGGTTATATATAGGCTACCAACTCCATAATAATCGTTTATAGCCATTGTCAAAAAGCTTACTGCTTTTCTAATCACCAGACTGTTCGGTGACTCTGACCACTGGACTGTCCGGTGATCACCTTCATCTTGAGCTCCAAGTACATCATCTCTGGACTCCATCTTTCTCTAATCATTGAACTGTCCAGTGACCTCACTAGACTGTCCGATGATCAACTCTTTGATGATCCACTCGCTTGCAACCTTCTTTAGAACCTGCAGCCTTTATAGTCACCGGACTATTCGGTGATCTCATCGGATTGTCCGGTATCTATTTCTTCCATTTCTTCAACCAAAAACTCCTCTCTAAAATCTCGCATCCTCTATAGTCATCAGACTATCCGGTGACCATTTTATCCATTGAAAAAGCCAATTTCACCTTTTCTGAAAATGCTAAAACTTATAGTCACAGGACTGTTTGGTGACTTATTCAAAAGCTGAAACTTGAATTTCATTTTCATCTTGTTTCCAACTTCCTTCACTTGCTTCTTCGACTTGTGCTTTGACACTTCAGTGCCATTGGAGACTCTTAGAGCATTCAAACACCCTAACACTTATGTGACCAAAGAGAAATGACTCAACCCCTTTTAATAGTACCAGTTTCTTCTATAGACTCAAAGCCTACACTATGCCATACTTGGCTTCAAATCATCCTTAGCCTTAATCTATCTTCAACCGCGACGCTCCAATCAAGAATCCAATCATCATATAATTTGTCGATCATCCTTGAGGAAGCCTACTCGTGATTCTTGAGATAAGCAAATATTAATTTTTAGTTCATGGTTCTCACTCAATCACTAAAACATTTATACCTTTGGGGTTTGTAATACTTTAAATGTCATGAAGCTTACAGCCCCTACAGGCCCCACACCCATATCCCTAGTCGCTTCAATCCCGCTCACCAACCGCCTTGGAAGAAGGTAGATGCCTTGTCTGTCTCATAGGTTATTTTTCAATGATTGATTTTGCTTTATCCTACTCGTAATTGCCTCCCGATGTGATCAGAACATCATGTTGATTATGCTAAGTGTAAAAAGGTCACTTTAATTTTCTTCATTTCTTTTATGATCTGAATCAAGAGAATAGCCAAACAATTTCACAGGCGATTCTGATTCACAGTGAGAAATGTTTCTGAGGTGAATATGAAATGTTTCTGTTTCTCGATGAATCTGGAACTGCACTAAAGACACCCTTAAGCTGGTTCAAAGAAACTGTCCCAGACACTCTTAATCAGATCAAGAAGCATAGGTTTTTGGTTGGAAAATGTAAACGCAGGCGTAAAAGGATGGGAAAACAACGTGTAAAGATCAAGGACACCGAGAAAGAGGATTGTATCGGTGGATTTATAGTACTAATTTTGCTACAAATTTAAGCTATAAGACTCGATGACAATGGAAGCAACCTATGCAAGTCTAGTAGGTCAAGACTCCTAATAATGCTAGTAAAATAATAATAACAACAAGCAAGCACTAACATAATAGCCACCAAGAGGAATCAAAGAACAACCTATCACACTACTCAATGGTAAAAAAATATGATAAATAAAGAGAGTGAGATAGAGAGTGTTCAGTGATTTTTCTCAAGGTCTCAGAAGGTAGGCGCCTTCCTTTAATCTTTATTAAACCATTACCGTTGAAGTCTTGGTTCCTCCCGTCGTTTCTTGAACAATGCTTACAAGGGTACGCTTCACTCCCAGAGTGAAGTCAGCGGCGGCCCGGCTATTACACACAATACCCAAATGCTAGAGCAAGCCTCTAAGCCTCGAGCGTTCTCTCTTGGTGTTCTTTTCGAGCGAGGGACCCGAAACTGCGTACAAACATGATGATGTCTTTTACAATCTTCTCGGAAGCTCGATCACTGATTGCTAGTAAGTCTAGTCTGCCTCTACCAAGAGTAATAATTAAAGATCACTCTTCTCAAGCCCTACAAGCTCTAAAAATGTATGAATGCACCCTATCACTCTTCTACTAGAAACAAAGATCTACAATCTTGTAATATACTCTCTTGGTGGTGTTCCTTGGCCTCTCACAAGTTTTCTCTAGCTTCTTAGACCGCAGGCACACTGGAAACGTCCTCCTCTATAGTTTAAATTGGCTGCAAGCCCAGAAATAACTGTTAAGACGTGATGTCATAAAGCTGACTGCTTTATGCAATCACCGAACTGTCCGATGACTGGACCACCAGACTGTCGGTGACCCTTTTTCCTCCTAGGTCAGAGAAACACCCTCTCTGGAATCCATCCCATAGGACACCGGACTGTTCGATACATACCTTCACCGGACTGTCTGGTGTCTTCTCTGTAGCAACTATAAAGATCACATCTCTCTGGACTTCAAAGTTTTGGCTCATCAAACTATCCGGTGACCTCACCGGACTGTCCGGTGACTGCTTCTTCGACTGAATTTTAATCTTATGTCTTCGTCTTTGCTTCCTCTGTCATCTTTAGTGCTTTTTGAGAATCTAAGGAGCATTCACACCATCTAACACTTGTATGGCAGGAGACAAATGACATTACCCCCCTTAATAGTACCAGCATTCCTATAGACTCTCTAGCTAGTCCTTAGCCTTGGTCCTCCGATGCTCAGAAACTCTTCTTCTAGGGTTCGTCCTTGTCATCCACCGAGGAAGCCCACCATGTTGATGTAGAATTAGCGAGGTGGTACATACAATTACAACCTTTACCTATGGTGTCCACTGAATCACCAAAATCAATTCATATCTTTTAGAGGACTTCAAGTGTCATGAAGCTAACAATCTCCTCAATTTTGTGATTGATGGCAACCATAGTACTCAAACAGGCTCAAACGAGATGGAATAAGATAGAGAATAAAATGCATCTCGAAAGAACACTTACCCCCATACTTTGATGACTCTTCAAAATTTTTTTGCAAGAGTTTCGCTCCTTTGTCATGAGTTGGAAGTGTCGCTCTCCCCTGTTTGGTAGCTTTCTCTCCCCCTTTGTCATCTAATCGTGAAAAATATGCACCGAGGAAGCATATAGAGAGGGAGAACGCATGATAGACAAAGAAGGTGCATGATAGAGTATGAATCGAGAGCGCTTATACACAAAGAAACCTACAAAACAGATAAAACACTAAGAGCCATACAAATAAATCCACCGAGTTAGTCTGAAACCAAGTGCATTTCAGTGAGCTAAAAGAGTCGAACAGAAAACAAGCTCATCAAAATGTCACAAAAGAGCCAAGAAATCCGTCGAACAAAAATTCAGAGCCTTAGCTACCCATCCACGGCCTCACCCTAGACAGCTAGCCTTCAAAGCTATACACCTCAAGTCTCTCATCCAACTCCTAAGAAGATCTAATCCTGCGTGGCTGAAGAGCTGAGTGCAGTGACTGTCGGAAGCTACTCGTCTGCTAGCTGAGCTACATTATTGGTCTATAGAGAATCAAAGTAAATTTACCAATGAGTCGCGAAATGCTATGGTTCTTCCATATGATTTCTGAAGTTATTCAGAAGTAATTCGTGGAGATCGTGCACCTTTTTATCCCAAAACAAAAATACTAAAAAATATTCTAAAGTGCAGCTGGATAGATCCAATCTATTCTTGAAATAGACAACTCGCTGCTGCTGAATAATCCTTTTCCGGCTTCTCACCGTCATTAAATGCACTCAAGCCTGAAGAAGACGTCAAGGAAGGCTCCTTGCCATCAACTGTAAATGGCTGATCTGTGTTGGCAAGGGTCTGAGCTGCCTCCTCTACTGAGTATTCTGGCCTCGACCAGGATAGCTGTATCTGTCACACTAGGCTGCTCCGTTGTGGTGGCTGCTGGCTCTGTCTCTGAAGTCTCTAGCAGTGGCTCTGACAAAATTGACTTAGCAGTAGTAGCCTCAAACGATAGAACCCTCAGAGCAAGAGGAGAACTACCAACTACTGTCCCTGGCTCCATTTCTGGTACTGACACTCTCAGTTCAGCTGAAGCAAAAAGAAGAGACATGGAGTATGAGGAAACTGGGGAGAACTGAGAAGAAGTGACAGAAACACTAACTCCCCCAGTAGTTGTGGCTGTGCTGCCTGCCCCAAATAGTACAAACGGTAAAAACAGGGCTGAGAGCTGTGTAGAAAATGTGGTCTGCTGCTGCTGGCTCTGGCTCTGCAACTCAAAAGTGAATGCTGGCACTGAAGAATACTGAGGCTAAGGTGCTGTAGGCTAGAGCTGTGAAGGCAGGGGACCCGGTAGCGTGGTCATCGAAAACATTGGAAGAGGTGGCATACCGATCCCCTAGAGATAAGACGCAATAGCTCCGAAGCCGGCAGACATATAAGATACTGCCATCTCCAACTGAGAGCACTGCGATCTCTCATAGAACTCTTTGTCGTGCCGTCTCCTCTCCTCTGCTAGCTCTCTCTCCATCCGAAGCCGCTCCTCAATATGCAGGTGCTCAAGTCGGATCCTCTCCTCGACCTCGGCCCTCTCTCTGCATATTCGCTCATCCTGTTCCTCTCGGTATCTCATCTGCTCTGCCTGAATAGCGCCCAACCTGGCAACAAGTGCAGGGTCAAGTGTGGCCCGAGAGGTCGAAGTCTCGGCCTGATCTGGAGCCTCAGTGCTCCCAACTCCTGGCTGTGCTCCCTCCGGAGCCTCAGTCTCAACCTCCTTCGGAGCTGTGGTCTCCTCTCCCCTTGGGCTACTCTATGAAGATGACACTCATAGTACCTCAGAGTCGGATGGCTCTGTTGGACTGAAGGATGTGGTAATCTCTGGCAACGCTGTATACTCCTTCTCAATCATCACACCAGCTCTCCTTAGCATCAAGCAAATGTAGAGGGCAAAAGGTAACTGTCATACTCCAATCCCCTCATAAATCACATCCACCATCTGAGCCAGTAAAAGATCTGTCAAATCAAACTCCTCATTCCTCAACAGAAAACACAGCAGCCACTGATGTAGAATGATCACCTGCTCTCTGTAGCCAGCCCGTGGTGCGATAGACTTCCCAAGCATCCCTCTCAGTACACGTGCCTCGTGTGTCAAACGTAGAGGGTGTCTCGAGTAGTGCTCCCCCATGATGTGATGGGAAAGCAACACTCATCCTGTCATCACTTGGCTCCATCCCTCCAAATGGTCTGAAAGGTGGTTAGAAATTCGAATAGGCCAGTGTGTAGATCTGAGTCTCTAATGAAATGAACTCAAAAGCTATCAAGATGTTGGTCCTCTCAAATCTTTGTGGCTCCCCTCGATACATAAACTAGAAGTAAGAGCGGTCGGGGGAGATTCACAGTGAGGCATAGAACTCAAGCACAGTATCCTCACTATACCTCAAGGGCTGGATGACTAACTCTGACAATCCTGAAAGATATGAGATATACTCCTCTATGTCAACTCTAGCTTCTCTACTCAATGCCTCCAATGAACAGTGGCGGTGTGCAGCAAACACTGAGCTCTTGCCCTTAGTGGCAAGCTGCCTCCTGTAGGCCTTAAATATCTTCCGCTGAAGAACTATCCAAAATTGACCAGTATCTACATGTCTGCCAGCGGGGACCCAAGTAGTGAAGTCCACTCTCCTCTTAGCCTTGATGGTCGAGCCCTTCAACTTCAGCAAATCAACCTCAACCTCTGCAATCCTGCCCATGGCCGGGTGAGCTCTCTTAGCTCTGGTAGTGCATACCTCGCAGACCACAATCCTCTGATGAGGGTACCTCTGTGTCCTCTGTTGTGAACTTCGCTGGGCTGCCTATCCCTCCGCGGTTCTCGACTGCCTATTGGCAGGAGCTCTCTGCGGCTGCACCTCTGCAACAAGAGGAGTGGTCGCTACTCTCTGACAAGTCAACCTCCTTAGCTCCCCCTGAGACTCTGATCCTCATATCCTCAAAGCACTTGACCTCCTATGTGGAGATAACGTCCACATCTATAGCTGCTAGTGCACGGTTTCACTCAAGGTCACCTGTCCTCTGCTTCTTCTTCTTCTTTTCCTGCTCGACTGCCTTGGCCTTCCCCTTCTCCTCAGAAGTGGGTATCTGTCTGCCCATCCTGTCAACTGTCTCTGAAAGATCAACTGTTAGAAACACTGACCAGCTGACTCAACAAGATTGGATTAAGTGCTTGGCTCTTAACCCGTCCAAGAGAATCTAGACTGCCACAGAAACCACTGAATCCTACCTCTGTCCTCTATCCTGATCCACTACCTCAACTGTCACCAAGGGAATAGAGCCGGAGACCGTTAAAGAACTTGTCGCAAAGACGACCGATCACCTCCAAAGCTAAAACCCTCTGAGGGTTTTAGTGGAGCGCGGGAGACAGCTAGAAACGCACACGGCTAGGCAAAGCAAGCAAAGGGTGGTGAGCTCTGGAGCGGGCCACGCGAAGCTTTGACGGTGAGGTGGCACGGGGCGGTGCGGTGGTAGAGCTAGGAGGGCGGCGGCAGTGCTAGGGCACCTGTGGTGGTGACGACTGCAGCGCGTCGAGGCAGAAGGGCTCGATGGTGAGGGCTAGGTACAGGAGCACTGCAGCTGCCGGAGGTTGGCGGCGCGGAGGTGCAAGAGCGGCGGGAGTGCGGGGCAGTGCACGGCAGAGCGATCGACGTCGGTGAGGAGGCTTCGGCTCGAGGAAGATGCACACGTTTTGGGATGAGAACAAAAGAACACACGTGCAGATTTGTTAAACTCTGATCTATGGCCAAGATTGAATCAAGGAAAAATAACAGCCGAGATCTCACCAAAAACTCCAATGATCAGCCTGTCCGGTCTCTTAAGATTGTCCGATGACTATAAAAGTCTGAACTATCCAGTGTCTAAAGAATCCCAATTCCAGAGAAGCAGCCGCTTCATCTTCCAATCGTCGGACTGTCCGGTGAACCCAACGGAATGTCCGATGACTGTATGAGTCTGCAGGTTATTTGATTCAAAGATTACAAACACCGAACTGTCCGATAACGGCACCAGAGTGTTCGGTGACCTCAAGGAATAGCAGAACAAAAAAAATTCTTTCTAGACTTCAAGTTTCCTCACCAAAAAACTAAATAAATATCACACTTGTCTAGAAAGAGAACTCTCAACTACTCCTTTGCAAATAGATAACTCATGAAGAGTTTAGCATTTTCGCAAATCACAATTAAGATCGAGTGATAAAAACCAAAGCGAGAGGAGGCTAAAAAAATGTATGAACCCTAGTTCATGATCCACGTAAATAGTTGTTAGAGACCATTAAGCACAGGGTTTAATGGGCATGAACCTCAACAATTGCTTTGGTTACTCTTTGTGGAATATGTGAATCCACATGGACAATGTAGTCACTTTCACCATAGAGTAACATGTCTCCTCCGTGGTTCCTATATGCAATGCATACAAACAAGCTAGCTGATGCAAGAGAATTTAAAGCATGACATGTAGATACAAGCAAATTAAAGACATTATATGAAGAAACCTATCCAGTGCTAAGTTTGACCCATCTCAAGCTTATTCACCATATACCCGCCGCTTTGTTCTAAGATAGCCAAATAACCTTTTCAAGCTCTTCTCCCATGCATATAGATATCTCAAGGTGGTTAGGCACCGATCTAATTTTTTTTGTTCTTTTCTTTTATCTTTTTACACATGATGCATGATAGTGCAAACATCTAGTCCACAAATGAGTCTTAACTATCATGCAAGATAAGAAAAGAAATCTACTCTACTATGTACAAGAATAACCTCCTTGAAGAGTAGATTAGCATTGTAGCTCGATCAACATGTGGTGGACTCCAAAGTTCTTCAATTCGCTTCACGGTTCACCACCTAGGCCCCTCACTTTTTTTTCGAAACTCGAGAGTTTAGGCTTCCTCTCTCAGTCCACGATCACCTTGGGAACCCAAATCTTCTTGATTGTCCTCTTGTTATTTGGCGGTCCAAGCGGTTTGGACTTCACTTTTCGATCATTGTCCCTGAAAAGCTTGTAGTGCATATCCTTATGAAAAAGGTTAGCATTAGGCATAATCTTATGGTCTCTCACCTTGAGACAATCTTTGGAGCGGTGACTATCAAAGCAATAATTTTCACAGTAGTAATCATGCGCCATGAGTAGGACTATCCATTCGGGGATCTCATCTTGGTTTCCAATGATGTTGATAGAGAAAGGATATGATACTGATTGTGGTTGTTGATGAGGTTCTTGCTTAGGATTTCCTTTTGAATTTGCCTTTTTTTAGTGAGCCGCTCGAATACATCAATCACAGCCTCTCTCTCCTCCTTGAGCTTCGTGTATTTCTTCAAAATAGATGGCTCAAAAGTAGTACTCTCCTTAGAGAGGGTTAGATCACAAGAAGTAGAAACTTAATTAAAATGCTTAGGAAAGTTAAAGAGATATTCAAGATCAAGAGCTTCATGGGACCACACCAATGCCTTATGCTTCTCACTTAGCTCTACGTGCTTCTCTTTGAGAGCCTCATAAGACTCACGTAGAACACCATAGGAGTGTTTGAGTGCATTGAGCTCTCTCTCAAGCTCTCGAACTCAGAATACCGCCACTTCATGCTCTTTGGTCACCACCTTGATCTTCTTGATGATAGTCTTGTTGGCCTTCTCAAAGAAAAGGAGTAGATCATTGTAGCTTGGTCTATCATCTTCATCATCATAGTCCTTCTCTTTTTCTTCAAGATCATCATTCTCATCCACAAAGCCCACACAACTACGGGCCATCAAGCAAAGTGGAGGTGGTGGTAGCTCATTGGTGGAGTTGTCATAGCGATACCCGTGAGCTCTTCTTCGCTAGAAGATGAAGAGTCTGAATCATCATCATCGGTGAGCCATTCACCAAAAAAGTAAGTTTTGTGCGAGGACTTTTTCACCTTGCTCTTGCTCTTCTTCTTGACAAAGAACTTCTTCTTGAACTTCTTTTTGGGCTTGCATTCTTTGTCTTCACTTTCGCTAGATGGTTCCTTCTTGCTCTTATTGGGCTTGAGACACTCCTTCGTAAAATGATCTTTTTTGCCACAACTGAAGCACCCAGAGTTCTTGTAAGATAGGGGTCTTCCCTTCTGAAATACCTTCTTCATCAAAGGCGCAAGGTCCTCATTCTGCTCATCCTCATATTCCTCCTTGTTCTTATTCTTCTTGCCATTAGGAGATTCTTCAACGTCAACGTGAAGGGTATTTTTGGGCAATTGAGTGTCGGTGGAGGTGGCCAACATATGTGATGAGGACATCCCATCATTGGATACACACGATGCTCCTCCATCTACCATAGATAGCCTAATCACAAGAGCTCATGCACGACAATTGAACTTTGAGGTGAGCTCGTTCTTAAACACAAATCTTTCTTCATTTGAAAATAGATTGCTATCTAATGATTTTATCTTGATTAGGAACCTTGGAGAGGATCAAAGGAATCATGAAGAAGGACTTGAAGATGCTCCGGACCAGCAAGACACGTTGAACCCCGAAGGAGATTCAACCCAATTCGGAGTCGAGTTGTCCCAGGGTTCCAAAGAGCAGTCCACACTAAAACGGACACCCAGGTCGCATACGGGGGCTGTTTTGAAAGTTCTAGATATGGTTGGAAAGCTAAGAAGATAACCTTTCCAACGGCACCAGTCTCATCTCCAAATTCGACCCGAATCAGCAGACATCGTTAAAACAAGAGAACATCAAAAAAACTTGCTGGCTGCTGTGACACTATCTTTTGGCCTTTGAGCCTTGTATCTTTTTTAGACCCATTAGTATTAGAGTTTGCCCCTAATGTCGAAATAAACTCTATAAATTCAGTAGCCATCGTCATTAGAGATAGGTTTTGATTAGTTTTCTCCTGTTTCCAAACAATTTCGCCGTTTGACGACTTGTTGGTTATCCAACTTCGTGATTCAATCTAAATTTCGCAAGTGAGTTACGTTCTTCTTTGTTCTTGCTTGTGTTCTTCGATTCACAGGCAGAGATTAGCCTTCTTGGCGAGATCAATCGTGTGCGCACGGTTGATAACCAGAGGAGAAGTGGTGCTGCGATTGCGGGGTTCGAATCGTGTTGATTTGAGGCTGGATCGATTGTGTGTCGCATCTCTGCCAAATCGAGAGTTATCACGACCTGATGGAAGATCGGGAACCACGTACACATCAAGGGATGAGGACATCCCATCATTGGATACACACGATACTCCTCCACCTTCCATAGATAGTCCAATCACAAGAGCTCGTGCATGACAATTGAATTTTGAGGTGAGCTCGTTCCTAAACACAAGTCTTTCTTTATTTGAGAATAGATTGCTACCTAATGATTTTATCTTGATTAGAAACCTTGGAGAGGATCAAGAGAAGCATGAAGAAGGACTTAAAGATGCTCCGGACCAGCAAGACATGTTGAAAACCCGAGGAGATTCAACCCAATTCAGAGTCGAGTTGTCCCCGGGTTCCAGAGAGCAGTCCACACTAAAACGGACGCCCAGGTTGCATACAGGGCCGTTTTGGACGTTCTAGATATGGTTGGAAAGCTAAGAAGATAACCTTTCCAACGGCACTGGTCTCATCTCTAAATTCGACCCAAGTCAGCATGAATCTTTAAAACAAGAGAATGTCAAAAAAAACTTGCTGGGTGCTGCGACATTATCTTTTGCCCTTTGAGCCTTGTATCTTTTCTAGGCTCATTAGTATTAGGGTTTGCCTCTAAGGTCGACCTAAACTCTATAAATTCAGTAGCCGCCGTCATTAGAGATATGTTTTGATTAGTTTTCTCCTGTTTCCAAACAGTTTCCTGTTTGACGGCTTGTTGGTTATCCAACTTCGTGATTCAATCCAGATTTCGCAAGTGAGTTACGTTTTTCCTTGTTCTTGCTTGTATTATTCGATTCGCAGGCAGGGATTAGCCTTCTTGGCGAGGTCAATCGTGTGCACACTGTTAATAACCAGAGGAAAAGTGGTGCTGCGATTGCAGGGTTCGAATCGTGTTGATTTGAGGCCGGATCGATTGTGTGTCGCATCTCCGCCAAATGGAGAGTTATCACGACCTGACGGAAGATCAGGAACCACGTACACATCAAGTGGTAATCAGAGCTTCAGTTATACTGTCAGGTTCACATCTATCTTTGCTTATTTTGTATTCATCCTATTGTCCACAGAAAAACCGCAACAAAAAAAATTAGTAGATCGTTAGGTGTTCCCCTGTCCAAGCCGTGTTTAGCCTTTGCATAATTTTATTTCAGAGTCTGTAGTGTTGAGTTTGCATCCTTAGTTTGTGTTTTTGTTGCTAGATTTCGTGATCTTTTTGTATCCAGGTGTTTTCCTTCATCGTTCATCTACATCGTGTTTAGATCTGTTATTGTGTCACATCTGTTAATTGTTTCTTTTGCATTGAAAATTTATCCCACCCACCCACCTATCTTTCGATCACAACCAGATCCACACTTCATATATCCACATCTTCATATTTATCTGCTGCTCAATCATCCACAAAAACGTCCACAAAATTCGCATCCAATTTAAAATCCGAATCTGTTTTTAGCCTTTCAAACAAATCTGATTCGGAGATTCATCATTAAAATAGTCATAACTTTTGTTTTTTACTCCAAATTAGACATATAAGTACTTTTTGTATATCTACAGAAAATTTCTCATCCTTCTACGATCCTAGATTCAATGAATTCATAACAGAAGTTTCTGTTTTCGCGCTCCGAAGTTTCAGCACATATTTAACGGAAATTTGAGATTTTCTCCAGACCACATCTTTTATCATATTGATCTGAAATTTGGTCGTGTATCATCTTTTGTGCTTCTAGTTCAGAGAAAAATATCCGAAAAATAAAATAAAAATAAAAAATTTGAAGACCAAGAAGTCAAGAATTAATCTTCGCTGATTTTTCAAGTGCTGAATAGTTTGCTGATTTTTGGAGCCTTATCATTTGTATTGTTGCTGTCTTTTGATATCTTCACTCATATTCTTGTAACATCTGGAATTTTTTTTATAAGATTGGGTCGGTAACTAGAACATAATACTTAGAACACTTATTCAGCATTGCTATCTGTCATAGAATTGTGTGTCAATAACCATTATTTCAGCACTCCGAGCTCGCACATATCCACCTCGAATCTGCACTGCATTGACCCTGCAATTGTGGAATTACAACTCCTTGGTATCTCCTGCCAACGGTTGATAATCCTTTGCTTTGCATTGGTAAGAACCGTGTAAGAACTTGGTAAGTCGTTTCATTTGCAGATCTACCACCACAGAAACCGCACCACCGTAGTGCAGGGATAATATCTTGCTTTGCTTCTTTGTTATCTTCTAACCATGGCAGGAAAGGGTAAGTCTGCAGGTGATAAGAGTGAATCTTCTGACGCTGCCAACACCCCAAACGACTTCAATTATATTGTCAGTCAAAATCAACTTGTTGACAGTATTGCTAAGCTCGAACAGAGGATGACGGATCAATTCCAGAGAATGAACCAGGAATTCCAGTGTCTCTTAATTCGTATGACAAACTTTGAGGCACGGCGACCACAACCGAGAGCAGAAGAGGAAGATGAAGTTAAGGGCGAGAACCATTCCGAGAATGGCATTGACAATGATGGAGAACAACAAATTCCTCTGCCCCATCATCGATGCTATAACCACCAAGGTATGAGAGGTAACGAACATCATCATGCTCCTTATGAACCTTTCGCTAAGATTAAGTTTATAATTCAACCCTTTTCTGGTAATTATGATGCTAAAGCTTATCTTGATTGGGAGATGGTTGTAGAGCAAAAATTTACATCTCATTTAGTTCCTGAACAACATAGAGTTAGACAAGCTACTAGTAAGTTTCGAGATTTTGCTTTACTATGGTGGACTGATCTTTGTAGAGCACAGTTGCAACCTGATAGTTGGGATAGATTGAAAGCTGCTATGTGTAAGAGTTTTGTTCCCCCATCCTATCAAAGAAAATTGCGTAAAAAATTGCAACGTTTAGAACAAAATGATAAATCTGTTCAAGAATATATTGCTGAGTTACAAAAGTGTATGATGCGTTGTGGGATAGAAGAGGACTTTGAGGAAACTATCTATCGTTTTTATGCTGGGTTGCGTCGTGAAATTCAGGACATAATTGATTACAAAGACTATAATTCTCTCGAGTAGTTGTTCTACCTTGTTGTGCTTGCAGAAAAAGAATTGCAGGGAAAACAACTCCAGAACAGCAGCCGTACATACACTCTACGGTCGACCTTTCCTTCTTTGTCGACCACACGTACACCACCACCGTCGAGCAGGAGGTCTCCCACCACCTCCAACACTACCACAGCACCAAAACTAAACCCTTGGGTGCAATCCTCGGATTCGAGTAAGCCTTCATTGCAGGTACCCAACAAGAATTCATCCTTCAGTACCTCCACAGGACGCTCCTTCAACATCAAGTGCTATAGATGCCATGGCATGAGTCATATGCAGCGAGATTGCCCAAGCCAGCGGGCATACATTGCTACTGAAGATGGAGGATACGTAAGCACTTCGGATGTTGAGGATGAAGAATCCGATGATAAGATTTTTGACAATGATGATGGCCAAGTATTTAGTCGTGATGATACTTCGGCCTATAGGACCATCATTGTCCAACGAGCACTCTCCGCACAGGTATGTTGATAAGATTCAACGTCATAATCTGTTTCAGATTTACTTTGTGATCAAGAACCGTCGTACACGCATGATCATTGATGGCGGGAGCTGCAACAACTTAGTGAGTACTGACTTGATCACTAAGTTGAACTTGCCCACACGGCCACATCCACATCCGTATCATATCCAGTGGTTAAATGAGTCCGGTAAGGCAAAGGTAACTAAAACATGTCGAGTCCCTTTCTCTATTGACACCTATATTGATTCTGTGGGATGTTGTACCTATGCAAGCTTGTTCATTATTATTGGGTCGTCCATGAGAACATGATAATGATGCTATCCCCTATGGTAAAAGTAATAAATATACCTTCATACATAAAGAAAAAAAAATTACTTTATTACCTTTGACCCCTGCTGAAATTGTACAAGCTGATAGGGAGAGAATTGCTGATGAGAAGAAAGAACAGCCTCCTACACCTGAAAATCAGCAAGCAATAAAATTGAAAAGTCCTGTAATGCTTGCAACAAAATCTGACCTTGCTGAAATCCATGATGAAAATGCTTTATGCTATGCTTTGGTATGCAAGGATGCATTGTTTTCACTCGAGGATCTTGCTTCTTCTTTGCCTTCTTCTGTTTCTGACCTTTTGCAGAAGTATCATGACGTCTTTCCACACGAGATATCTCTAGGACTACCACCCATTCGAGGGATTGAGCACCAGATTGATTTGATTCTTGGAGCGAGCTTACCAAACCGCACCGCTACAGAACCAACTTTGAGGAGACTACAAAAATTCAGCGACAAGTCCAAGACCTTTTGGACCGCGGGTATGTACGTGAGAGCCTTAGTCCTTGTGTTGTTCCTGTTCTTTTGGTTCCAAAGAAAGATGGTTTTTGACGAATGTATGTTGATTGTAGAGCCATTAACAATATCACCATTAGATATCGTCATCCTATTTCTAGGCTAGACGACATGCTTGATGAATTATGTGGTTCTATTGTTTTCTCTAAAATTGACTTGCGAAGTAGATACCACCAAATAAGAATGAAATTGGGTGATGAATGGAAAACTACTTTTAAGACTAAGTTTGGATTGTATGAGTGGTTAGTAATGCCTTTTGGATTGACTAATGCACCTAGTACTTTCATGCGTTTGATGAACGAGGTCTTACGTTCTTTCATTGGAAAATTTGTGGTGGTTTATTTTGATGATATCTTGATTTACAGCAAGTCAATGACCGAACATTTATCTCACTTGCGTGCTGTTTTTGATGCTTTGAGGGATGCACATTTGTTTGCTAATCTTGAGAAGTGCGCCTTTTGCACGGACCGAGTCTCTTTTCTTGGCTATGTTGTTACTTCACAGGGAATTGAAGTTGATGAAGCTAAGATAAATGCAATCAAGTGTTGGCCCACACCCACAACGATTTCTTAAGTGCGGAGTTTTTTTGGATTTGTTGGATTTTATCGCCGCTTCGTCCACAATTTCAGGACCATTGCTGCTCCAATGAGTTGACAAAGAAGGGCGTTGCATTTCATTGGAGCCACACATAAGAGGAGTCCTTTGCTACTTTGAAGGACAAGCTTACACATGCACCACTGCTCCAACTTTCAAATTTTGGTAAGACTTTTGAACTTGAATGTGATGCAAGTGGAATTGGCATTGGTGGTATATTGATGCAAGAAGGTAAGCCCATTGCATATTTTAGTGAAAAATTGAATGGCCCTGCTCTTAATTACTCCACATATGATAAGAAATTGTATGCTCTTGTATGATGTTTAGAAACGTAGCAACAATATTTATAGCCTAAACAATTTGTCATTCATTTTGATTATGAATCACTTAAGCATCTTCGTAGCCAAAATAACTTGAACTGTAGACATGCTAAGTGGATTGAATTTATTGAATCCTTTTCTTACATCATCAAACATAAGAAAGGGAAGGATAATGTGATTGCGGATGCTTTGTCTAGACAATATGATATGCTGTCCCAACTTGATTGTCAGATTTTTGGACTAGAAACACTTAAGCAACAATATATGTTAGATGCTGATTTTAAAGATGTGGTTCTACATTGTCGTGAAAGTAAGACTTGGAACATTCCAGGGCATGGTGGAGTCGAGGTCCAGACAATGAACTTAAGTCGAGGACGACTCTAAAACAAAAAGGGGAGAATGACGAGGACATCACTCCTTTAGATACACATAAGAGTCCTCAAAGTAGTATCGATGAAACTCACCAACGACAGTTGAGATTAGAGGTGAGCTCGTTCCAAAACACATGTCTTATATGACATCTAGAAACTGCCCGGGTGCTGCGACATTATATTTTGTCCCTCATAGGCTGTGGGCTTGCCGAGCATATGTCCCTCATAGGCTGTGGGCATGCCGAGCATAACGTCAACAGAGTGAGTAGCTAAGTTGGCTTGAAAGAGACACATGACTATGAAGATTTAGCTTGGCGGCAACATCCTCAAGAGCTTCCTTATGATCTCAATATCATGAATCTTGTTCTTGAGGCCCAAGGCATTGATCTCCTTCACAACTACATGCAAGCG
Source organism: Zoysia matrella (assembly GCA_001602295.1). NCBI lineage: Eukaryota > Viridiplantae > Streptophyta > Magnoliopsida > Poales > Poaceae > Zoysia > Zoysia matrella. Next base: position 100,112 of record BCLG01000242.1, on the reverse strand, counting down.
AGAATAAACATCGTTAGCTTTTTCATGTGGTAGTATGGTGATGAAATTATATTTGTTCTTGAGAATATAATAATGCTCTTCCTTAGCCTCGGAGGAGCTCTCATAAATGTTTTGCAATTGCATCCATATTTTATGTATGGTAGATGACGCATTGATCCTTGAAAAGACATTTTTCCATATGCATCCAAACATAGCATTCTTGGCCTTTGTATTGAGTTTAATGAAAATAGGATCAAGTCTCTCATTCTCATCCGTAGCATTATTAGTAACATGCCATGTTTTTCTATCGATTGACTCTAGGTAGGCCTGCATGCGAGCCTTCCAATATGAGTAATCGTCCCCATTGAATACGAGTGGAGTCTTCATCTCGTTTGGCATCCTTACTCAAGGCAGTGAAGCTCGAAAATGAGCACTTAGCTCTGATACCACTTGCAAAGATCAAAGACACTGAGAAGGGGTTGAATCGGTGAACTTATAGTACATATTTCGCTACGAACTTAAACTATAAGACTCGATCACAACGGAAGCAACCTATGCAAGTCTAGTAGACCAAGAACCCTAACAATGCTAGTAGAATGATAATAACAACAAGCAAGCACTAGCACAATAGTCACCAAGAGAAATCAACGAACAACCTATCACACTACTCAACGGTAAGTAAATACGGTAAATAAAGAGAGTGAGATAGAGAGTGCTCAGTGATTTTTCTCGAGGTCTCGAAAGGTAGGCGTCTTCCCATAATCCTTGTGGAACCACTCTCGTCGGAGTCTTGGTTCCTCCCGTCGTTATCGAAACGATGCTCACAAGGATACGCTTGACTCCTAGAGTGAAGTCACCGGCGGCCCCGTTATCGCACACAATACCCAAGCGCTAGAGCAGACCTCCAAGGCTCAGGCGCTTTCTCTTGGTGTCCCTTTCGAGCGGGGGACCCAGAACTATGTACAAACTTGGCGATGTCTTTCACAATCTCCTCGAAAGCTCGAACACCGACTCCTAGCCGGTCTAGGCTGCCCATACCAAGAGTAACAGACAAAAATCACTCCTCTCAAGCCCTACAAGCTCTAGAAGTGTATGAATGCTCCCTATCACTCTCCTACTAGCACCAAAGATCTCCAATCTCGTAATGTGCTCTCTTGGTGGTGTCTCTTAGCCTCTCACAAGTTTTCTCTAGCTTCTCAGACTGCAGGCACACTAAAAAATGTCTCCCTCCACAGTTTAAATAGCCTTTAAGCCCAGAAACAACTGTTGAGATGTAATGTCATAAAGCTGAGTGCTTTATACAATCATTGGATAGTCCAGAGATTGGACCACCGAACTGTCCGGTTCCTCCTCGGTCAGAGAAACACCCTCTCTTGAATCCATTCCATAGGACACCGGACTGTTCTCCGCATACCTTCACCGGACTGTCCGGTGACTTTCACTTTTTGATGCCTAGAGACAGTTTCTTTGGATTTCGGATTTGACCTACCGGACTGTCTGGTTTCTATCACACCGGACTATCCGATGTCTTCTCTGCAGCAACTCCAGAGAGCACCTCTCTCTTTCCGATGTCTTGGCTCACTGAACCGTCCAGTGACCTCACCGGACTGTCTGGTGACTACTTCTTCTACTGAATCTTGATCTTCGATCTTCGTCTTCGCTTCATCTACCATCTTTAGTGCTTTCTGAGAATCTAAAGAGCATTCACACCCTCTAACACTTGTATGACAAGAGACAAATGACTTTGCCCCTTTAATAGTACCGGCGTTCCTATAGACTATCTAGCTAGTCCTTATCCTTAGTCCTCCAACGCATAGAAACTCTTTTTCTAGGGTTCGTCCTGGTCATCCATCGAGAAAGCTTACTATGTTGATGTAGAATTAGCGGGTTGGTACCTACAATCACAACCGTTAACTATGGTGTCCACGCAATCACCAAAATCAATTCATACCTCTTTAGAAAACTTCAAAAATCATGAAGCTAACACAACGGTAACAATAATTTAAGATAATACCTGATTTGTTTGGTTGGCCTCTATAACGGATTGGGTGGCAAATTGAACCAGTCACCACTAACTGAGCCTTCCTCGCGGTTAGCTGACGCTGGTGCCCACTACCGGAACAACTCAAACGACGGCTAGGATGGCGGTGGTCGAGCCTGGGTAGCAGATGGCGCTCATAAGCACGATCACCCTGAAGCTAAAAATCGAAGCAGCCTAGTGTCGGCACCGGCAGATTGAAACCTCTCCCTGACTCCATCTACCGACGTAACGAATCCCATTATGGCCGAAACCTCTCCCTGACTCCTCTCCTTGCGTTGCAAGCGACAACGGCGACGGCGGTGGTGACTGCAGCCTCGCACCACAACACTTCACATGTGACCTGAGGAATCTCTCTCTCTCTCTCTCTCCCACTTTCATATCCCTCTCTGATGGAGCTTGTTCTCCAATAGCTAACCCACTACTTAAAAAAACTATTTATCCCAACAACCCCCTCAAAGCAACGCAGGCAGTTGATAATTTTAGACCGTTTGTATTGAGCAAGAAGTGGGCCCGAGAAAGTAGACTGCTTGCATAGATGCCTTTAATGCAGGCGGTGCACATAAATAACTGCTTACACAAATAGAATAATTTGTGCATGCAAGCGGAGGGTTATGTGGGCCGATTGCAGAAATTGTTATTTGTCCGAGTGGACTTCAATGTGGTCCGTGGGCGCAAATGAACGTGGCCCAGTTCGGCCCACTTGTTTTGGCACACTATACAAAGCGATCAACCCTAAAATGCATCACCCCACCCCCACACTTCTCCAGCCGCCGCAACTTCCCCTCCTCTCTCTCTCTCTCCTCTCTCTGTCTCTCTCTGTTGCTGCCGACGCGTTCATGGCGACGAAGGTGAGGGAGGAAGACCACCGCCTGAAGAAATGCTTTATTTTTATAGTCTATAGAATGGCGACGGATTGAAATTCTACCTGTACAGATGCTTTTAGAACTGTCTGGACAAATGCTTTTTATAGTAGTGACCCTAGCATATTTCAGGAAGTAGCAGATTTTTTGGGGATGACCAGAAGGATTGAAGCGTCCACAGATTGATTGAAACATCCATGGATTGATCGAGGGAGGAAGCGCTTTCCTGGTTGTGGGTGGCGGCGATGACATGTTTCTTCTTCGAGCTCGCAGCTCTGCTGGGCTCATGGTGGCGGTGGGCTCTATTCCAGGGCGGCATGTTCCTTCCGCTTGCAGTCCAGGCGTCAGATCACTCCCGCTTGAGCTTCTTTCGTGGAGTTCCAGTGAGTGATCTGTCAAGCCATCCATTCTTGTTCTGGGGAGGGAGAGATCGAGATGGTGACTGGAAAGGTGATCAAGGGCACAGGTTCATTTGTTATGCCTCCTCTGCTTTGATCTCTACGTGTCCATGGCCTCTCTCTTCTAAACATCCAACTTTGACCAGTTCAAATGTATAAAATTATGACTCATGATTCAAACTATTTTTATGATAAAGCAAATTATAACAAAATATATAATTTTTATCAAACATTTTTGAATAAAATAAATAGTTAAAGTTAATGTTAGAAGTCAACAGTGATATCAGTTTATAAACGGAGGAAGTATGTTGATACAGCATCATATGTCAAAGAAAGAATCGAAGATAATAGCACCGGTGGTCGGAGGTCACGTCTAAATCTTCTCGACGTCAAAAAACACTTTTTTTGAATCATCCTGGATGACTTCTTCTCGGGGTACAATTAATAAGAATTGAATTTCTATACCATAAAAGACCTCGATTGTGTCAGTGCAATAACTTCAAACAAATACTGTACATCTTTAGATTCCATAATTCTTCTTGCTCTTTGATTTCATCTCATGCATACCAGCTAACTATAGTCCATGCCCTCCGTGTACCACCGTGTCGATGTCAGTATTAAAGACGTTTTGAAGCATTGGCAAAGTAGAGGAACAAGTATCACAGTATATGCTTGTTAGCTGCAGAGCAAATTACAACACCGGTCAATAAATTTAATATAGGTGGCATAAAGTTGACACAAGACAACTTTGCGATTTATTCCGTCTAAAAGTGTTAAAAGGACTTGGCCACGAGCCCTTTCACAAACTAAATCGGTTCTTAGTCTATATTTTCTATATTAGTTCAAAAATAAATAGAAAGTTCGTCCGATCCTCGATCCAGCCCTCTTTATATCTAATTCATTCTTTTCGCAGTTATCTGGTCTAATTCCATCCATTCTGAGTTTGTTGACAGAGGAGTAAAACCAAACCCGTAGGCCCCCATGCATCACAGTTAATTTTCAGCTTCACGATATTATCTTTGTATGCAATCAAAGATGCACAAATTTTAGTTGCACAAAATAATATGTGTTACTATCCAAACATATTTGTTGAGAATGTTTACTGATAATTATGAGCTAGTCCCAATAATTAGTAAATTTCCCTATAATTTTTATCACTAAATGTACTCTGATATCTCTTTGATTAACCAGTTAAGAACATATAAGGGCACGCACAATGGAGAGACAGGTATAAGTGGCCAGCGGCTGCCAGGCCTGCCTGGCCCAGATCCGTGCCTTCTCTTCAACGGCCTAACATCGACCCAATAAATAATCAGGCCGTGCCATGCTAGCTCTCGAGCTGCCAGCCTACACCAACACAGTCTGATAGTTTTTATCTTTTTTATGAGAAATTCCAAAAGACTAATTATATAGTATTTAAAATATTAAATTTTAAACATAAAGGGTCAAATTACATGCATTTAACGTTAAATTTCAAATAAAAGTCCGACAGACCCATCAGACGGTGTCGTGTCGGGCCTAATGGGCTATGTGGGCTGGGCTGCATGCCTTGTTGGACCAGCTTAATCAGCACATTCCCATGCCAGCCAGTGGGCCTATAGCCAAGCCCAAGTACAGTCTGTGTCATGCCTCGGGCCGACTTGGCTCACCTAGCCATTGTGTCGTGTTGTGCTCAGGCCGGGCCAAAAGAGCCGGGCATCATGCCGGCCCACATGGCCAGCTATAGATATAGGGATCATCTTCAAGAGTCTAAATTTAAGATAGAGAACTAAAAAGTTGAATCATACAATAGACCGTCTATTCCATTGTTTACAAGTTGTTTAATGCTTCTCATGTATATAAGATGAGTCATGAATACTATTTTGCATACCGTCATATTACAGACCATTAGGCTAAATCAATCGATTAATTTCTAAATTGTTAAAAAGAGTCCACTTTTACTGATACGGCATGGGAAAAGCACTGCCATCAAAAGAAACGCAAATTATTCACAGTCCAGCACACGATTCAGTGAATGCAGAGGCTTTCAGATTTTTGCCAGCGGAAACAATATGCTTCAAACATGTGATTATACCATCAGATTTTTGCCATTTTCTCTCTTTTACACCATCAGTTAAATCATGTAGGCAAATCACATAGTTGATTATACTAAGGGCATAAAAAAGATGAAATGGCAAAGAAAATAATATCCACAAGTTGTGGCTAGAATTTTTGTGAAAACTATTGTTTCAATGGTAAATTTGTGAAACACTGTTTGGGTTGGCTAAAGTCCAATTTTTTCGTGACGGACAGAATCAGAAACCAAAAACTCAAACAAGATTGCGAAACAAAAGAAAGCTGCACGAAGGTATCTTCTCTAGAAGCATTTTGTCGAACATCCCTGCAAGGAGCTCATCTTTGAAAATAAAAAGAAGAGAAGGGGATGGAGCCTCAGATCTGTAAAGAAATAAAAAAAATGAGTACGAGGACTTCCACAACGTGCTCATGAGAGAGAGAGAGAGAGAGAGAGAGAGAGAGAGAGAGAGAGAGAGAAGGGATAAAGAGGTGGGTGTGTTGGAAGGGATAGAAGATGAGGAAGGCGTAGAAAAGGATCCAAGGGCCTGAGCTCCGGGAGGACACCCAAGCATGGCGGCGGGGCAACCTTCACCACCTTGTGTAGCACGTGAGAGAAGAGAGAGAGAGGTGGAGGTGTGCGGACTGGAGACATAGGGTTTGTTTCGAGCTTTTTGGCTAGGATGGGTGTGTATATACTGGGCTGGAGCGATTTTGCAAACGGCTCACATTTACAACCACCAGTATAAATAAGACAATTTATACATATTGTTTGTTAGAAGAACCACCTCAATAAATTGATTTATGCAAGAGGACGATATTTTAGAACTCACAACATTTTCTTTACAGGCTGTTGATAATTATAAACATCTTGTACAATCAACCGGGGAGTATTGGGATAAATATTTATTGTAGTAGTTTCCTCAATTTTGGAAGGACAAAGAGATGGCTACAATGTCAGCTAAAGAGGGATGGAGTGAGTATTTTGTTGTAATTTGCTTTATTATCAAAGTTGTTGACATTAACTATTTCTGTTGTTGACCTAGAAAAATATATTGTTCAAAAGAGAGGACACGAAGATGCCGTAGTGGTAAAAACGTTAAGAGACAAACTTAAATTTGCTTTGGACAAAGAGCGACACATGCATGATGTATAAGCATCGTATTTCATAATTTATGGTATTAATATTCATATGTATCCTCTAGATGATTAAATGCATAATCATCAGGTATGATACTTAGGACACAGGCACCACCCCTCCACTGGGGATGGCCAGGTGACAGAAATTAAAACACCAAACATACATATGGAGCTAGAGACTGGATCATAATGCAGGGAACTTGCTCCCTCCTGGCTATCCATACGCCATAGATATGGAGGGGCTTGCTTATTAGACACACTCCATTATTCAATTTATTCTGCAGTGACAATCTATAGTTCGGAACCACAACTGCAAGATGCACAGCTGTGCTTTATTCTCGTGGTTGTGGCACCGACGTTTGGCAAGTTGCTGTGAGTTGGGCAATGCAGCCTGCATAGCAGGTGGCTGCACATGGCAGGAAGGCCAGATCGTGACATTTCTTAGCCGTGTAAGCAGAGCAGAAGGTGTTGTTGAAGCCGGTGCAAAACGCGTCAGCGTAGTTTTGGCACGTGGCTGTACAAAGGTCAGAACAGGTGGCGGCCATTGCTGGCTGCTGGCCCATAGATAGCAGGACCAACACGATGATGCAGCTGGCTACACTTGTAATCTTTAGGAGCATGACATCACTGGAAGCCATTGTTTCCTCTGCGCCAACCTAGCTGGCTAGTAGAGGGATGAGACTAGCTAAAGCAAGGGAACAGATATGGCAAAGATAGGATGTGTGCTGTGACCTATATCTGCTTAACCGATGGCCATAACTATTTATAGGTAGAAAATATTAATTTTAAAATAGAATATGCTAGATATGAGCCCGCTGATAAGTATGACTAAAATACTCCTATGTAAAGCATTTACTATGCTATTTCTATAATTTGCAGAGGATATGCATTGACCATGCTAATAATTGTCCTTCTCTTAATTAATTAATATGGAGAGGACACGCATTGACCATGCTAATATTTACCTTTTCATTAATTAAAGGTCTGTTTGTTTGCTTAGTAGATTATATAATATAGATTATAATCTGTAGCTTATAATTTGGATTATAATCTAGATACCTGGCAAACAGGAGTATAGAAAGTTAGATTATTTTTTTAGATGTATGAAGAAAATAATACACTTCAATATTAAAATGATATGATTTCATCCGCCTAATCCTAAAAATTTTGGCTACGGGTTAAAGGGGTTGTGATGGAGGAAAACAGGGAAGGGGAAGGAAGAGGGCCAAGGGAGAGGATTGTAACTTTCGTGAATCCTTAGATGATGGAGGGGTGCGGTGCTCGCTATTGGATGGCAGGGGATGTAATTTACAGAAAAAATTAAAGGGTAGTGGGCCTTTTGCTAGGGCAATAATCTGAAATAATCTCCCTCTTTGTAGATTATTGGATTATTATAATCTGCAGTTCCAAATTATATAATCTGAAAAAATAATTCAACTGTTTGTTTGCGATTGGATTGTTCAATCTAAATTATATAATCCGAACAGATTGTAATCTAAAACATACAGGCCCTAACACACCTCAAGTGATAAACAATTCAGGAATGTTTTTACTCTCTATCAATATACTAGATTTCGTAGAAACAGAGTAGAAACAAACAGGGCAGAAAACAAGGATTTCAGAGAAGGAATAAGGCTCTCGTAGACACAGGACAGTAGATAAAAAAACAAGAGTTGTCAGTTCACATCCTCAGCTCAGGCTTTCAAACAATCAGTTCACACAACCAGTTCACACAATAATCTAGGGGTTGGTTCACACTATGCATTCCAACATGTCGCACTATCATCCTACGGGCTGAAAATTTTTTCAGTTCACATGAACATTCCTTCATATGGTTGGATTCTTGCCATCTCTGAAGCTTCCGAAGAAAACCGTCTCGATCACTATCATCCTACGGGCTGAAAATTTTTTCAGTTCACATGAACATTTCTTCATATGGTTGGATTCTTGCCATCTCTGAAGCTTGCGAAGAAAACCGTCTCAAACGGTCCATCAAGCTTCTGCAGCGGCATGCTCCAGCTAAGAAAGAAAACCAACCCTGCAACCAGCAATTTCGCATCACCGTGTCAGAAATCTTGGCATTAAAAATTCTGAATTACCTGAATATTGCACATACCATGTCGGGAGCTAGGTTACTCAGAAGCGGCATTGTAAATTTTTGGTTTGTTTTTGCTAAGACGATTTAAGTAGTTAAGTACAGCATTGACTAAAAAGAAGTAGGCTTTAGTGATTTGTTTCAAGACAGATAAGTCAAGCAACTATAATACTTATAAGATTATATGTACTGAAGCAACAGCTGAATCAGACTGTGCATACACTTTGTTCGGACTGAGACAACAGCTGAATCAGATACAAACTGATTGAGGGTTATAACCTTCATGTTTGAGATAAAGGATTGAGTAAATTGGAGGAAATGTTTATAGAAATCGCCAGCAATATACAGGATCACGGCATGGGGTGCATCCAACTGAAGCAACATACAGAGCCATTGCATTTTGAGCAAATTTGAGAGCAAAATTTGTGATGCTACTATAATGGTCATTGCCCTTTATTTTTTGATTCTATAATGATACAAGTGATGGATAATAAACACTATCCTACACTACCTTCTCTATCACTTTTTTTATCACGACCAGGGGAAACAATGCCATGCATGCCCATCAAACCAAAACTGACGCACCACTACGTACTCTATCACTAATTCTTCCGATAAGCTTATGGAACAAAAATAGGAATGAACACAGGAAGCAGCACCAACTCAGAAAGAAAATCGGAAGAACACATAATTACCTGGTTGGATCCAAGCTGATGCACACCTGAAAGCAGGGGAAATCGAATCACCACCGGCCTCCCACCCATATGCAGACAGAGAAGAAGTGAAACATAGACGACAAGCCACTGGGGAAGCTGTTGTTAGAATATTTGGAAGTTTTTCAAATAAACATTCCATAATTCCGAAAGGCCTACCCACACATATACAAGAAGAATATTGCTTTTATCAATTTTTTGGTGAGCAATTATTTTTGTGATGGCAGGCTGGTTACTATATTCGTATAAATAGTATGCTAGTTACCATATTTATATAAATAGTAGGCTAGTTACTATATATACAGGTGTTATACATGATAGCTGCTTACCATATACGTGAGAGCTCTTGTGTATAAATAGAGGGGCGAGACGTCGTTCAGAATACACACAACTATTCTCTCATTCTCCTCTCCCTTGAGTATTGTGCTGCTCTGCCTTCCCCACCCGTCGCCGACGTGTCATCGGCGTTGAGAGAGCAGGTCTCTAAAACCCACGTCCTCTCGTGTCCCTGCACGGGATAGAGGCTGTATAAAGTTTTTGAGAAGCGCCTCCGCGACTACTCGCTGTTCGTCTGCTTCCCCTCGACGTCGTTCGACTGCTTCCTCTTCGCTTCGGTCGCCTGCTGCATCTACATCGACGATCTGTTTCGTCTACTACTTACGCATCTATTTGCGCCGATAACCCCACTGTAAGAATGACATGCTTCTCTCCTTTTCTGTTATTTATGTGCATTCTATTACTAGCACTGGAGGGATCATGGTTGCTTCGGCAAATTTAGATCGTAATGCTAGTATGTATCATACATATTATTTCGAATCTAGCTATATTTAATCTTTTTCTAATTATTGAAATTAATTTAATCATCACTAAAATGCGATTGTTTTCAACAATCCAAAAACTTTATAGGTATTTAGTGATGGCTGGATTTGCTGATGCGATGAAACCGAAGAAGTTAAGTGGTGTGAACTTCAAGAGATGGCAGATGAGAGTCCAACTGTGGCTCTTGGCTATGGGCGTGTTTTGAGTCGTGGGTAATCCTCCTGCACAGCCTCTTGCAAGTGAGAAAGAGGTGTAAGAATTTACCGTGGCTACGATAATTTTCGTCAGATGCGTCTTTAGTGTTCTCTCTAACTAGTTGTGCGATGTGTACATGCACATCAAAAGTGCCACAAAATTATGGGAGCCACTTGAACATAAGTTCTCAGCCTCAGATGCTGGACGTGAGTTGTACGTCATGGAGGAGTACCACGACTTTAAAATGGTGGATAACCATTCTATTGTGTAGCAGGCCCATGAACTTCAACTCATCGTGAGGGAGCTCGAACAGATTGGATATCAGTTGCCTGACAAGTTTGTGGCAGAGGGCATTATTGCCAAGTTACCTTCATCATAGAGGAACTATACTACATCTCTGAAACATAAGAGACAAAACATTTCTGTTAAAAATTTGTTGGCTGGTTTTGATATTGAAAAGAAGGCTCGGGCAAAAGATGCTCCACCAAGAGCACCTGAAGAGCAATCTAGTGCTAATATGATGCGATACGATGGTAGGAAAAACCAGAAGGGAAAAGGAAAAGCTGTACAGACTACTAAATTCAAGAAGAAGATGAACATGGATGAGATTGTCTGCTTTGTGTGCGGTGAGAATGGACACTTTGCCAAAAAGTGTTGTAACCGCAAGGGCAAGAACAATCAGAAGGGGCAGAAGTCCGCCAACGTGACCATTGGTGACTCCAGTGGAGGCTCTAGGTATGGTAATTTACCTAGTGTTTTCTCTGTTTATCAATATAATGATTGGTAGATAGACGTAGGAGCCAATATTCACGTTTGTTCTGATATATCTAAGTTTTCATCTTACCAGACCGCACGAAGTTCAACCGTCATGATGGGGAACGGCTCGCATGCTTCTGTTCTTGGTGTTGGTTCAGTCAATCTGAAGTTTACTTCGAGAAAGATTGTGCGATTGAAGAACGTGCAGTATGCCCTCTCAATAAACAAGAATCTCGTTAGTGGATCTCTTCTCTATCGAAATGGATTTAAGCTAGTCTTTGAGTCGAATAAAGTAGTCATGTCGAGATTTGGTCAATTCATTGTCAAAGGCTATGATAGCGGAGACTTGCTCCACTTTTTCCTTTAAGATTTCTCAAATAAAGTTGTGAACCTTGTGTGTGATTCAAATAATTCTGAGGCTGATTTATGGCATTTTTGTTTGTGTCACATTAACTTTGGTTGTATGTCGCGGCTATCCAGTATGACTTTAATTCCAAAGTTACCTACTGTCAAAGGTTCTAAATGTCAAGCTTGTGTGCAAGCAAAGCAACCTTGTAAGCCTCATAAAGCTGAAGACAAGAGAAACTCGACATTATTAGAACTCATTCATTCTGATATCTGCGAAATGAATGATGTGTTAACAAGAGGAAAAGGATACTTTATGAACCTAATTGATGAAGCGAATAGATACTGTTATGTGTTTCTTCTAAAAACTAAAGATAAGACGTTAGAATGTTTTGAGACTTATAAAGCTGAGGTGGAGAATCAACTAGAAAGGAAAATAAAACGAGTTAGGTATGATCATGGTGGGGAATACTTTTCCAATGAGTTTGATCTTTTTTGTTCAGAGAACAGAATAATTTGTGACGAACACCTCCCTATTCACCTCAATCTAATGGGGTTGCCGAAAGAAAAAAACCGGACGTTAATAGACTTGGTGAATGCTATGTTAAAAACGTCCGGTATGTCTAAGACATGGTGGGACGAGGCTTTTTTAACAGTTTGTCACGTTCTGAATAGAGTTCCTACTAAGAACAGTGAAGTCACTCTATATGAAGGATGGAAGGGAAGAAAACCTTCATTTCATTACCTTCACACTTGGGTCTATTTGACCATGGTTAGCATACTAATAAATAAGAAGCGCAAGTTCAGATATAAAACAGTTGATTGCATCTTCTTAGGATATGCACACCACAGCACGACATATAAGTTCTTAGTAATAAAATCTGAAACGCCTAATGTTTCAGTTGATTCACTTTTGTAGTCTCGTGATGTCACTTTCTTTGAAAATATTTTTCTATTGAAAGATGCATATTCACCATCTAGTTCATCATTTGATTTGACTCCTGAACCCATACCTGTAATTGAGTCATTTGAGCACCCGCATGAAAATGAGAAGGGTGACAGTGAAGAAGCTCTCTGAAGGAGCAAGAGACAGAGGATTGCAAAATCTTTTGGTGATGACTTCACTGTGTACCTTGTGTTTGATACTCCCACAACTATCTTAGAGACATATGCATCGCCTGATGCAGAATACTAGAAGGATGTAGTCTGTAGTGAGATGGACTCCATCACTGCCAATGAGACATGGGAAGTAACAGATCGACCACTTGGATGTAAGCCAGTGGGATGTAACTGGGTGTTTAAAAAAAAACTAAAACCTGATGGTACTATTGAAAAGTACAAAGCTAGACTTGTGGCTAAAGGGTATACTTAGAAAGAAGGCGAGAATTTCTTTAATACTTACTCACCTATTGCTAGGATGACTACCATCCGGATACTATTATCCTTGGCTGCCTCACATGGTCTTCTCGGTTATCAAATAGACGTGAAAACGTCTTTCCTTAATGGAGAGCTAGATGAGGAGATCTATATAGATCAATCTAATGGGTTTATAGTACCAGAATAAAAGGGCAAGGTATGTAGGTTACTTAAATCTTTGTACGGCTTAAAACAAGCACCCAAGCAGTGGCATGAGAAGTTTGACAAGACTTTAACCTCTGCTGGGTTTACAGTGAATGAAGCCGATACATGTGTATAGTACCGCTATGGTGGGGGTAAAGGAGTAATCTTGTGTTTGTATGTTGATGACATACTTATTTTTGGGATAGGTCTCGATGAGATAAATGATGTAAAATCATTCTTATGTCAAAATTTTGACATAAAGAATTTGGGTGAAGTGGATATGATCCTAAATATTAAACTAAACAAAGGAGAGAATGGGACTATCCTATTGCAATCCCATTATGTGGAAAAGGTATTGAGCCGTTTTGGCTATATGGATAGCAAACCTTCTCCAACTCCTTATGATTCTATCTAATACTTCGAAATAACTGAGGACTAGGAAATGATCAATTGAGATATTTCTAAATCATTGGGTCACTGATGTATCTAGCTAGCGTAACTTACCCTGACATCTCGTTTGCTTTGGGCAAACTGAGTAGATTTACATCTAACCTAGGAGATGATCATTGGCGTGGTATTAATCGACTGTTGCATTATTTAGAAGGTACAATGAGTTATGAAATTCACTATTCAGGGTATCCTAGTGTACTCGAAAGATATAGTGATTCAAATTAGATTACAGACGCCGATGAGCTAAAGGCCACTAGTGGATATGTTTTCACTTTAGATGGCGGTGCTGTCTCATTGCGATCTTGTAAACAGACGATTCTTACTAAATCCACTATGAAGGCAGAACTTATGGCTCTGGACACAGCTTGTACTGAAGCTGAGTGGTTAAGAGAATTGTTGATAGACTTACCTGTAGTTGAAAAACTAATCCCGACTATTCTCATGAATTGTGATAATCAAACAGTTATTACGAAGGTGGGCAATAGTCAGGATAATATGAATTTCAACAAACATGTGAAGTGCAGAATGAAGTCTGTCAGGAAATTGAGAAGCTCCAGAGTAATAGCTGTGGAATATATCCATACAGCTAAGAACCTGGCAGATCCCTTTACTAAGGGATTATCACGCACTGTGATTGGTAATGCATCGAAGGAGATGGGATTGAGACCTATGTGAGTTAACCACAGTGGTAACCCAACCTATGTGATCGGAGATCTCGTGAATTAGGAACTGGGAAGAACAAACTGTTGGTTGATGGGAGAGTATAACTTATTACTAACCCACTCCATTGGAGATGCAGTACTTTCATTTCTGTAAGGCAGGCGAACTATCATCCTAATGTGTTTTGAGGCTTTTATAGCAAGATACTGTCCTACAGAGTATTCTTGTAAGAACACATCTATGTGTCTAACTGCTAATCACAGTTTATAAGAATGATCTATTCTTTAAGAGACTCATGAAGTGAGACAGGAGTAAGACTTATAAGCTCCACCCGCGGGGTTAACACTTGGCAGCTAAGTACTAGTAAGGCCTCACCAAACTGTCAATTCAAGGCCTAGTCTATTGCGCAGTTGTGGATAAGTGTAGCTTGAAAAAACTGGTATATATTAACAATACTTTAGCACGGAGAGAATTTGAAGCGTGCCTCTAGGATCTGGTGAGGGATTGTTAGAATATTTGAAAGTTTTTCAAATAAACATTTCATAAATTCCAAAGGCCCACCCACACATATGGAAGAAGAATATTATGCTTATCATTTTTGGTAAGCAATTATTCTTCTGATGGCAGACTGGTTACCATATTCATATAAATAGTAGGCTAGTTACCATATATACAGGTGTTATACATGTCAACCTGCTTACCATATATATGGGAGCTCTTGTGTATAAATAGAGGGCGAGACGTCATCCAAAATACACACATCCAATCTCTCATTCTCCTCTCTCTTGAGTGCTGCGCTGCTCTATCTTTCCCACCCGTCGTCGATGTGACATCGACGGTGGGAGAGCAGGTCTCGAAAACCCACATTCCCTCGTGTCCCTGCACAGGGTAGGGGCCGTATAAGGTTTTTGAAAGCACCTCCGCGAGTGCTCGCTGTTCGTCTGCTTCCCCTCGACGCCATTTGACTGCTTCCTCTTCGCTCCGGTCGTCTGCTGCATCTACATCGATAATCTGCTTCGTCTACTACTTGCGCATCTATTTGCGCCGACAACCCCACTGTAAGAATGACATGCTTCTCTCTTTTTCTGTTATTTATATGCATTCTGTTACTGGCACCGGAGGGATCACGATTGCTTCGGCAAATTTAGATCGCAGTGCTAGTATGCATCATGAGTAGTATTCCGAATCTAGCTACATTTAATCTTTTCCTAATTACTAGAATTAATTTAATCATCACTAAAATGCGATTATTTCCAATAGCTGTAAGCTTCATGGCCATTGGAGCAAGTATACCTCAAAGGTATGAATGATTTTGATGATTAAATTAGAACCATAAACTAACTTATTAGATGTAGGATTGATCAACAACACACTTCACCGAATCTACGAGTGGGTTCCTCAAGGATGATCAACACCTCCGAAGCTTTAAGGTTGAAGATGGTTTAAGATTAAGGATTAGTTAGAACATTTGTGTCTTAGTTGCAGACTTTGAATCCAAAGGAAAAATAGTAGTAAGTTTTAGTACTTAGATGTGCACCCACATATCTCTCCTAATAAATAAGTTTGTGGACGTCGACTATCTCACTTTTTTTAATCACAAATTCTATTTTCAATGGAAAGAACATTAGATCTCCATCCGGCACTTAATAACAGAATGAGTAACAGACCCCCACCTCCCTTCGCCTTGGATTTCACTTTCTGTTACAGCCCACCTACACGCACAGCGCTGCGCAACGATTCTAACTTCTGCAGCACTGCGTGACGATTCCAACTTCCATAGCGCTGCACAGCGACTCCAACTCCTGCACCGCTGGCACGTCACCATCCCCGTCACGGACTCTCCCTCACCTCCGCACAGTGATGAGCGGCGACTCCAACTCCTGCAGTGTTAGCGCATTGCCATCCTCTGAAAGCCCCCACCTCCGAGCAGAGCTGAGCAGCGACTCTAACTCCCGTAGCGCCGGTGCATCATCGTCCTGGTTGTCGTCGTTCCCATGTCCATTGCTCCCTGGTCCCGTCCACAACGGACCCTTCCGACTCGGAGGTAGTCAATCTCTACTCCTTGTGTGCGACCTCGACAGGGAGTCGGAGACCGACTGTGACACGGCTTCACCGGTCTGCCGCTCTGATTGGCAGCATCATTTGTGCGCCGGGATGCGACGGAAGTCACTTGCGAGCTCTGCATCGATGTCCACCACATTTCAGCGTCAGGTTGAGGCAGGCCACCACACCGGCTAGCATTCAGCAACCTAAAATCGGACTCAAACTACAGGTATGGTGCTGCTACTTCACCGCTCAGCACTATCGTGGAAACGAAATCAGATTTATCTGTTTATCTTTAAATTCGATAGATTGCGCATAGGGACCAAGCTTAAAATATTTTTTGACATGTCACTTTTTTAAATGAAAACTGCATATCCAAGCTTAGAAATTAGTCCTACGTGTATGTACGATAGCCATCAGGAGAAAATCAGAAATATTTTTTTAAAAAAAATTATGAGAGAGCGAGCAAAAAATGGATAGATCACATGACTGTAGAACAGCATGCAAAACAAAATAAGAAACTTAGAAAATATTACAATTAAAGAAATCTCAATGTAAACTAATCACCCAAACAGAAGGTGACTAACCAATTCATTCTTTTATTGCTTTCAGGATCTCTTTCATGATCATTTGTGAAGTATGTCTAAGCATAAATTTTTTACATTGACTAGTCCGTGTACTTGTGCTACGTCACGGGCAAGGTAACGTGATGCAATCCACATTCGATATAGAAAGACAACGTGACATATTCTTCTTCCATTAAATAAATATAACATAATATAAGTTCGATACGATATAGGTAAGATAAAATGAATCATTAAATCAAAGAATATGGTTTTCCGTGATACGGGAAAGGTAATCTTAGATATTTTCTGACAGAACCCTTCTTGCCTCATTCAACTTAGACGCTAGCAATGGAACCAAGAATTCTCTCCGGAGTATTATATCATCCTTTACACACGCATTATAACAACAATGTAAATAATAAATGCATGATTAACTTTATATATTATATTTAATAACATAGATTAGTACCTTCGCATGAACTCGTAGTTCATCTCCTTCACTCCAGTCCTCCATCGCAGATAGTATTTGATATCCTAATGATTGACTGATAAAACATAATAATCCCATAAGGTATACATATTTACTACATATAAATTTTACAATAATAATACAAATAACAAAAATATATTTTTTTGTCTTTCATTCTCTCATCCATGACGATTGTATTCCAATACCAATAATCTTTTATTCCCCGTCCATACATATGTCTCATGGCATACAAGAATTTTGGGAATAATAAATCTAGTTTTTAAGACCATCTCTTGAAATCGTGCTTTCGACATAGTCATTAATGTAATGGTCTGATTAATTAGTACTTAGTTGCAACATTGATAAGTATTGATAAAAAAAGCAATGGCATAAATTTTACAAAACTTCACAAGGTGACCCAGTATCATTATGCTGATAGATATCTGACTATAAATTTGACCACAACACCAGGATAATAATCATGACAAAGAAAGAAAAAGAAATAAAATAATAAACTAAAAACACCCTTATTGTGTTTAAGGCTTTCTTAAAATAACCCAAATTGATAATAATCTAAAAAAAAGGTGAATGTGTTGCATGTGCTCAACCACGATAACAAAATTCAATACTTATTAAAAGGACATACGGTGTCTGTCGTATCACAAATTTCTAACCCTGTCCATATTTACCTTGTGGCAGGTTTAATTGTACAGTAAAGTCTTAGTGATAACCTCATTACACGAAATTAGATCTAGCATAAAATTAGACACTATATCCCAATTAGACACATAAAGGACAATTATCATAGCGTCTAACAAAATTCATAGTGGCACAGACTCAACTAATCGTCTAGTACTTCATAAGGTAAAGGCCAAGACCAAAATAAAGAAAAGTTTGGAAACATGTGACAAACTACACAAGGCTGCAAGTCATGGCTTTCATTTTAGTCAGGTTCCAATGATCTTGCCACATAGGCAGGGCTTACATGTACTCAGAGGCGGATCTGCCAATAGAGTAAGGTAGAAGGCAGCCCAATCTAAGAATAGTCTTTGGAACTGTGCTTTTAGTGTAATTAGCATCAACAGGAAAAGAAATTAGAATCTAACTGAGATAATGCTGAAGAAAAGATGAGGATAGGTGTGCATCGATTGACGAACATGAAGTTATCATCGACGAGGTAGGGCAGGATAGTTAGTGCGTCGAACTGGTGATGGAGCAGCGACGACCAAGGCAGGGTGTCGAACCGGAAACTTAGCGGCGACAGCTCGAGCGGGGCGTCAAACTTGAGATTGGGCGGCGACGGTCGAGGCGGAGCGTCGAACCGGTGACTTGGCAGCAGTGGCCGAGAGGCAGGGCGTCGAACTGGAGGCAGTGCGGGCGTCAAACTGGAGACGGGGTGGCAGCGGCTGGGGCAGGGTGGCGAACTGAAGACGGAGCGGCG
>BCLG01000242.1:57892-81490 GCA_001602295.1 Zoysia matrella | reverse complement strand
GCGGTGGCGGTTGGGGCTGGGCAGCAAAATGGATACAGGGCGACGGTTCTCAGGGCGGCGCGTCGAACCGATCACTTGGCAGCACCGATCGGGAAACGGGGCGTCGAACTAGAGACGAAGCAGCGGCGGTCGGGGTGGGGCGTCCAACCGGACAGAGGGCGGCAGCGGGTGGGGTGGGGCATCCAACCGGAGACGGGACGGCGACGGCCAAGGCGAGCCATCGAACCGGAGACGAGGCGGCGAACCGGTGACTTGGCGGCGGTGGCCGGGGC
This sequence comes from Zoysia matrella, assembly GCA_001602295.1. Classification (NCBI taxonomy): domain Eukaryota; kingdom Viridiplantae; phylum Streptophyta; class Magnoliopsida; order Poales; family Poaceae; genus Zoysia; species Zoysia matrella. The sequence continues at coordinate 81,218 of BCLG01000242.1, read as the reverse complement.
AGGGCGTCAAATCGGAGACGGGGTGGCGGTGGCCGGGGCGGGGCATCAAACCGTAGTCAGGGCGGCGGTGGCCGAGAGGCGGAGCGACGGTCGGGAGAAAAGGGCGGAGGGGTCACAGAAGAGGCGGAGAGAAAGGCCAATAGGGGACGGGAGTCTGAAGACATGAAAATAAAGGATAGGAAACGTGACACAAAAAAGTGTGATAGACGACGTCTACTAATTAACGTTCATATTAGAAGAGATATAGATTGTTATCAGCAGGTGATGACAAGGTAGAAGGGGTTGTAAGCGAACTCTCAAGTAGTCACATTGATCTGGTGCACCATGTAGGAATAATTGACGTCACTGTGGATACACAATGAAATTCAAGTTAGGAGTGTTATGTGTGAACAATTTTGCATGATATGATTGTTGTGTGTGATTGGATTTATACTTGTGTCTTACCTGAAAACGGTTGAGTTACTAATTAAATCTAAATATTGTATGCTTAATTTTGACATTGTATTGTATCGTATCATATCAGATAACATCATATTGTATTTCTTTATCGGAACAAGAATGTATAATATTGTTTTTCCTTATAAAAAAGGGTTTGCATCACTTACCCTGTCCATAGCATAGCACGAGCATTCAGACTAGTGGCATACTAATTTATTTGTCATGTTTTCTCTATATCGGAGGTCTATATTTGTCGTACTCCATTTTTGAAATACACTGAATAACACGTATCAATCCCTATATCAGTAGCTGATACACATGATCATAACAGAATGTTATATGAAAGCATTACTTCGGTAAAAACAGTACCTGATACAGGACCTTTAGTGATTACACAGCTGGACTGCTATCCAAAACCGCGTAACCAACTAGAGGCGAAGCCGACAGCAGAAACAGCGGCAAACACAACAAGCAAAACTTGAGAACAGAACCAAAACCCCAACACGTCGTCATCTTACGTAGATTTCTCCTTCTAAAACCACAAATACAAACGAGTGAGTACATAAGGTACTTAGCAAGCTCTAACAATAAGCAAAGGATTAGTACATGCATATCTGGTTGTAGCAAAGATGAAGGTTTAGGTGTTACTTTAGCAATAAGCTAGTTTTATGCAGGGTTCACTATATAAGCTTTTAAATCAGAGGGGGAAACAACTTGGTTACTGTCATAATTTTAGTTGGGTGGACCTAGGGAAGATGTTCATCAATCCCACTAGTTTCCATGTTCTAGGTGGGCCTTCTGACACAAAGTCATAACAGCCCGGCACTTAGCCAACACTTCCGAAAATAAGGGCAACTACTATCGACTCACACGTCAAGGATACATAGAGAGACTAATCATTGAAGCACAAAACAAGGCATGCCATATCCAGTGACAACGGACTTTTCAGAAAGATTATACACTCTGTAGAGATTGTACACTTTGCCCATAGACCATGCACTCTAGGCCAAGGGAGTGACAAGACGCTCACCTCACCTCCTCCGTCCATCCCCGCAAGGTCACCCGAGAAGTATCTGGGGACGTAACTCAGCACAAAAGGTACTAGAGCTCTCAGGTACTTCACTTTTCACTGAGCGAATCATCACGGCCACAGGCATCACCGCACGCACACCCCTGATCTCCAGGTGCTCTACTAGCCTCCAAGTGGACCAAGCGGGAGATGCCAAGGAGCAGAAAAAGTCCTGCCCATAACAGGTTCTATGGTCGTACGAGAATCATCAGGTTGAGGTTCAACAAACCGGTCCTTATGCGGCCAGAGCGAGCGCTATCCATGAGAGGTGGATCCTATTAAGCACAAAGCTACTCCATATGCACATAGCCAATCACCAAACACCAAGTACACATATCATAAGCCTCGCCCCTAACCAGAAACACCCTTTCTCCTTCACTTAAAACCAGTTGTTCTATCACCCATCCCACTTTATTTTACTCACATCACCAAATTCATTTTAACACATTTTTGTAATAAAGTATAAGTGAGAGGTGTGGCGATATAGACATTGCAAAAGGGTTCCTAAGCATACTAATAGCAAGGTGAAAACCAGCATTAGCGAGCTAATGGTGGTAGCCTAAGTTTATCAAGGACAAGGAACGTAATGGGTAAACATGGTACTAGATGCCTCGTGCCAATATAATAATAGACACGAGCATCTCTAATAGCTAACCAAGTAGGATATTAACTAACACAACATTTTAAAGTAGTAAAATAGTATAGTGCAAGCAATTAAGGCAATATAGGAGCATAGCGAAAACATAGGTTAAATATGATCAAGGCGTTAGAGCTTGCCTGTAAACTCTTGTAACTTAATCTTCAAAGGATCAATCTTCAAACTTGTCCTCGAAGTCCGAATCTTGAAGCTTTGTCTTCACGTTCGGGTCTTCTGGTATGTCTTTGTACGACAAGTCTTCTGGCTCTTCCTCGAACTCAGTGTTTACTACACATTTAAATACATCTAATAAAACTACCGCAAAAGAAACAAAGCTCGAGAAGAGGCAATAAGACCCATAAACTCTCGATTAGGACCAAATAAACTCAAAAGGCAAATTGATGATGCAAAATATTATGCATGATGAGATGGTTGCATTATTAGGGTATTATTTAGTGGAAGGCTCACTAGATTCATTTTATCTTATATTTACTTAGTGCTTTGCAATCATATTGGTGAGCTACGCATGCATCAGATTATATTTGGATGATGCAATGGGACTTAGTTGGGTGTTTACGATGGTAGGTTTGTGGAGATTCATTAGATGTAGATGCATGTCAAATGAGACTTAACATGGTCCATATTAATGTGTGCACATGCATGTGCCTATATGTCTTGTTCGCTATATGATCATGTGCATCTACAATACTATAACCTTTATAACGGTAAGCGGTGAAGGCACATGGTGCACGTGTGTCATTTTACAGTTAACTCCTATTTTATACTACTTAGTAGGTTAGTCATTAGCTAATAAGTTTGTCTTAACTACATTTATTGTGGAGAAGTGACATGTGCGTAAAACGCATGGGAGCATGCGAGTGTATGGTGTGTCATCAGTTAAATACTTATCCTCTAATATGCAAGTATTTCTAGATGATGATGATGATGATGATAATGATAATGATGATGATCATCATCATCATCATCATCATCATTATTATTATTATTATTATTATTATTATTAGTATTATTATTTATAGTCACTAAAGCTAATAGGTGAATAGTGCATTATTGCATGCATGCATATGTAGTGGCAAAAATAGCGGTGTTTATAAATGTAAAGCTATCAGCAACACTAGCATCTGTTGCTGATAAGTAGAATGCATCGTGTCCCATTTAATAATTAATTAATCCCTAATAACATTTGGGTTTTCTAGTAGTTAAAGCTAATCAGGTAAATCTACTTATTAAATAGAATAATTAAACTTCTATGTGGTATGATGCATGATAATGCAAGGCTATGCATGTGATAACAAATAATTAATGATTAAATTACTTGATTCTATCTTTATAATTAAATTATTAATATAAGTGGTATGTGTACTAATGTATGTTAAAAGGATGACATGCACATATAATTACTTTATGCTTTAATGATAAATCACGATAAAAGATTCGCATAAGAGGCGATAAATACCAACAAAAGGATAAGTACTAAAATCAGTTAAACTCCAATAAACAAATCATTAATAAAACCATGAGAACGAGGTTAACTGAGGTTTGGAGGGTTTGATGAGGTGGAGCTCGGGATTATAATTCCATTGGTGAAAGAATCGTCTGAATCGGAGTTAAGATCAAAAGTTATCGCTATTTGTTTGAGTACGAAAGGTCTAGGGGCCTATGTGTAATTAGTAGAAAAGGTGACAGGGAGCTATTTGTAATTATTAGAAAGGTTACTAGGGACCTATATGTCATTATACCAAAGTTCAGGGTGCTAGGTGTAAAATATTTAGGACTAAATTGTAATTAAAGAAAGGTCAGGGGGTATTTGTAAAAATTACTAGGATTAAAACCTAATTTTTTAGAACCAAGGGCTTAGATGCAAAGTGGTATTTTTCTGGAATTTACAAAATTATTTTTGTAAGGGAAAAAGGTCTAGGAATATAATCTTGTGTGCAATAGGTTGGGTGTACTTAGCATTTTACTGTATTAGGCTGACAGGTGGGTCCAGTGGGTTTCTTTTTTTTTATTTATAAAAGCTGGATCGGATTGATCTGGGCCGTAGATCTATGGATAGGTGGTTGTGGTTAAAGGGGATACGTGGAGGCTCAAGAACCGTAGATCGGGCGATGGGCGATCCAGATTTAATATAATCAAACCAGCCGGCCCTTTTAATCTGGACTGTCGGCGCCCAGATGGAGGGCTCAGGGCGGCCGAGGTCGCGCCGGTAGCCTGCGCGGTGGCCGGCCGCGACAGAGACAACGGCGCCATTGGCGGCGGGTTGCCGGATAGGCTAACCTCGGACTCCAGCCACTTATTTCGACGGGAAGTTCACCTGGAGAGAAAGGAGGGCGAGGGGAACCTACTGGAGGGGTTGTCGGTGTCGCTTTCTTGCTTGAGACGGCTAGCGACGGGGGTGGCCGAACGGCGGTGGAGGCACTCGATGCCAAGGTGGCAAGAGTGACGAGGCGTCAAACGAAACGGTCGGCGAGCAGAAGGCGGCCGCGGTGAACCTCCTGGAGGGCTTCTTGGCAGCAGGGGCGTGCTGTGGAGGGCCGGCGACGTGCGCCCGGGCACGAACGACGGCAGAGCTCGACGACAGGCTCAAGCAAGAGCGAATCGATGCTGCTTTGTTGGGTGAAAGAGAAAAGAGAGGGTGTGGCGCGGCTGAAACCGTGTTGGGGAGGGCCTTTTATAGGCGGCTCAGAGGGAGAGTGAGCTGGGCAGAGCAGTGGCACGGTGACAAGGGTTGGCGGCGAGTTGGCTTGTGGCGTGCTCCGGGTTTGCGGGGACTCGATGGGCCGAGGCGACGGCGTAATGATGGTGGCGTGCCAGCCGGTGGCAGTGGGGCTCTGGGTCTTCGGTCCTTTGATGGCCAGCGGCGACGTCGACCGGACGGCGTGATGCGATGCGGTGATGGCGCGGCAGACCGATGGCGACGGGGCGGGCACGCGTGGCAGGTCTGCAGGGAACTCTCCGGGTCCTCGGCGGCATGAAGGCGAGCTCGGAGCTGATGCGCGCGGGCATGTGCTGGCGACGGCGAGCGGCACGCACACGTGGGACTGCCGGTCCATTTTGGGGAAGAAGAAGGGGGAGCAGTGCACGGCTGGGCCAAGGGCGGGAGCTGGGCCGGGGAGTAGGAGCGCGCGGTTGGGCCGGCTGCGGGCAGGCGCGAGGGAGAGAGAGGCAGGCCGCGCAGGAGAAGGAGTTGGGCCGCGCGGGAAAAAAAAAGAGAAAGGGAGAGGCCAGGGCGCTGGGCCGGGCCAGAAGGAGAAAGGGGCGGTTGGGCCAGTATGGAAAAGAAAGAAGGGAATTTGGCCCAAAGAGGTTTTTAGATTTTCAGATTTCAACTAAGATTTCAATTTCAAATAAATTCAAATTCAGTTCAAATTCAAAAGAGATTCAGTGATTAAAATCCAAATAAATCAGAAAATAAAATAAATTGAACTAAAAGAGAGGAACCAAGCACTTTATCAAATTCAAAATTTTAAAATTTTGAATTTCCCAATTTAGAAAAGTTTTAATTTAGGTGAGGTTTTGGATTTTTGAAAATTTTAGTTAGCATTTTCGGGTTAGAAAATTTTGCAATTTCGAATTTTAAATTGGGCCAAAAATTTGGGATGTTACAATATTGTACTCTCACCAGTCTCAAAAAAGAAGTTGTTTTGGACAATATTTTGATGAACCGTTAGAAATACAAATTATAAATACTTTTTGATTTGTTAAGTTCATACATGTGAAAATCATATCATTAGATTTGTATTGAAAATAGTTTCGTAAAAATATGCATATGTCATGTTTTAATAAATATTTTATAAAAAATATATAAGAGTCGAAGTAACTTCTCAAAACGATAAAAAAAGAAATACACAGCATGTGGAATGCACACTCCGCCAGCATTAACTGGTTGAAACCTGCATGTATCCAGCTCCCAGGTAATTTGCCCACACAATTTAGTGCTCGAGTTGACGTTTCCTTCGGAACGACAGCGCTAGCTACCCAATTCTGTCGCACACAACTAGAAATAGCAGCTGCAGCAACCCTGTCGCCATTGAACCCTTCAAAACCTTGTTGCCTTCATGTGGGCGAAGCGTGATTGATGCGCACCTCGGCAACTTGGCTGACTTCCGCCAAGACGCCAACCAAGCTTGACGCCAATGGCTCTTCCGCCTTGAAGCTTCCCAACATCAGGCCTTATTTCCTCCTCTATAAATATGCGAGCCAGAAATCACAACAGCAGTATCAAGACAACACTCATTCATATATCCAGATATCGTAACGTAGCTGGCCAAGGTACCTTGTGACGCCATGGCTTCCGGGCATGTGGTTTTGGTCATAGGCATGGCCCTCTTGGCCTCTGCCTCCAATCTGCAAGCAGCGAGGATGTTGGCTCCAAGTGATCATAATCAAGCCCGTGGCGAGAAGTTTTCCGGCGGCAGTACTCAAGATTCTGATAGTCCATTTGCGAATGGTGAAAAACTTATACCCGCGTTGTCACAGAAACGCGCCGATAAACCGGCTGACATTGCTCGTGGTGACCATGGGCGAGCGCTGTGGTCGACACCTAGCGATGGCGTTGGTCATTAGCCATATCTTTCTGACTTGCTGCAAACCAAGCAATGTAAAGATATTTGCCCCTCATTGTGTAGGAGCAATAAATTTGTCTCGATGGTTGTGAAGAATTATTTCTAAATACCACTTTCAATTCAAGATTTTTTTAACAAAAGGTTTATAGATGTCTCAACGTGCATTTTGGGAGTTAGAACCTTATTTGTAACTAGTCCCAATGTTTCTGCTAATGCTATGGTCTAAAAAAATTAACTTAAAAAATATATATTAATATTAAAATGAATTTGTTTTGTTTTTCAACAACTTTTTTGAGATCTCGTATATTTATTCTGAGTAGTTATTTTTTTAACTAACAATGGTCTGTGTGTGCTCAAAATCTGTGAGATTCAAAGATCTCATTTGTTAGATTTATAAAGGATGTTTACAGAAATACTGTGCTTTTTAAGTAGCAGAGATGCTAGAGTTGCAACATGGAACAAGCTTCTCCAGTTTATCTACCTTGAATTGAATTTACAGGAACTCTAGCTAACTTTTCCACTTCCCATAGAAGATAGTCCTGCCCTTGTCACTGTCTTGTGCGTTTTAAAGATTGAGATGGTGCGACTGTCATCTGGGCTCTACATGGGTGATGGGACAATAAACATTGCCTTCATCATGAAGGCTGCCGTTGGTCCTCTGCTGACTTGATTGAGAGATGTAAGGTAAAATAGATGCCGACCACAGGATGTATTTGGGCGCGGCCAAACTGTAATCTTAGCATTATCAGTCATACTTTTGATGCAATATATATCAATGATTCTTTATCGATCAAATTTCATTCTCGGAATGTTATTATCTACACCCTCTGTTTTATATTAGACAGATTTTAAAATAAACTCAAATAAATTTATGTAGGTCACGATAATCAAGTGCATGTTTTTTTTATATAAATCAATAGTTGAGATCAAATTTATAGCTTACTTTCTAAGAGGTGAAATAACATCACTTAGTCTATTTTAAAAGAACTCTTATATTATAGTTTATTTTGAGTATACCCATGTGAATAAAGAAGAGGTAGATATGGAATGTATAGAAAACAAAGACAAATATATATATATAGAGAAGTATTGAAAAGAGAGAAATGTGTATTAAAGAGAGAATAAATTATAATTTGATAAAATTGGAGGGGTACAGAGTGACTAATAGTTTAGGATGTGGATTGGTGCGATCTAGACTACTTGTCATCCATGTCAATCAAGAAAATGTAAGCAAATTGTAATATGCATGCTCTTGTGTGCACTATGTATTTATTTCAGGTCTTGTTGCACATGCAAAATCAGTATTCATTCGGGGGAAGCGGCACCGCCCTTAGTTCGAGGATGCAACGCCGTCTGTCCGAACAAAACATTGGCAGAAGCTATGTTATTTTTAATAAAGCTCCAATAAAAACTTTATATACAGGTAAATTGTAAAGGAACATATTGACTTTGCTTTTGAAGTCAGTTTGAGAAGAATGAACATTATAAAGGAACATATTGACTTCACATTATAAAGGAACATATTGGCGAACGGACTGTCAGCTTGAGAATGAAGAAGAGAAAAACAATAAAAACTGCTTGCCGGAAGTTGAAGACAATGAAAATTTTCATCAACTAGATGGAGATTTGGCAATAATTTTTTTTATTAATTATCTTGTCTTTCAAACGTTGTTGGTTGAATTTTTTTTCTTTTGCAAGGCATGTGATTGAACTGCGAGTTTTGTTTTACCAGTATCTTAAAAATTAAGTAGTTCCGTTGTGGTGCAAGAACGCTGGTGGACAGAGTCCACTGACGGTTGGGGATCTGCTGATTTTCGCTCGTCCACCGCACTTCTGATTCCTGAATAGTGATGGCTAAATGAGCCGTATTTTATGGATAGGTCCAAGTATGAAAATTATAGCTTGACCCAAAATAGTACGGCCCAAAATAATTTTGTGCTCAAGCTAGCCCAGCACGGGGCTGTGCTTCGGCTGGGGCAAAGTCCAAATCGCGGCATGAGCATGGCTCAATTAATATTTGTTAAATTTATATTTATTTTATATATAGTCAAATAATAAGATGTGGTTTACTAGTAAGATGGATGTTTCAATTCCTTAAGGTTATGAATTCAATTTCTACTTAAACACCGTTTGTAACGTAGAAATTTCATAGAAATTTCAAAATTAGTTCAAATTTATAGAAAAAATGTAGAAAAAGAAAATTTTTCACCATTCCAAATGAGATCTCGGTAAGACATGTTAGACTGGCCCAAAATTTAACGGGCCAGGCCAATACCGGGCGGTCCGTGCGGCCATCACCATTCCTAAACGTGAACCGGCTCGTGGGTCCCCGGCTTCTCACCTCCCTGCTTTCGTTTCTTTTTTATATTTTCCTAGCAGGCCGCTTAGATTCAAGAGATAATTCCTTATTTACCATTTCAAAATTGGTTGATGCCTTACAAGCCATCGAAAAGTTAGAGTTTCCTTATTCGCCATCGAATCTGAAAAGTATGTCTTTCAAGCCATTACAGTAATTTTGACTCACAAAAGTTTTACATTTGGACTAAAAATGATACATTTATTCTTAGAAAAACTATGTAATAAAATTTTAAGTATTCCACATATGTCATGATGAAGCCATATAACAAATTTCTGTTTGTTCATTTAATTTATACCTTTATCATTTCATTTCAAAAATATAAAATACATGAAGAAATCTATTTGTACAGGCAAATAATTACACGATATAAAAGAATCATAATAAATAAATAATTTTTGTGATAAAATTAGATATTTTTTGCTGTAAAAATTGAATAAGCATAGTGACAAGTAGACAAAATGGTACATAAGGCATCAAATTCATATCCAATGGCAGATAAAGAAACTCTAATTTTTTGATGACTTGTAAGGAATTAGTTTATCTTTCTATGGTAAATAAGGAATTTTTTCTAGATTCAACCGGCTCAATCTTGGCCTCGTCACAGCCCAAACTCATTGAACCAACCCATAGGACATATGGTGTCCACTGTAATAAAAACCTGCTGAATTTTTTCTTATTGTACTTTATGTAGTTTTAAAATATTGAGACTATGAACACTATTGACTATTAGTCTTATTTAAAATTTTTAATAAAATGTGTAAATTATTAGTCATGTTTCAAATACCACTAATTGTAAAGTTTCATATTTTTCATGTTTTGTCATATTCAAAACGTGATATGAAAAAATCATTTATGTATGTTTGTGCCAAAGTAAGCATAATAGATTTAAAATTTTTAATAAAATGAGTAAATTATTAGTCATGTTTAAATATCACTAATGATACAGTAAATTATAATAAAATATCTTATATTTATCATATTTTCACGTTTTGTCATATTTAAAACGTGATATGAAAAATCATTTCCATATGTTTGTGCCTAAGTAAGCATGATAAACCTGCAAATCCCTGAAAATAAGTAATTTTAGGTCTCATTTGGAACACATGAAAATTTTCCCTTTTCCAACATTTTTTTTGTGATTTGAACAAAATTCATGTGAAATTCGTGTGTGATTCCTATAAAATTCTTGCATTCTAAGGGCTGTCGGTGTTCTGACCACCGGCATAGTTAAATTTACGTAATCAGAAGGGATATGATGTGCTCTTCACATATTTGAAGTGGCCTAATCTATTAAAAACTCAAGAGTTAGCCTGGTTCGGGCCGCCGTCGAGGCTAATACTCTACGTCCAAGAGCGAGAGAGATCGAATCTATGAACTCAAAAATATGAGTACAATGGCGGAGGGGTCTCACACAGAGAAGAACTCTTGCGCTCGTGGGTGGTGTGTGTGATAGAACTGAATAACTTGTAGACTAACGCCCCTAGTGCCCTTTTATACAGGGTCGGATCAAAATTACATGGCTTGACACCTACGGAATCGGATGATTCCTTGACGGGTGGGGCCACTATCTTCTGTGAGTTTGGTCCTCTAGCGCCCGCTGGCGCTGGAGCAGACGGTCGATGTCCGTCGATCGTCTTTTTGTCCACCGCTGAAGGACAAAAGTAGCTTTACTGTTTGGCTTTACCGCTCGACAAGCAACTTTACCTATCGTCGAAACGCTTTACTTGCTTCTGAAATGCTTTACCACTCTAGCCTGGTTGCTTTACCATTTTCTGAGCTGTTTTTCCTTCTGCTATACGTCGTCAGAATCTCTGTGTCTCTCAAGCTTAACCATTGAAGCGATGCCCGTCCTTCGGAGGGGTGGTTAAGTTTTGTCGTCGTCCAGTCCCGGCCTTCGAGGGTCGGGGCCTATGTCTTCGAATAATTCTGGTGTAGGTGTCGAAAGCGATCGGCTTGTAGACCCCGACCTCTGGGGCGGGGTAGTTGTTCTGATGGTCGATTTGGTTAAGTCCTTTGTGGGCTGCAAGGTGGGCCATAGGCTCTAGCCTGCAGATAGGTTTTCGTGTAGAGGCTAGGTCCGTAAGTACCTGTGGTGTATTATCCCAACAGTGTCTTTAATTATTGACATCGCTTAATTTAAATGACCCCTTATTTAAATTAATAACTAGAGACCGTTGTGACCTCTTAACAGGACGACAACCTGAATCTTTAATTTTGAAATTACATAAACAAGCATGCAAAGTTTTAAGAATAGGAACAACGCTTACAATTGAATTATTCCCTCCTGTTTAACATATTGAATCTTTAACTTTTAACATCAACTTTAAACATTCATTTTATTAAAAAAATATGATAGATATAATATATTTTTTATAATTTAATTGATCAATAATGTTATTTGAAACAAGACTAATAATTTTACATATGTGAAAATTTTTAAATAAGATAAGTGGACAAAGTTTATGATACAAATGTACCAATATTTTAAAGTCAGAGGGTACAAAACAAGGGTAAAATTGGAATCGGCAAAGGATAAGGTCACCTTATGATTATCCACGTAAGATAGGGTATATTCGGTGTCTCCCGAAAGTGAAGTTCAACTGCCGCTCATGACAAGCAGAAGGTAGTGCCTAAACAAGAAACTGACAGTGGACCCAATTGAACTTGAGAAGATTTAAAAAATCCATAGGCAACCAATTGCACAGAAGCGACTAGTCCATCCGGGTCTCGGTCTCGCAGACATCAAATCCCATCCCCTTTTATCAATCGTTGCAGCAGTTGAGCTTCTTCCCCTCCAGGTTGATCGACCAGAGCAGCAGAGCGACTAATCGGATCGAGCTTCACCTCCAGGTAACCTTTGATTCTAGTTCTTCTCGGTCCCTTGCGAGTATCCGTTGCTTGTCAGGTCCCTAATTGAGAGGGCGTGGGATGTGTTCTTGGTGATGCCATGTCTGATTTTGACTAGAAATAACTGCTTGATTACGATTGGTTTTGGATCGGTGACTATAGGATTTTCTATTTGATGTGCCCTGAGAGTGGTGGATTCGTAGTGATCAATACGTTTCACCCTTTCGGGATAAGCGTTGACTTGGATGAAATGGGGGAACACTGTTGAACTCCACCAGTCAAGATTCCAGAACTTGAGATGCGTTGATATTTTTCTCCCTCTTGATGAATCTTTAGCTCTGACAGAGGGACACCGGTTGTGAGTATCCCGGTTGTGAATATCCTGAAAAAGAATCCTAAAGATTCTGGGTCGGGAAATGTAGTCTGTAAGCATTTGGTTGGGTTTCTGATCCTTTTTTCTGCGCCAGGCATGAAACCTAGACCCATCATGCTATTAGATAAATTTCTCAAGAATGTGAATAGGCTCAAGATTTTGATTCTTCAAAACATATAGTTCCTATCTAAAACATAAAGTACACACCGTTTTGTGAAAAGTGAATTTATTCTCTGTAGAATCCTTTTAGAGGAACAAAAGGCAAGAAAATCTGTCTTTTGTCTATCTCCTGCGATGATTGAGGATTAGAGTAGTTCGAAGAACAGAATTGTACAACGGAAATTATAATAGATTCCAATGAAACTATGGTCTACAGTATGGCCCAGTCACTTGTTTCAATTTTTCTCTGAACCTGCCTCGGTAATGGCACTACTCGATGCAATGATATCATACTGTTAATGTGCAAACCTCTAGCTAGGTGTCGAAGTACTAATAACCGCTGCTTTAGAGACTATGAGTGTGGTTCAATCTAGCTGCAATCACTAACATATTGATATGCTTTGTGCTTTTAGCTTAAAATTGTATATTAGCTTCTATACATTAGCTTCCTATTGTTGAATTTTGACCAACGGACAAGTGTTATGTTGCATCTTTTTCCCAATGGCTCATGCTATACATGTGACATTTTGAACAGCAGCAAGATTTGACTGATCTTTTTCCTTTCCAAAAAGGTAAAAGAAAAAGTGAGTATAGAGTATTTTGAACCAGATTCAGAAACCTGATACTTTTGATGGATTTAGCCACTTCAGGTCACTGGTTCATCTAATTTATTAAGTTATTCCATTACTATTATATAGTCTCTATGAGGGAATCCATTTCAAATTCATTCTGGAAGAGGTTGTTCACTATGATTATAAGTTATTTCTGATCATATGCATAGTAATTTTGATCACTTATATCCTTTCTTTTCCAGATATGGCAAGCAAAAGGATTCAAAAGGAGCTCATGGACTTGCAAAAGGACCCACCGACATCATGCAGTGCTGGGCCTACTGGAGAGGATTTATTCCACTGGCAGGCCACAATCATGGGTCCTACTGACAGCCCCTATGCAGGAGGGGTGTTCTTTGTTAATATCCATTTCCCTCCTGACTATCCCTTTAAACCTCCAAAAGTGAACTTCCAAACAAAGGTGAACTGGTGTTTCCAGATGATTGCCCCATCCAGTTCCTTTGTTACAACATTTAGCCATCACTAGTATTCAAACTTTTGTTCAGTAATCATGGTTGGTCTCGACCATGCTGTTGACATGGTGGTCTTTGGGTAATTAATGATGAAAAGTTTCCATTTGAAAGGTCAAATAGTATATCCAAAATCTTTGCGAGAAACAAGTTTCATTGGTTCTCATATATCAATATTTATTTGAATTTATGCCTCAGTATATAGTTAATGTCATGCTGAATGTTGAAGTACCTGTGAGGCTTTGACACGAGTAAATCCATGCCACTAGCGTTAGTAGTTTTCCTGGCACAACTGTGTATTAGTGATACTAAAATGCAATGCATGTGTTTTATTGTGCTAATGTGCTAGGACATCTTCCCAATTTTATTTCTGCCTAGCAAATCCAAAAGTGCACATGAAAATAATGTCCGTCTGTCCGCAGTGGTCCACTGTCTGCTTCCATTGAGTTTTCTAATTTCATATCACCCTAGACTACAAGGATTGTTGATAAAAAAGGTGCAAACTGTTTTTAATAGTAATTCTAAATCCTATCCTCTCTAAATTTGATGGAGGAATCGCTCTTAATTCTTCATCCAAACAATTTATCCATCAAACAGTTCACAGTATCAGAATATTAGTCCTCATATAGGCTTTGCCTACAAGTCATGATTTCCAATAATTCAGCTTCTTTTAAGCAACGTTTTTTTTTTCTCAACACTAACGGAATCAATGGTTTTGCTTACAATACAGGTGTACCACCCGAACATCAACTCTAATGGAAGCATCTGCCTTGACATCCTTAAGGAGCAGTGGAGTCCCGCACTGACCATATCCAAGGTCCTCCTCTCCATCAGCTCTCTCCTCACTGACCCCAACCCGGACGACCCCCTCGTCCCAGAGATTGCCCACTTGTACAAGAACCAGAGGCAGCGCTATGAGGAAACTGCGAGGGCCTGGACACAGAAGTACGCGATGGGATGAACCCTCCGAGCAGCGCTGCCACTGCAAAGATAATCATGGCAGCGTAAGAATTTATATTCAAACCGGTTTCAAATCTTGTTATGGTATCCCAGACACTTAAGATGGCTGTATGTAAAATACTGGCCTCTCAGAACAAAGTTTGTCAATGTACAGTGGTGTCAAGATTGGATACTCTGTGTTCTGTCTCGAAACTTCGGTTTGTATTACCCTGCAGAGAATTTGTGTAACCATGCAAAGAAACCGCCTGCAATTTGTATGTGTTCAGCATGTCTTTTGTTTTCCTATTCCCTTTAACACCTTTATTGACTATTTTGTCTGTCTCCAGAGTAACATGTTCAGTGTGATCCTCATCCTGTTGCTTGCTAACAGTCACAGACCTGATTTAATTTCTCCAATTACATGTTGCAACCACTGCTTCCAAATGGCACCGGCCTATTGCTGAAGAAACCTGAAGAGTCTTAAGGTCAGGGCCGCGACGGCCACTGCCTTGCGGAAATTCGACAAATGTCTCACTAATAGAATCAGAGCCTTCACTGTTGGATGTATGTGGCCACTGGCCACACTGCTGCAAAGCTGTCTTTTGGTGTTTAGCCTCAATTTGGTTTCATCTGCAGAACCAGCGGAAAGTCATACTGTACTCTGTTCTGTCTTCTTGGAGATGAAAGAGCTTGCTTCGGATGGCCAGCCGGCCTGTTCGGTCTGTGTAGTTCTTGTGTGCTTCTGCTTGCATGGCATGCATGGTTTGATCAGTAAGTATGAAAGAAAAGAATAGTTATGAAAATCTTGGCACAGACAAGGAGACATTGTTTGAACAAGCCTGAATTCTCAATATGTCGAGCTGCTCTTTGTTTGGTACTCCTATAATTGTAGCCACCATGCTAGGGAAAAGTCTCTCACTTTTGTACACTTTGTACGCCGGCAGTACTATGGGTCCGTTCGTAGGTGCTTCTAACAGCTACGCTGTGCAGCTGTGCGCAGAAATTTTTTACAGCTGCAACCACCCGTAACACGCATGGCATCGCTGCACAGCAGGAGCCAAAAAAAATGCCAGAAGAAGTGCAAACGAACGCGTCCTATATGTCTGCAAGCTTTATACGGCCGCATGTAGTGGTAGTTATTCTAATTCAAATGTACGTCGGCACTATAATTCAGGGTAGTAGCACTCAATGGCGTGCCCAGCAAAACCACACGCAATCATGTACTCCTTACATTATCAAATTGTTATAGTTGGGATAATAATTTTAGTTCATTTTTTAATTAGAATTCTTGTACTGGGAATAACAGTTTAAAACTGAGCGAGTACTCTACAGTGACAGCGCTTATTCTTTACAATAGAATGAACAAAATAAAAGTGGTGCACCAACATAAAAACTATAAAATACAGTAATTTAACGACTATGTTCAGATTCATAACTAGAATGATATTTATTTATGAATGGATGAAGGAGCATACTAGCATATATAGAACCGTTACTTATGCATCCAATCCTTGGCACTGACAAAATCTTTTCACTGATAGCAGCTGATCAAAGGCGACGTCCTCTTGTAAAACCTAAACAAGGTCATTGGTCCCTCTTTTTTTTTTTTTTTTTGTGTGTGTGTTGCCCAAAGACCTTAATCGTCTACGCATCCAAATCCAATCCATGGCACTGACAATTTCTAGCCATATCTGTACTGCTCAACTAACAGATCCTAAACCATAAGCAACACGCAAATTATGTTTGACCTTTTCGCAACACCCTAGGTTATCCTACCAGCCTGAACACTATAGCTTTGCCTTTTCCACTCGAAAGCGCCTCCAAATTAAGATCGGTGCTACTAGTAGTGTGCAACGAGCTCCCTTTTGCAAGATGCAAAGGGATGGTGACGTCAAAAGGCATACATAAGCCTTGGCCCGGCAGGGATGCCATGAGCACCAGCACCTTCTAAGTTCTAACCACTGAGGCTGGAGACTCGCCTGATCAAGTGATCTGCTTGGAAACACCTCCATCAAACGTCAGGAGATCGACTAGGAGATTTTGGCCATGGATATCATCGATCCGCCATTGATGTCGCCATCACGCGAGCTGTTCTACCTAGACATGCAGTACTACTACAGTACAGCACGTCGCCGTCGCAGTGGGGAACAGTCCATGGACGAGGACGAAGCTAGGGGTCGTTGTCTCCAAAGTCTGGATGCCCCTGCCTAAATTACGTCGCGTTTATCGGCGACCGCACGCTTCTGACTTTGCACCCCTTGGTTAATCAGTAGTTAGTACTAGTAGGACTGTTTCAACATGAATGAGATGAAAGCCCCTTTACTCCCTCTGTCCCATAAAAAAATTATTTTTTGACTTTTAGTTTTCAAGTTTGACAACTCGTTTTATTTAAAAAAGTTGTAAAAAATATAATTTATTTTATTGCGAATTGTTTTATGATTAGAAATATTTTAAGTTTGACTTATTTATTTTTATATTTGTAAAAGAAAAATTAAATAAGACGAGTGATTAAATGTAGTTTTTGAAAGTAAAAAAATGATCCTTTTTATAAGATCGAAGGTAGTAGTTTATAAATTAAAGAAAGTGCGCGTCGTTGCCGGCGTGCACACGTGCGGCTGCACGCTTGGCGTACACGCTGTCTTGCTCTTATCTTGGGTTTATCAGCTCAGCTGCCTAAATACCAAATCCTTTTGAGATTGTCCGGACGAAAGCGACTCAATTCTGATCACCTGGCCTGGCCTGAAATTTTGCCCGAAAAGAAAAAACCTGCTTGCGTTGTGATCAGTTGGAGAAGCTTCAGATTACTATGATCTGTGCTCGTGGCATATCCTGTTGTCAGTTGGGTTAGCTCAGTTGCCTAATCACAAATCCTTATGAAATAAAAGTTGCTTGCTTCGTCAATCGGAGAACCTTCAGGCCTCCTTTGGAACAGAGGAAAAACTCTCGTCCTGTGGAACTACAATCACAACTTCTCGTGGCATATACTGAAATACCACTAGATGGTGGCCCTTACCAAGGAGTCAGTAAACAACCCAGGTACCAATTCAAGTCAGAAAAGTGGGTGCCTCCATATGAAAAGCGAAGGAACTTGGCGGGAAAGAGGTGTAAAAGCGAGGCAGAACCTTGCGCACGCAGCAGATGCTTCCAAACCAAACCCTCAACATATGCCGGATCGAGCATGCCTTGATAAACTAGTGTTCCACGATCCAACTCGACCTATTTTTCGGGAAATTTGGAAGTATCGAAAACTGATAAAAGTGAAACCGGTATAGAAACGAATATGGAGTTAAGTGTCAGCACACTCATTTATTTACTAAGTACATGGTTCATATACT
Source organism: Zoysia matrella (assembly GCA_001602295.1). Classification (NCBI taxonomy): domain Eukaryota; kingdom Viridiplantae; phylum Streptophyta; class Magnoliopsida; order Poales; family Poaceae; genus Zoysia; species Zoysia matrella. The sequence goes on along the minus strand of BCLG01000242.1, from coordinate 63,395 downwards.
GCAGAAAATGCGCATGTAACTAAGGGATGCCGTGTCTTCCCCGGCTGCTCAGTTTGTCCACAACTACCGTACCCGCTACATCCGTTTTCAGATCTTGTCAGCAGAAAGAATAGACGACAGTTTTGCACGCATGCGGCGGACTAATTTCTGTTGCTCTGTTTTGTCAGCACAGCAATCATTGTAGGACCTTAGATAAAAATATTTAAACATGTTGCATACTAATTGTTCAGGCAACGTTCATAAAATCTCACGAGTGGCTTTCAGACATTGCCAGCATCAGCGATAACGAATTAGTCAGACATGAAAATTTAGAATCCAAGCAATCAATTGTGATAAAGTAAATCGGTACGATCAATGCTGAAACGCCGGCAATTTAACTCCGAAACGCATTCTGATCCCTCCAGCAGGTGAGGACAGATTTTTTGCTACTGAACCTACATGATCACTTTTTGTGTGCTATGTACAATGACTGGAATCAAAATTACAACGTCAACTGAACTGGGTGACGCTACCTTTTGCTACTGATGAGCTAAATCGGTTGAGCTAGCTCCTGTTCTATCCCTCAAGAGAATCAAAATCTGCAAGGATCAGAGACAACATCATGTTGATTTCTCTGCCGACTCATCTATAGTCGACGAGTTGATCGAGAAACCATCTAGGAAGTCGCTGTCAGAGTCAAGCTGCAGCTCTTTAAACATAGCCATGACCTGTATCATGGTTGGCCTCCGGTTAGGCCGGTCATCCAAGCACTCGCAAGCTATCTTCAGATACTGATAGAGCTCAGCTTCCCCTGACTTTGTCTCCGGCATTGTAGGGTCAAAGATTTCACTGCTTCTGTTCTCCTTAACCATCTGCTTCACCCAGCCAACAAGGTTATTGTCCCCGAACTCATTTGGATCGATCGGCTTCTTCCCTGAGAGAAGCTCCAAGAGCACAACACCGTAGCTGTAGACGTCTCCCTTGGTTGTGCACCTGAAGCTTTGGTAGTACTCCGGTGGCACATAACCGGGCGTGCCAGCAAGTGTACTCACACTCAGATGGGTGTCGAGTGCATTCATCAGCCTTGCCATCCCAAAATCCGACACCCGGGCCTCGAGGTTGTTGTCAAGAAGAACATTGCTTGACTTCATGTCCCGATGAATGATGTGAGGGATGCAGCTATGGTGGAGGAAAGCGAGACCCCTTGCCGACCCAATTGCGATCTTCTTCCTTGCTGCCCAGTCAATCTTTACAGTAGCCTTGGCCTTCTCATGCAGCACAATATCAAGACTACCGTGCTTCATGTATTCATATACCAGGAGCCTCTCATCACCGATCTTGCAATATCCAAGCAACGGCACGAGGTTTCGGTGCTTGATCTTACCAATAGTCTCCATCTCTGCAGTGAATTCCCTGTCACCCTGGCCCGCGAAATGGATAAGCTTCTTGATGGCAACAACCGTGCCATCCTTGAGCTTCGCCTTGTACACCTCACCAAATCCCCCGGAGCCTATGAGGGTTTCAGCACTGAATCCATTGGTAGCCTCGAGAAGATGCTTAAAGGTGAGCTTCCTCAGCGGCTTCTCAAATGTTGCCACATTGATGCTAAGGGGTTCATGGACACCTGAAAGCTTCCAGGCTGACGTGCCAGATGTAGGAAGGCTTTCAATGTACCCTGTTTTCATCTCTTCAGTCTTCTGGTTCTTCCTGCTCTTGCAGAGAGTGGCCAGCAACAAGAGAAATATGATCACAGAGAGCGCTATTCCAACCAGGATGCTTACCTCAATAACCTTGCTCCTTCCATAAGGTGAAACAGGTGCCTCACCTGTTCCCCCGGTATCATGATCACAAGGAGGTAAAGGGACGCCACAAAGGGCAGAGTTGTTGGCGTACCGGGACTGTGGGAATGTGGTGAGCTGCCCAGAGGAAGGGATCGGACCAGACAGGTTGTTGTTGGAAACATCAAAATCGGCGAGTTTAGTCAAGCCACCGAGTCCTGGAGGGATGCTACCAGTGAGATGATTGTTTGACAGATCAAGTGCTCCGATTGCCTTCAGTCCGGAGAACTCGTGTGGTATTGTACCATTCAACTGATTGTGCCCCACGTTAAGCACTTGCAGATACATCATGCTCCCCAGGCTCGCTGGAATTGCGCCAGTGAGACCATTGTATGAGAGGTCCAGGAAGATCATACTCCCGTTGCTGGTGAAGGTGTACACTGTTGTGCCAACGTAAATCCTCGTGTATGGGCAGAGGTTCACAGCTGGGAACGCAGCCAGTCTCTCTGGCCGTATTCCAAAGAACTCAAAAAGCACACCGGCACCCGGGCAGATGTTGCCGGCCTCATTCCGAAGGAAAGCAAACTGCTTCCCGGACACAATACCGCCTGGAACTAGCCCTGTCTGTTCAGCCAATTCCATTGGTATTGCACCAGTGAAGCTGTTGCTGTTGAGGTCGAGCCAGATGAGGTTGCTGCAGTTGCCGAGCTCTGCTGGGACACTGCCTGAGAGCTGATTCTTGTTGAGCTGCAGAATAGCAAGCTTCTGAAGCTTACCAAATCCCGGAGGCACGCTCCCGGTGAGGCTGTTGCCAGAGAGCGACACCCAGATGAGGTTGACACATTTCGTGATGGAAGGGGGAATGACTCCGGTGAAGTTGTTGTAGCTTATCACCAGTGTCTCCAATGTAGTGATATTGGAGCAGAAAATGTCAGGGATCTGGCCGGAGAGGCCATTCGCCCACATGACAAGATCAGTAAGCTTGGGCAACCCAATTATATCAGTTGGAATCTGGCCAACCAGATTGTTAAAGCTGAGATCAATAGCCTCAAGATTGGAGCAATTGCCAAGAGACCGCGGCACGGTGCCATTCAGATAATTGTTCGCGAGCAGCAGCCTTCTTAGCGATGGCAGTGATGTGCACAGGTCTGGCATTATCTCCCCATCGAACTCATTGGACGAGAGGTCGATCACCTCCAGCAATGGGCAACCTGCCGCAAGCACCGGCAGAGGGTTGACGCCGGTGATGTTGTTGAAGGCTAGCCGAAGCACACGCAGCGAGGAGATTGTGCTGATGACGCTTGGCAAAAAGTCGCCGGAGAGCTGGTTGCCGCCGAGATCCAGCACCTCCAGCGACCTGCACTTCGCAAAGCTTTCTGGAAAGCCACCAACCAGCCGGTTGCTTGACAGGTCTAGCTCAACAATTCTGCCGCACAGCTGGCTCAGCTCATCTGGTATCGGACCTGAAAGTTCGTTGCCGGCCAATGCCAGTCGTTTCAGCGACGAGAAACCCGTCAAGAACGGCGGTATCGGCCCGGCCAGGAGCTTGTTCCCGGACATATCCAGCGTCTCGAGGCGGCGGCAGTTGGCTAGGCTGGGTGGCAATCTGGTGCTGCTCAGGCCATTGTAGGACCAATCCAGCACCGTCAGGTTCGCGCACGCGCCGAACTCGTACGCCGACACGTCGCCGGAGAAGTTGTTCCCGGCGATGTTCAGGTACGTCAAGTTGGCCGGCGCCGTCGCCAAGAACCCGGACGGCAGCACGCCGGACATGTGGTTCCAGGAGACGTCGAGCACCGCGACGTTGCTGCACGACGCGAGCTCCGGCAGCTGCCCGGTGAACTCGTTGGCGGAGAGGTTGAGGTACCGCAGGCCGTGGCAGCCGGCGAAGGAGTAGTTGAGCAGGCCGGCGTCCGTCAGCCTGTTGCGCGACAGGTCGAGCGACCGCAGCGACGGCGCGAACGGGAACCCGCCGCCGGCGAACGCGTTCCGCGACAGGTTCAGGGACTGCAGCTTGCCGCAAGTTGCCAGGAACGCCGGGGGCAGCGACCCGTTGAACGCGTTCGACGATATGTCGACCTCCTCGAGCGCGCACGTCGCGGCCTCGGCGTGCGAGAGGTTGCCGTGGAAGGCATTGCCGCGGAGGTCGAGACGGTGGAGCGCAGGAAGCGAGAGGAGCGCGTCGAGACGGAGCTCCCCAGCGAGCGCCATGCCGCTGAGGTTGACGGCGACGACGCGCCCGTCGGGCTGGGGCGCGCACGAGAGGCCACGCCACGAGCACGGCGCCGCGGTGTTATTCCCCGAACTGGCGCCGCGCACCCAGTCCGCGAGCGCTCTTTGTGGGTCGTCCGCAACGGACGCGCGCTTGAAGGCGAGCAGCGCCGCCGCTTCTTCCTCAGGGCCGGCAATGGCGGGCACCGTCGCCTGAAGCAGCACCAGCACCGCCGCCAAGAAAATCGCGGCCGCCGTCATGGCTCCGGTTCGCACGCGTCGATTCTCGCAAGCAAGAAGAACTCAAAACCAAATGGAGAAGAAGGGCGCGGAATTCTTGCGTCCTGCCAAGCTCTTGAACGAACGCCTTCACATGTCAGTGGAGCTAATCACCTCGCTGCAAAATTGCGCAGGAGAAACAATCGCACGAGTTAGGCAACGAAGTGAACCCGAATACGCAGCAAGAATTGGTTCTAACGAAGGAGAAAAAAGGAGAATACAAGGAATCTTTGGAAGGGAAAGCATCCATGCGAAGAACAGGTGAAGAATTGGACATGCGGCGGCGAATGCAAAATTCCAATTGGGACCAGGACATGGACGTACAGATGTTCCCGAAACTGATTGAATGCCGGGAGCCAAACCGGAAAGGAGGCCAAGTCCAATTTCGGACCAAAGAAAGAAACTCAGGCATGTCCCAAGAACAGCAGTCAGTCAGAACACCACGAAACCACCAAGAAATCGAGACTAAAAGGAGACCAAGAAGAACAATTAACTTTTTGACCCAAGAAACCAAGTAAAGACGCGTCAAGGAACCACGACCAAAGCATCGGCAAGAAGAGTCTCCTCACCTCGACCAGGCGACGAACTTCCCAAGAACCAGCACCCTCATCAAGAACAGACAAGCAACCTACTGCTGCAGCAGTTGGAGACGAAGACGAAGAGAGAGAGAGAGAGAGAGCAGCAGCAGCAGCACAGCAGGGGAGGGAAGAAGCGAAGAGGAGCAGGCAAGAGGAGAGAGAAACAAAAGTAGAAGAGCACACGCAGAGGCACTCGAGGAGTATTTAAGTACTCGGAGACGAGGTGCGAGCAACCAAAGGGCGCTACTGAACCCGCCATTAACACATGAACCCATTTCGGAATAACAAAACCCCGGTGACCTTGTTTGCATACGACGGCAATTAGCCCGGGAAAAAGAGGGGGCGGGGGGGAATTATTTTAATTGATGAAGAACTAATTGATTAGCTGCGAGGGCTTGGTGAGGATATTGTGCTCTTTTAAGGGGGTTCATAGTAAAGGGTGCTTCGTTTTTGTTTGTGTGTCTCAGCATCCGAACCCAGTCAAACATGGGGATTTGATTCCCCCCGAGTCCAGCTTTGTTGCATCGCCAATCTCTTCGCTTGCCAACCCTCCTCCCTCGTGTATCTCTTGTTTCGCTTGGATAAATTCTTAATTTAGCTTTTCTTTCAAGTGATAATTTATCAGCAGAGATAATCGACAAAGAAAATAATTTGTTGTGTTAGTAATTAGGATTACTC
>BCLG01000242.1:33368-56472 GCA_001602295.1 Zoysia matrella | reverse complement strand
TTTAAACTAAACGTCGATAACAATTTTAGAATAAAGGGAGTACATTAATTAAAGGACCAGACTTATTGTTAGATGACAACCAATAGGTCTAGACAAAAGTAGCAATATAAAAACAAATATTATCCCCAAATTATGAAATTGTAAAACATTAATTTCAATTTCTAAAATAGTATATTGCATCAAACCATCTTAATTAAAAATTATCTGTACATTAGCCACTCAGTCACACGATTGAGAAAATTTTTGAAAACAAAACCGGATAACATACTCGACAATTCTATCTTTTTTTTACCGGGACTCCATATTCCTTCTTAGTTTATATATTCAAATGTGTGGAGTAACAGAAGTTTTCAATCAAAATGAAAATGAATATTTTGATATCACATTTTCATAGACATATGATAGAACATCACAGTAATTATCTCAAACAAAAATTGATTAGAAATAGGAACATGATTTTCTAATTAAACATATGTTCTCGACATCTTATGGCATGTTGATCTATCACCTTAAGAAACTTTGATATTAAAATATAAATTGGAAATAGGTCACATGATGTGTCTGTGCTTCTCGATCTTTCATTAGGTCTGATAACTCTCAATTTGTTGGAGATGAGACACACGCGATCTAGCCTCCAATCAAATATAATTCAAACTCCACAGACATAGCACCACTTATCAACCATGCACTGCTTAGTTGATCTCACCAAGAAGGCTAACTCTCTGGTAAGATCTTTCACTCTCGCCTGCGAATCGAGGGACACAACTAAAAAATAAGAAAGAATGCAACATAAATGCAAAAATCTGAATTAAAATCATGAATTGGGATCTTACAAATTTTATGACTGTGAAACTGAAAACAAAGTAATCCAAATAAAACATGAACCTAATGGTAACTGCTACTAATTATATAGGTCTCAACGAAGTTATCAGGTGCAACCCAAATCTTAATGGGCTCAAGAAAATACATGGTCTAAAGGTAAAAAGCTGATGTCACAGCACAAGAACATATTCCGAACATCAACTAACATGATTTTTTTTTATGATTCCTGTTAATTCTAGTTAAATTTGGAAGTGAGGCTAGTGAAGCCAACTTTTAGCTTTCCATCCATATGCATAACATCCAAAACTGAGTTCTTACACGGCCTGTGCGTTCATTTTAATGAAGGCTTCTTCTAGAATTCAAGTGGGACTAAAATCGGAGTTAGATTGAAACTGCTTTGAAATTGAACATCTTTCCTGATCTTGTGTGTCTGCTTGTATTTTCTCATGCTTTCTTTTGATCTTCTCCAATGTTACTAATCATGATAAATAATTAGATAGCAATTTATTCTCAAACGAGTGTAAATATATGCTCTTGTGATTCAACTTTTGTGCATGAGCTCTTATAATTAGACCATCAATTACAATGTAATGAAGGAGTAGTATGCATATCCAATAAAATGATACCCTCGTCGTGATATATATTTCAGTATGGGCACATTGACCCTGCTTGAATAGTTCAGGTTCTGGTGAGTGTTGGTTGATCTACTAAGAAAATGACACCATTCACAACCGTCCAAAAGAGCAGATGTACCCTTCCTTTTTTTCTCTCTTACTCCTCGTTGATTCGTACTACTAGAAAGCTGGATAGAGGGCAGAGGATCCCACTTGGAGCCTGCATGATCTGCCGCTCGAAGAAATCGAATGAAAGTCTAATTTCTCTGTAGCAACGGTCGGTTAGCTCGCTGCTACCTGCCTGTTGCTATCTATACCAGTTTATGCAAATAGATAGGAGTAGTATAGAAGATATAAATATAAATATAGAAGATGGTTATCTATTGTCCAGTAGGCTAATTGCTCAGCAAATCCGTTGCAAAAAAAAAAAAAAATTGCTCCGCAAATGACAAAAAGGAAAATAAAGGAAGAGTTGTCACGGACGCAATATATGGCCGGAGCGGGCCCGGACAACCGCACGGGTGCGTGCATATCTGGACGGAGGAACTTCCAGAGGCCCCACCACAAATGTTGAGACCCACGTGGCATGCAGCGAACACATGATTCCCAACGAACCGGAAGTTGGCAGGTGGGGACCACGGCTCTTCCATTCCACGCGTGTCGCATCCTCGCACGTAGCATTCCTCTGATCTAACATCATCCCGTTCCATAGCAGGTAAGACCGTGAATTTATTTGTTTTTGTTTTTAGTTTTCACAAGATTGGATTGTTTATATATATATATATGAACTTAATTTTTTTCTATGTTCAACTATGGTTGGGATGACCAAAGATGCTGCGTACCAATAACAGCCACTGAGTATGTAATTTTATACAAACTACATGATATTTATCGAACTTATTGAATAATATAGATGATCAAAATTACTATTAGAAGTGAACGGCAAAAATAATTTAAAAACAAAAGGAGTATATCTTTGCAAAGTTACCAACATGAACTTAGCAATTCTTAATTTGCATATATACATGCATCATTTCCCCAGCATCGTCACCCGACAAGCAAAGTCAGTATATTCCTAGTTGATTGGTGCGTGCATCACCCGAGAACCCTACCCCCAAACTTCTTTCTCCAGGTCTCTTCTTCTTCTTCCCTTCTTTTTTTTTCATCCAGATGACAAGCCCTTTAAAGATTTTGTTATTGCTCAGCAAGCGTGCAACTTGGGTTGGAACGACTTGCAAGCAACGTACAGTGAGGCGATCAAGCAAAAAGTCTCTAGCTACTTGTCTGTATCTTGGACATGCATTATTGCAAAAGCAAATCAAACAATAATCATCCTTAGATTAAGCTAATCTGGCCCGCAACGCACTGGTACCCGGCCCCTTTGCAATAATCTGTGTGATCAGCAATCTTTATCACTCGTGCGTGCATACATCATTTTTCGGAAAAGAAAGTATGTACATGGAAATCATTCAACGGTTTAGTTCTCCTTCTGTTTTAAATTGTTGTCATATGAATAAACACACGTACGGTTGGCTCCAATATAATTATGTACATAGCTTGATGTCACCTGTCAGGACATGAGTTTTCCGCGGTAAATTTACGCGGTTTTGTCAACGTCTGAAACAATACTACGACGTATTCTTCTGTCAAGTTCGTCTCCTTCGCATCTGAATACATTGCACATGCTGATGTACACAGATGGCGCTCGGAGAGCAGGAAGCGGCCGTATCATCCGGAAGAGGTCGCCGTCGGGTGGTGCGTAATGGGCGGCGACAAACGCCAGCATCCGAGCGATCCAGCGCGTCGTCGAGCGAGACCGCGCCCGTGCTCGTGGAATTTATTTTATTCCGGTGACGAGCTAGCTGCCGCTTAATTTTCTGATACCTGCTTTCATATATGAAAATTTATATGTCCCGTTTTGAAGTGAATTAGCTAGCGGTAACACCAACGGAGCAAGCAAATGTATCCTTTACCATGTCATGGTTAAAGGTTCTTGACAGGCCCTCGGTGCCTTGGATCGATTTCAATGACTCAACTCAATATATATAGTTGTTACTTGTAATGTTGTATGTCTTTCCTGAACTTCTTGTTCTCTCAAACTATATCATTTCTGTAGATCTATTCCATGTTCCTAAACGATGTCTTTCAACTCTGAAGATCATGACACCTTTGTGGCCTCAGTCACTCTCACCGGCCATTGATTACCACAGTTCCTGCAACCATTGTAGGGGCGGGAAAAGAGAAGAAAATAAATAGCCAAAGAAACTTGTGAAATCTCACATAGAGCCCCGAGCAGTCCTCGTAGTGGCCGTACGTGCCTCTGCCGGCACAAAGGGAAGAAAATAGCAAGTGGCTGCCGGAAGAGGAAGAGTGCAACTAATCTTAGTTTTCTCCCGGCTGTTCCCCTCTTCCTAAACACTATAGGAAAATATACACCGGCATTTTGTTATAGAGCAATAAATGTCCAATATCATATTGATCCGGCCCTGGAGCTGCGACCACGGAGTTCGTAGACAACACCCTGGGGAGGGGGGGGGGGTGGTGAGACTTGATATCTGTAAGCATTTTTTTTATTGACGTTTTGGCTATGTTATGTGGAGGCTTTTTGTTGTTGTTGCACTGCACTGATGCAACCCATCATTACTGTTCCCCTTTTTTGAGGAAGGTTCGGACAAGATCTTCACTACTCCCTTCGTTTCAAATTATAAATTATTCTGTACTCTCAAGTTTTTTTAAATTATAATTCTCACTTCTCGATACACTTTTTTCTCTTCTCAATACACAATACATCTTCACTCTATCTCTCTTCTCCTCATTTTCTCTTCTCCTCGTTTTTAGAACATCTCATATTTTTTATTTTTTTAATTTCTGTGCCCAACTTCAAAATGACCTATGAGACGGAAAGAGTACATTTTATTTCTCTTGTTGTTGTAGGTGTGAGTGCATCCAAAGAGTTCCTTACATAAGAAGTGTTTGTCTATGTTTTGGCTTTCAAAATATAAGCATTTTTAGATTTGAATAAGGTCAAATCATTTTAACTTTTACTAATTATATCTAGAAAATTACATAATTCTTAAAATAAAAATATAATTTTTATGAAAGCTTATTTCATGATAAATTCAAAAAAATATAATTTTATATAATAAAATATTATTAACTTTACATTATTAATAGTCAAAGTGATAAAAGTTTAATTTTGACTTAACCAATAAACGCTTATATTTTAAAACAGAGAGAGTAAAAGACTACTATACCTTTCGTTTTATCTATACTCACCCATTCCACCTAACAAATTGTCACATAATCTTTGTCTTATTCCTACAATTACTTATGTTTTGAGATGAAGTTTAAACTCTCCAATCCCTTATATAAAGGGACAGAAGGCGTACGTTGTACGATATGTAGTTGGCATCTAATTAGCATGTATCATTTTATAGATATTATGCTTGAAATGACTAGCCTAAGCCTTAATAAAAGGTAATTGTACGAAATGAAAAATCATTACTCTTTTGTTTCAATAAATGCATCTACGTACTTCTAGTTTCTTGATCCACTTTGGAGCCCTATTGGTTGTACATGTAAAACATTTAAAGTATAAATAAACATGATTCTTGAAACAATTATATATATGCAGGATTTGAATTATGAGGGCGCGAACTTTCAAGAAAGGCTTTTTTCTGTTGGACATATTGTGTTTGTACAGAGAGACGAACTGAAGTTCGCTCAGTTGTTGGCTAGGTAGTGGAGGTGTCCGTTTGCACCATAGGCAGCCTGGTTGGTGCCCTCTTACTCTCAAATTTAAGTGACTATTTGGTCCTATTTCTTTTTTAATTAAAAAACATCTAGCTTTCCCTAGGTTGGATCCCTTTATGTTTTTTTGTTCATGCATGACTATGAATTTGTTTGTTCATTGAAGCTGGTTGAAATGTTGATGCTCCAGGTGACACAACCATCAAAGTTAATGAGTCTAGGGCACAAATGTGCTTGAGCTCTGTGCAGGTAACCAGAGATGGTTCCTTGGATACCAAACAAAGCAAGGGGTCCAGCTTTTCTCCTCTTTCTTCCAATAGAATAGATGCAAACGTCCAAATTTGTATTGTAAGTTGTGTATGTCTTTGAACAAGGATCTAACGCACTATTTCTTTGTAAAAGCAATTTATATTACTTATATTATTATATTAACTGGATGCACTCTCAATAGGGAATGTGAAAATGGGAGTAGCTTTGACCTTTTCCTCGTAGCTACCATCACAGTTAATGCGAAGCATGTCATGACATCTTCTAAATCCAACATTCTGAATTTTAAACTTCACCACATAGGCACCGTATCTTTCAAATCCTACTCGTACTCAGTTAAGCGAACCAGATAGCTAGTTGCTTACTATAATTTGCTCCTCACCCTGCCCTAATCGTGCATGCTACGTATTAATATTGTCTAGTTTAATACTCTGGATTGCTGATTCCATTTACATTAAGTTAATACTTATGCCTTATATGTCTTTAAAATAATGCTTTTATTGTCTTACTGTCCACCCATCCACATTTTTATTATTTCTTAAAAAAATGAAATCAGTGCAGCCATTTGGTTATTCTCTCTGTTCACTTTTACTTATCATTCTGGTTCTAGGCATTGGGATACTTTGAGGTAATTTTTCATCTATACCATCAAGTCAACCAATGATATGTGGGACCAAGCCCCATGTGTCAATGACACAAGGTGACGGTACTGATGAAAAGTACATATCTAAAGTGATGGTATAGATATAATTATTCCTAAAAATGTATAGCCATATATATAGGAAGCAGAGATAGAAAGAGATTGATGACCCTTTGGAACATGGGAAATATCCTTGTTTCCTGTGTTTTTCAAAAATTGAACTGATTTCTATAAAATTATTCTATGATCATGTGAAATTCCAATGTTCCAAAGGGGCCTAAAAAGAGAGAAAGTGTATGTGAGAAGAGAGAAAAATGTATTGGCAAGTTAGTATGAAAACTACTCTCTGTCTCTTTATGTAAGTGTTCCTATAATCCCATTAAAGAGACTAACATGGTAAAAGTTAGACATAAATCTCATTTTACTAACTCATCAAATTCTTATCCACCCACCAACCAATCATCTTTTTTACTTATCCCTACAAACGCTTAGATTGCAATAAAGAAAACCTGGATGCCTCAAATCCTTACAAAAAGAGGAGTGTGTATTTCAGAATAAATTTTAAATCCTAAAATGACAAATAAATGTGAATAAAGGGAGTACAATGTAGTTAAACTATATGCATATATTACATAAAAAAGTTGTGTGCAAAACTTTAGTAACCCTGAATTTATGCCATTTTATAGAACCTTACCTTACAGTTTATAACTCAAATTTTTGCATAAAGACCTCTTCTCTCTTAAACACACACATACTCTCTCTGTTTTTAAATTTATGTCATAGTTGACTTTTAACGTCATCTTTAATCATTCATCTTATTAAAAAAATATGATAAATATTATATATATCGTTATAATTTATTTTTTCATTAAAGGTATTTGAAACATAACTTGTGTTTTATACATTCGAGCAGTTTTTATCAAATAAGACAAATAGTTAAAGATGACGTTAAAAGCTAATAATGACAATAAGAACGGATGAAACACAACTTAGGAAGTTCACAGACTCACAGTACAACCACCAACTATCTTTAATTTCTTTTCAGATGTTTGTGCCGTCCTTCCCTTGGATAGCAACATACTAGTAGAAGAACACTGAACCGTAGTTTCATGATTTCTCCTGCTTTTAATTTGTCCAAGATTTTTGTCACTTTGGTCCCTAATTTAACTCCTTAATGAACCACAAGCAACGAGACCTCTTGTTGTAACGGTCACAGGAAAAAACATACTAGTAACGTGTGCTACATTGTAAGTACAATACATCAACATTAGCGATTTATATTATTTGTACATCATATATAATCTTTTAAAGAAACTCTTGCCTTCATTAGGAAATTCGCAAGCGTGCAAATTACTGTCCAATCAGGGAAGGCTGTACACGTGTGACAGTGAAATATACCTCCTCCGTTCTATAAATGTTTTCGCCGGCTAGTTCAAAGCTAGGTAGTTCAAATTTCAGAATGGAGGGCTGCCCCTTCATGTCATCCAACGTACATGGCCGGCATTATATAGAACCTAGAAACGCCGAAGCTTTCAATAGTGCCAAAATACATATTTCTCCTTTTTGTTGAAAAGGACTAGAAATAATAGACGTAATTGTCACTTCCAATCCGGACCATTAATTTGTACTATATGCCTTGTTGGTCAAATTCTTATGTTCACTAGTATAATTTCGCTAGATTGCTCAGTATATGGCAATATGCATGTACTTGACTATTTTTATGTAACATCTTTAAAAATCATAGATAGATAGATAGATATATCACATGGAACCAATGTGTCACAAAATTCAAGTAGCCCCAAATTTCGGTTGCTTCTGTTGACTTTGCTGATTGAGATGTTAATATTGTTTTGGTGTGCCTCGCAAAATAGGGATTGTCTCATCACGCGGCAGTCAAAGAAACGTGACATGTGGTTTGTTTTTTTGCTAGCTTTTTTTTTCTGATAGTCATATTCTACTATAATAAGAGTAGTAGAGAAGGTGACATATGGCAACGTACAACAGCAAGTCGAACTACCTATGCAGTCTCTACACAATGTTAGCTTGCTATACCAAGAAAATTTTCATTTGCAAATTATTTTACATATTAAGTCGGCACCAACAAATTACACGCTGCCACTTGGTTGTGAAATTTATTTAAAAGAATATTAAAGAGAAAAAAACATTGTATGATTGAATTTGACGGTACACTGGTGAAACGGTACAATTCAGTGCACCTGGACTGAAGTGTATGTAAATATTCTACAGAATTACAAGTAACGAGTCAGAGCGGCTAACCTTATCTTCAAAAATAGGCCTTTTTTGAGAAGAGGATTTTGGCGTAATACTCATTACATGTAAAATAAATTCTATGGTGGAGGGAGATTCTTTTTCCAGGGAGAGCTAGTCTACATTTTGTTTCCACTATCTTGGCCATTGAATGGGCCTATAGGGCTGAATTATCCACTTCTGTGAAGATGGGTCAGGTACTCGGGCCTTAAGTTCATCAAGCCCTGGTGGCCCACGAAATGAATTTACTCGTAACTGACATTGACAAACATTTTCCAAAAAAATTGCGTTGATAAACCCTAATCTTCATCATACTAATTACTGGCAAATTCCAATCCTTTAGCAAATACATTTTGATAAACCAAAGGTTGGAAGACAGTGATGATTAAAGAAGTGCCAAGCTGATAGGACTGATGACGACAATGATGATACTTCATACAAGCCTACTGCTGCCAAGTGCAAAGGCTCATCAATATTTGATAGTTGCAGTGAAGATGAAGACCTTAAGCTGATAACCACTGGGGGCAAGAAAGATAATACTAAGATTTCTGAGGAAATGAAATCTTCAAATGTACAGATTGAACACAAAAGGTGACACAGGACAGAAAAGTACTAATACCCAGAAAAGAAAAAGTTCCGCTCTCACTGTGGATTCTGCATCGCCAATGTATACCTCCTAGTTCGTACTTCAAAAAAAAAACTAATTTTTCTATTATTCTTGTTGCCTACTTAAAACATTTCATGAGCAGGGATAATGATAATAGTACATCATCTTCTTCAAAAATGGATGCTGCAATTAAAAGAAATTAAAAAAGATGCCAAAACAATATAATGTAAGAACATTTAATGATGGACCGATTGTAGAAGATCTTTCAACAGTAAACAAAGATGGGAAAATGGCTTTTAGTGGCCGCAAGGTTGCCACATCGTTTTCTCCCTGATATTCCATTTTTGCATGTTTTTGCATTGCTTGTTTCATATTTATGATAGTGCATCACCTTTTATGTTTAAAGGAAGTTAGATATGTACCACAACATAAAAGCTCCCATTCTATGCGCACAATAATGTAAGAGAGTTCTATGCACACTTTTATTTGCATCTATGGCGATAAATTAATAGGACAGGTGCCCAATAATGCTTCAGTCATCTATGAAGTTGAGTTAGTGAAAGTGAAATAGAGAATAGAGCTGAGCCTTCTGCGTGTACCCTAGGCCTGCCCTATAAGCTGCAATAGGACTGCAGAAGAACATGAATATTTTTGAGCTGCAGATGACATGTTGATTTTTATATTCACGTAAAGTGTACAAATACTACCCCAAAGACTTAACACTACAGGAGGTTTACCACTTGAACAAAACTGATGGTTCCATTGGCGATTACCCTTGTCGGTGGAATTTACATATTTGAAGAGGGATTTGTGCTCTCTTTTTATCGATGTGGCTTAGTCTACAAAATACTCAAAAGGTTAATCTGGTTCGGGCCACCACGGTGCTATAATACCCTACATGAGAGTAGATTGTATTAGCTTAAAAAGGGATTACAAAAGCGGTAGAGCCCCTACGCGAGCAAGAACTCTAGAACGCGTGTGTGCTATATGCTGCTACTATTTCATGTGTTATCTAAAGCCCTCGACGCTCTCTTATACAAGGGTCGGACCAGGATTACAAGGCATAGAGCCTACAAAATCGGACGGCCCCTTAACGGATGGGGCCGCGAACATCCTGAGATTTATTCTCTAGCATCCTCTAACGTCATATTATCATGTCAATGTCCTCGTCTGTCCTTTGTCTAGTGCGAGAGAGATAAAAGTAACTTTTCTGTCTGCTGCACAGTGTCAGAAATCTCTGTTTTTGTCGGGGGTTGGTTGCCGAGGCAGTGCCCGACCCCGAGGGGTCGAACACGTAAGATGGTTCCCCGACCCTCGGATGGTCGGGCCGGGTCTTCGGTCGAATCTGACCGCCGAGAGCTGAATGTTGTCTTCGGGCAGTCCTGATCCTCGGGGGTCGGGTTAGCTCTTTAGGGTTTTGCATTGTTAAGTCGTTTGCAGGCTCTAGCTCGGTCCATGGGCTACAATTCGTAGCTGGATTTTCATATTTAGCCTGAGGCCGCAGATAACCGGGGTATATGATCCCGGCAACCCTCAACAAAAGCTATTGTGAAACTGAATTGTATGCCTAGATTTTCTTTTGCCTATTTTGAATGTGAGATAAACATTTTGGACACCTTCGGAACAAAGTATTGGAAAAACAGTGAGAATAGGTATGGAAATGCAAACCACATGATTGGAAAACACAGAAATTTTGTTGGAATAGACGCACAGAAAGACCATAGGAATTTTACAATAATGTTTGATTAATTACATCTCTATTATTTTCATATTTTTTTGGGTGATGAACTGTTTTCATAATCAACCAAGCCATTCCTTTGATGATTTTTTTAGTCATTACACAAATTGCTCTTCGTGCGGGTAGGGACAAAAACCTGGCCTGTTACATTCCTCAGCGTTATCATTTGTTAATTATTGCAATAGTGGCTTCGAGCCTCCCTGGTGCACTGGAACCAGGGTTGGAAGAAAAGTTACTCTCGAGTGGTTCATCTTGATCAGCTAATAAAATGAGTAATTTGTTTGCAAATTAGACATGAATTATATCTTGTGCACCACCGTCAAATGCTTTCTAGGAGTTCAGACCTGAAGCACCTACCGGTGGGCTAACGATGCTATGGGCGTCAGTTTTGCAGGACCTACTTCGGTTTCGCTAACAACTAACCATGCTATGTATTTTGTGTTTCAGAAGTAGGTCATGCAAAATCAGGCATAAAATGTGCTGAATACGCAGCCTCAGCTCTTGAAATGCTATACTTGAGCGATCAAACATGGATTGATCCGCAAGTTATAGTTTGGTTCCTTATACTACAAATTTTGCATAAATTTGGCTTTCCATAATTTTTTTTGGCTGAAGATGCAACTATGACAATGTAAGGCATGGATCGGATATGAGATTGTAGTAGAAAAGGCACTAATTTCGGGTAGAACACAAATTCTGGATCCGACGGCCAAAACACCACCGCCTAGTCGGCCATTCTAAATCCCATTCTATCTATACCTAGAATCGCTTATTTTCTCGCATTTATTCAGAACGATCCATGCCCCATACTGAAGCAACGGATACATCGCTGGAAAGTGGGGTCCATCTATCTCAGAAACTTGCCACTTATAGAATCGTCAAACTATGAGGGGGCGCCCAGGTAAGATGCCAGCCGCAGGATGTCACAGAATACGCCTCCGGCCGTCACCTCTGCGCCTGCACCTGGTCCGCGCACGATCAGCGGCTGCTCCTTGTACCTCGAGGTGGTGAATGCGATGATGTTGTCGGAGCCGGATAGCTGCGCGAATGGGTGGTCCCTCTTGTACCGTCGCAGCTCTACCTGTCCCTTCTTGTTCACGGCGTCCACGACCCCAACGTAACGCAGGACCTTCAGAATAAAAATGGCTCAATCACAGTGCAGTCATGAATTTTGGAAATATCTACGGTGGGATCGATAATGCTAAACATAACCCAAGGAGTCACATGACATTTCCATCTTGGTCTCTGTGCGATGGCCAAGGCATGATCAAAATGCAGAAGATTTGTGGGTGACATGGGTATCAAGAAATCATTATTCAGCAGATCAGCTCACCTCGCCTGCAGCCTCAGCATCACTGCGTTGCTTGGCCCAGTCCTGGTCGAACGATGGAAGCTTTTGCATGAATTCATCTGCGGACGAGCATGACTGCATGACCAAATACCAAACAAGTCAGAATGCAGGAAATTGTGAGACGTCGGTTTCTAAGAGGAGGATAAACCTACAGCAAGTGCCTCGGCAACAAGGCTCTTCACAGGAATATCAGAAAGTTCAAGCTTGAGACCAGATTCCCTTGCTAGAATAATGACCTGCTCCAATAGAAAGCAAAAAATAACATGTTGACTAATGGAGCAAAAGAATAAATAAACAAAAAAGGAGAGCAATAGTTCATTACCCAACCATTTTTGCTCTTATACTTTCAAAACAAAAAAAAAACTGAGAAGGTATCCTCTCTCAAAATTATGTTTTTGGTTTACTAGTTAGAAGTCCTTTACAAGGATAAGAAAAATCTAGAGATCCATGATGTGGTTATCCTGGGAAAAAGGTTGTACAAAAAATATATGCTATGCCTTTAGATTGGAAAAAAAAGATCAACAATGGGGAGCAGAGACTGAAACAAAGTATATCGAATTTGGTGGCACATTAAAATTGTATATATATTGTAATATCTTGTTGAAAAATTTATCGACCATGCTGATAAGTCTAAGTAAAGTGCCTAGCATTACTATTGCTTTTGCAGAAAAGGAGCTCTACCTTTCTGGCAACATCAGTTCCTGATAGGTCATCTCTTGGATCAGGTTCAGTGTATCCAGCCTCTTTTGCTTCAGAAACAACATCACTAAAGGTCCTTGTTCCTTCAAAACTGTTGAATATATAACTCAAAGTTCCACTGCATTTGAACAGACCACAATGTATCAGCCAGAAACATACTGGATTTGTCGAGAGAGAGAGAGAGAGAGAGAGAAACATCTTTTTAAGTACTTGGTATACAATAAATGTTTGCAATTTTGTAGAGTAAAATGTAGATGGCCAAGGTAGATTATGATCCCCCTTAAGCATACCTGAAAATTCCTTCAATATGCAGTATCTTGTCACCTGTCTCTAGAAGACCTCGCAGGGTGCTAATGATCGGGAGACCAGCACCAACAGTTGCTTCATAAAAGTAATGTGTATACGATGCACGCTGCAGAGTCCGTAATTTCAGGTACTGCAGGCAAAAACAACAACAAACAACGACATAAACTTTTAGTCCCAAGCAAGTGGTTGTAGCCTAGAGATGAAACCCACAAGGACCAATAAAATGATTCAAAAGAGAAAAAGGAAAAAGAGGTGGGGGAGAGGGGTATAATGAGTCTATGATGCACGCAGAAGAGTTTATACTTCCAGGTACTGCAGCAGGCAAGAAACATACACATTCAGCAGATCGCAAGGTGCATACACATTCAGGTGCAAGGTTTCAGAATTAAGATTATTTTGCCTCGAACCAGATTGCAGTTACACTCAGACAGGATATACATTTCGTAGTTGCTATGCTGTGATATTACAGCACTATGGAATCTAATTGGTTATGATATACTCCCTCCATTCACTTTTAATTGTTATTCTAGGATTTAACTCTTGTTCCACAATAGATGTTATTCTCACTTCCCAATACACCTTTCTCTCTTCCCAATACATCTCTCTCTCTCTCTCCTTGTTTCCTATGCACCATACCTTTTTCAGTTCTTAATTCTCATGCCTAGAGCTCGAGTAACAATAAAAAGCGAACGGAGGCAGTACTATATACTCTATGATTACTCTATGATTTGTCTCTTCCACAAGGAAAGATTTTGCTTGTTGTGCCCCCAAAATTCGACTAATGTCTACACACAAAAGTAGAAGACATTTGAGCCCAAAAAAGGTAAAAGAAAATTATGCTCCCAGTTGACAAAATGCTAAACAAAGAGTTCTTTAACAATCTATATTAGACCCCGTTTGGAATGCGGAATTTTCTTGATTCCTACATTTTCCTGTAAAATTAAACTAATTCCTTTAAAATTCCTGAGAAATTCCTACGTTCCAAACATGGCGATGATTCTATTTCAGATAGGATACAGGGAAGATAGCAATTTGTAGTCCATTAAAATACATAAGCAATGATCATGGCATAGATGGAAAAAGAAGTTTTGCCAGCAAAATAGTTACCCGATCAAGTGGGCCAGAATTTGCTTTCTTGTTCGGCGTGATGACATGGATACCCTTCTTTAACCAGTCATAATAGTTGGATGCTACATTTGTATCTGCTGTGCAGTCCACCAAAACTTTGTTTGGAAATACATGATTATCAGACAAATGGCGAGCCAAAGTAGCAAGATCAGCAGGCTCAGCTTCATTTTGTAAAAGCTCTTTCCACCGAGTTAAGTCTATTCCTCTAAACAAAAAGGCAAATATAATGGTGAGACATGAACAAAAACATAACATGCTAATCAAACTTTAAAAAGGCAGTGTCAAGAAGCTATGCTAGCAAATAGGTTTTTGGAAGGACAAACAGAAACATCGAAGGAAGTCAGTATGATATGCAGAAAAGTCTCCACATTTAGCCTCAATTAGCTGATGACCGGAAATGACCAAGATCATACAAAACCAAATGAACTTTTAAAGCTGTATTCTTGGAAACTGCCAACCCAGAGTGCTGCAAAATTCAGGAAGATTCATTGCAGAAAAAGCTCAGAAGACGGATTAGGTTTCAGTAACATACGCGTCACTCAAAAGCATCATACTAGAGCCGGTTATTCCCATGACACGTAGATCAATGTTCAGATTTTCCTTCAGAACAGCAGCCTGCAGAAGAATCTAAATCAGTTCAAGTGCAAAAATTCTTTTAGGAAAAAATTTAAAAAAATTTCATGCGATTCAATCAGGACTCTATTGAGACAAGATCAAACTTCATTCTGGCAGAAAAAGGATGAGATCAAGATTCTTGTGGCTGCACTCACGACACTGCATGAGTTTGTCATACAGACTTAGGCACTTGGAGAGAAATAAATGCCTAATCTCATGATTTTGGGTCACATATTTATTCACCGGTGTCATTTTCAATTGTTTCTACTAATTTTAAATATGGTGTCTACTTACCTTTTAATATTAATCATTAACAGTGGCAACTAAAACATAAACTGATTAACGAATGTCCATGACATGATAAGAGTGAACATACCTGATCCCTCAGCTGGTTAAGGAGTGTCCCACCAATCAATCCAGGTCCAATGATGCCAACAGCAAGCGTGGTTTGAGAGAGGAAAAACCTCGAGTGAGCAGCTCTGAGAGCTCTTACGCAATCTTCTTGCTTCAGTACAACAGTAATATTGTATTCACTGCAGCCTTGTGCTATTGCTCGCACATTAATGTTTGCCTGCATCCATTATTCAGGTAAAAAAAAATCCTGGCATCAATGGAACTCCCAGTCTCAAAAAAACTGCAAATACCTTTGCTAATGCATCAAAAAGGATTGCACTGACTCCAGGAGTGCTGGCCATCCTCAGCCCAACAGCAGCAAGAATGCTGCACCCATTAACAACTTCGATCTGAAATGAATTGGTTGTGCCCAAAGAATATTAGATATATGTGATCCAGCCCATATATAATAATACTTAGATATACGTCCACTCATTAAGATTATTCCCTTAATATCATGGTGCCAACAAAGAATGAAAAAAGTTTTGTTCAATCTTATTGTTCACTTGTGTATTTCAATGGCATATGAAGTAATGAGTTGATGTACTTGGCTTCAGAATTAGTGTATCAGCCCCATATATTATATGATGCTACTACAGTATGAGTAGCTTACTGCATGAAATCAACTAAGATGTTCAATTGTGTATTTCAATAGATTTATGATGGTATATGAATTAACACATTGATGCACTTGGTTTCAGAGTTAGTGTATCAGCCCCATATATCAGGTGATGCTACTACAGTATGAGTAAGCTTACTGCATGAAAAATGAACATAACAATCTATAGTCATTATTTGATGGAGTTTGTGCTCATGACAAGATTGTCAGATCATGACCTTAATTAATTACAATATAAGATGATAATTACCTTAGATAACCTTCCTGCTGCTAGTGCCTCACGAAACCTATCATGCAAGGCTGCAGAGACTGCAGCTACTTCCTTTTCGGGGACAGCAAAGCATACGGAATGTTCACTGCTTGCCTGTATGATATTTTGAAGTAAGGAAGAACCGAGATAAATAGTATATAAAAGAGGTGAAAGGTCATTATCTACCTGAGATATCATGATAACGTTAGCTCCAACATCTTTTACAGCAGTAAATATGGTACTTGATGTACCTGGAACACCAGCCATTCCAGTTCTGCAATGAAGAATAGGATACTATTTAAGAAAAAACAAGAGATAGATCTTAAGCATTAAAGCAAGGAAATAGATGAACAATGGAGATATGGTGTCACAAATATTTACAGCTAAAAGTGTAAGGAATTAACTGCATACAACCCCAAGGCTCTAAGAAATAGCGCTAGCTTACCCTTCCACATTGACAAGGGCCAAATTATCTATAGTAGCAAATGACTTGACACAAGCATCTAAATCAGCATTTTTATTAACGGGCTGCTTGCAAATCATGGTTCCAGGGGCAGAGATATTGAACATATTCCTAATAACAATGGGAATGTTGTCCTTCATCACAGGTATGATGGTACGTGGATGCAATACATTTGCCCCGAAATATGACTGCACAGAACACAAATTGGTTAATTAATGAGCTTTAATATGTTATGAGATTCAATAGCATAGAACAAGTGTCTAAGAACAAAGAAATTACCATTTCCCAGGCTTCCTGGTAGGATAACGTGCTTAAAATCACAGCCTCACTAACTGCATTCAACAGAGGCCTTTCGGTCAGATATATGTTTAATTGGTCAGAAAAGGACTTTGCAATATGTTAATAGGGAACTGGAAATGTTCAACGTGTTTTCTTTTCAATATACTTTATTATTTGTGTCCAGTAACTCGTTTACTCTAAAAATGATTATTTCACAATTATCTGGAGGCTTTTTTTGTATAAGAAATCCAAAATTTAGATATTACCACAAAAAAACTTCAACATGAAACATGCCAGTAGACCCGAAGTAAAAAGTAATTAGTGCCAGCTTTGAGTTACATAAATGTCTTGTTTTCTTTTATAGTATCATAGGGGCTGAGTAAAACATATTCCTCCAGGTATATGATGCATATGAAATACTATAAAATATAAAGCACAGTAGGTTGCAGTTTTGCTAACCCTTCACATGAACTGTTTTGAAGGATCTGGATACATAAAATGAAAGGGATATCAGCAAGAGAGATCTCTCAAATGAATTTTTTTTTAAACTGTCTCAAATGATTAATTGATCCATGAGTGAGCAATTGTGAATTGTCCATCCAAGTGATGGTCACATTCCTTTGTATCTGATCTATCAAATAACATACCACAACTGAAGCACCCAATGAGTCTTCACCATATGCATCATTTTATTGTCATGCTTAGACTAACGCTAACTTTAATGCTTAAAACAGTCACTGTTCATTTTTCTTTTGTAGAAAAGCAAATAAAAACTGATGTGGAACAGACCTTTCCTAGGATCTGCACTAAATACCCCATCAACATCAGTCCATATAGTGACCTGGCGTGCCCGGACAAGGGCACCGATTATAGCTGCTGAGAAATCACTTCCATCCCTTTTTAGAGTCGTAGGAATGTTTTCGACAGTACTTGCAATAAACCCTGTTGCAACTATGATCTCAGCCGGTTGTCGAGAAAACCATTTCTGAAGTCGCTTCTCAGATTCCACATAATCAGGATCTACCTGATTAGAGCCACTAGGTTTTACAATTAGAACTTCTCTTGTATCCATCCAACTGCAGGGTGTCCCAGACTGCACAAATTAGATAGCAAAGTGTAGGTCAGTTTGATCAGTAAGATAAACATTAGATTACATTACCCTTATCTATTGAGTTGCATGCACAAGCCAGTTGATAAGCTTAAGCTGATAAAAAAAGGTGAGCAATTCACTTATACTCCAACACTCCCCCTCACGTATAGCTCTCGTAGGCTCAAACGTGGAATAGGAGTAGGCTACAATTTATTTTAATAAATCGTGCCCGCCAGGATTCAAACTCGAGACCTCTGGCTCTGATACCATATTGAGTTGCATGCACCAACCAGTTGATCTCAAAAGCTTAAGCTGATGAGGAAAGGTGGGTAATTCACTTATACTCCAACATTATCCTCTGTCCATAACAAGGAAAAAGAAAATATTTCCTAGTTGTATCTGTCTCAGAAAGATATATATCCAGTTTTAACATGTACTCCCTCCATTATGATATTATCATCACAGGCTAGTTCAAATTTGTACTAGAGGGCGACAACATTTCAGAGCGGAGGGACTACGAATTTACTTTGGGTAAATAAATTCCATGTCCACTATGATGGGACTTTTGGCATTGGAGTAGGCAGCAATTACGAAGCCCCTGCTCCTGTCAATGATTTTGGTTATGATGAACAGTTCATGATCTCAGTAATCAACTATAGCAACAAATGGCTACACATGATAATAACATTTCAGATAATAACTGAGCTAAACAGCATCTGATGATCATTTTGACACAATAATGGTTTTGTTTGGACTGCCTTTCTGAAGCAAATTAGAATTAGCTCACTCAGACGATTCTGCAAAATTTGTAATGTTCTAATGTACCAGATTAACAATAAATCTTGCATACATTTTCTGTCAGCAAAATATAAAATCATCTAAAATACAAATGATGGAAATAAATGATAATAGGTGACACACTTGTTTAGTTGGTCATAAATAATAAAAGAATTTGAAGTAGCATGACATGTTGTTCAAATGCTATTATATGGCAGAACTATACAAAAATTTGCTACAGATTTAATAAGCTGTTGAAGTTATAACTCTCAACCAATTTTCATGTTTACCTTTTTTATTGCATATGATAACATCTGAGCAGACCACAACTCTCCATGACCAACAACGAAGTCAGAGAAAGATTCGGTCGCATGCCCAGCTGCAAATGTATAGAAAAAATGGAGTTATAGTCATAGAAATTACGTTTTTCAATTTACCACCATTTCGAGGTGTATTTAATACCCTGGTTAAAAATCTCACAGAAGTGGAGAATAATAAGAAAGCACTTGTCAATAAATTAAACTCCTCAAATGAGGGAACTTAGGTTGTGATAAAGCAAGTTGATAGCGCTTCACAGGGGCGGACGTAGGAACAGGAACAAAACTAGGGCCATTACATTGAGATTTAGAACTAATTATTCTACGTTATAAAAAATAATTTCTCCCTGTAATCAAGAGTTAAGACTAGGGCCATGGCCCATTGGCCCTAGTGGCCCTAGTGCTAGATCCATCCCTGGTGCTTCAGAGGCATAAGTCAAAGCATGACCAACTCAGAATCTGATACCTACAAGGCATTAAAAAGTCTAGTTCTCAAAAAACAGCTGCACAGTAACACTGTGGCATATAACACCTATGCAACCACTTAGGGTGCGTAGGAAGCAACTGGGCACTGCACAGTAGGGTAGCTCTAATGCACCAATGGGCTACGCAGCTGCCTTTTAAAACAGTGCAGTTAGGTCTTCATGACAGCAGCAATAGTAGACCCTAAAGGGTTCAACAATCAGAGAATACAATTCCAAAACAGATAACAAAACTCATCACTTAAGAATAGAAAATATGGAATGAGGAGAATTAGCAGCTCAAACCTATAAAAATAGCACGGAGCATTGCACGCAAGTTGCTGACATCTGAGTGCAACTGAGACAAGAATCTCACAAGGTCCTCTCCATCAAGAAGATCCTGTGCTGCAGCCATGTGCTTCTCGTAAACTTTTTCTAGTGCTATCGTATACGAATCATCCCTTGACTGAGCCTTTTGTACAAGGTTGTACATCATGTCAGTGACTTTTGACATTGCAGAAACAATGACAAGCTTCCTCTCAGAAGAATCACCAAGAATTATTTCAGCAACACTCTGTATTCTTTGAGGTGTTCCCATACAGGTCCCACCAAACTTGTGCACAGACCACATATCTCCTTTCGGAAGATAAGTATTAACTTCATCATGTTCAACTGAAATTGCGACTGAAAACAGAAAAAAAAAACACAATGTAAAGGAAACAAATATTAGCTAGTGACACTATTTAGATGTAGTTTTGTAGAAATCAATTCATCTACAACTAAAAGTCTGTACATTTACAGTACAAAAGACATACACCAATAAAATTTATGCAAAATGGTTTACATGTGCCTCTATTTCATTTTACATAGCAAACATAGAAACAAGCTTTTACACCATTTTTGCGGACGAATAAAGTTGTAAATGATTTTTCCAATAAATAGTTATACTAGAGATAAGAAATTCGAATATTGGAGATGCATGTATTTTGGAGAACACAACTACCAGCAGCTGGTCTGAAGAAATTTCCCAGCCGATGTCCTTGCAAACTTCCATTAGCCTGACACATCCTGAATAAGATAGCATCATTAAAACCAGAAGTTAGCTTAAACTTTTGCAAGGTGTAAGTTCTTGTTTATTAGGCAAAAAAGCAAGGGGTAATTAACTTGGGTAGTACTGGTAAAGTAAAAATAATGAAAATGTAATAAGACTCCACATGCTAGTCACTCTGAATAAGTTTAAAAACCATGTTAAGAAAATGATATGATAGTTTTGCGAATTTCAGACATCAAGTGTGGAGCAAGCAATTGAAGCCTGGAATGTCAATATTGCTATACACTAAGTGAGATGGCCAAATGCTTATCGTGGGTTTTGAATACAAGCCAGGTCATCTAGTGTAAATGATTATTAAGCATTACAGAATAATCTGAACAAAATACTACCTCCGAGAGCCTCCCAAAGATAGATCTTGACTTAATCCATACTTACAGCATTGTGAAACTGCTTCCCTGTCAATAACGAATAATATCAAAGCGATAAGTAGTGCAACATTTATCAGATATTGTTTTTTAGAACAATCATATAACACATGATGCGACATAAATTCCTGTAAAATCATGGGGATGGAAAACAAATAGAAGAAATTTGCAGATTGACTAATTCAACACGATATAAAGTCGAACTTTTTTTTTTGTCGAATACGCAAAAGAGATGCATATCTTTGTATTAAAGAGAGAAAAAGGTTTGGTCCCTTACAAACTCTCACCTCCTCACTCTGGACCGAGCTGTGAGGGGTTTAGATACCTCAAGAAAAGGACTTTAAATAATAATTAACAGAACTAGACCCGTGACCAACATCTAAAGCTATCTTTGCACTCTGTTCCAGCTCCTTTAGATTTCGAGCTCCAGCCAGGCACCATATGTGATATTCAACATTGAAGTGCTGAATTAGCCTGTCAAGCGGCGGACTTGCTCCATCAAAAACACAAGAGCTTCTATGTTTCCAAAGCATCCAGGCACCAAGGACAACCAAAGTATTAAATCCTTTCCTTTTTGTTTGCTCTTTTCCACCAATGTGCAAAAGACTGATCAGAAGATCCTAAAATCAATTTACACTAAAACTCATAATAACGTACTGAAATTCAGGAAAATATCACTGCTCGAATATTTATTTCTGAACTTATTGAGACCGCTGAGTTTTTTTTTTTTTTTGGCATCCATGCTACCCGTTTTCGTGCAGGTTATGATAATATAAGCTGCTCTTCTGAGCCCATAGCTTCCACGGTTCCTAACTTTCTGTCGCTGTTGCACAAATCCAAACAGACGAGGTACCTCCATTTGGTAGACTTGGTCATCTGATCCAAACTTCATGGTCCGAAGGTGCTAACTCTTACTACTCCCTGAATATCACGCCACCAGCCCCACGCCAAGGAGTGCAACCGTGCTCATCGAATCTTCAGCATTTGAAGCCCGGCGCATAGGCAGAAAACCGCATCCCCCACCCCCAGGAAGCCCATACGTCACACCAACTGCAACCCACAAGTGGAGCCACGACGGCGCCTACACTGCAGCCCCCGAAGGCTCCCTTCACGACCAGAACCGGGTCCACTACCACGGCGATGAAACCGGCGGCGCCCACGAGCAATGCGATCGCGGGCGCGCCAGCGGAGACGACTCGTACCGAGACAAAAATTAGTGGTGGGCATCGGAGTGGGGCAGAGGAACGCACCTGCCGGAGGGAGCGGCGGCGCCGGGCGGTCTGAGCGCCGTGGCGGCGGGAGAGAGGGAGTTTACGACGGCGAGGCCCCGCATCTCGCGGCGACGGCGAGAGCGAGAGCGAAGAGAGAGAGAAAGAGAGGCAGAGAGAGAGAGAGAGAGTGAGAGACACAGGCGGCGGTACTGAAGGCAACAGAACAGAACGGCTAGACGCCAAAACCCCTGCATTAATAAAGGAAACCCTCCGCATGGACGGGCTGCCGCGGCTCTTGGCAGTGTCCATTGTCCAAGTAATTTGCGAAATCATTTCTCTATCTCTGATCTTTTTGGCAGTTCAGGGAGGATAAAAAAAACTGGTACTGTAGCGAGCAGTATCAAATCTGGACCTGTTGTCACAGTCATTAAAAACTGATTTGATTGCAAGAGCATATTTTTGGCAGTTTGAGTTCGATTCAAAGAACAGAATGAAATGTCATTTTTATTCTACTGTATTCTGTATTTACATCAACATCTCATGTTTATGATAGGAATGCTCAGGACTAGTTTATACTCTTTTTATTTTTAAATTGATGTTCTAACATAAACTTTAATTATTCGTTATTAAAAAAACAGTTCAATTCAATAAGACGAATAGTCAAAATTAATATTAAAAATCAACGGACAACATCAATTTAAAAATAAAGGGAGTAAGTGAAAATGTCTAGTGAAATCGTAATGATGTGGATTCACATAGCCCCCTTGCGGCTATCAGTTTTAGACACACTTTAGATTACGAAAGAAATTCCAAATAATATTTTTTCTATAAAATTTTTGTATAGTTGCTATGAAATTTCTGCTTCCAAAGTAGATTATGCGGTCTGGGCAAGGGAATCCAAGAGTAGAAATGTGTGATGTACAAAATCAGAGGAGAGTGATAAAGACAAAGTGCTAGAAAGAG
>BCLG01000242.1:0-33348 GCA_001602295.1 Zoysia matrella | reverse complement strand
AAACTCTATACGTATGTATTGAGTAGTACTTTCTCCGTTCCAAAATATAAACATTTTTAAATTTAATCAATATCAAACTTTTATTACTTTGATCATTAATAATATATAATTAATAATATTTATTATATAAAAATTATATTTTTTGATTCATCATGATGTACATTTTCATAAAAACTATATTTTTATATTAAAAATTATATATTTTTTTAAATATTATTAGTAAAAATTAAAAGAGTTTGACTTTACCTAAACTTAGAAATGCTTATATTTTGGAATGAATGTAGTATTAAACAAGGGAATGAAGATCAGGTTCAACAAACTGGGCTACTCCTTCCAAAATATAAATATTTTTTAGTCTAGTCAAAGTCAAATTTTTATCACTTTGACCACTAATAATTTATATTAATAATATTTAATCATATAAAAATTATATTTTTTGAATTCATTATGTAATAAGTTGTTGTAAAAAGTATATTTTTATATTAAAAATTATGTAATTTTCTTGATATTATAAGTAAAAGTTAAAAAAATTAACTTTATCCAAATCTAAAAATGCTTATATTTTGGAATGGAGGTAGTACCTATCAGCCTGTGGGAGGCAGAGATGAAGAAGTGTGAACGGGTACTTTTGGTAAGTCCCGATACCCATGCTTACGCTACGGTTTAAGAAAAAAATATTAACTTAAAAAAAATAATATATTAATATTAAAATTTGAAGTTTCTCATTCTTCATCATTAATATTAATATTAACTTAAAATGAGTTTGTTTTATTTTTCAATAACTTTCTTTAGATCTTATATTTTTGTTTTGTAGTTTTATTTTGTTAACTAACACTGATCTTTGTGGGCCCAAAGATCTCGAAGATCCAAAAGAGCTTGTCGGTTTGATTTTTAAGTGGTATTTGTGGGGAGATTCTATCCGCCAGATTTATAAAAAGTAGATTTATAGAAACTTATCTTTGTTTAGGACATTTTTTCAGTGCACATAGAAAAGAAAATTTGTGCTTTTTAAAAAGTAAAAATAATTGGTTGACCTTTATTCTTTTGTAATGATGATGGTGTCTTTTAATACTATAATCTCGATACCTATGCTAAAGCTAAAGACTAAGAAAAAATATTAACTTAAGAAAATAATATATTAATATTAAAATTTGAGTTCTAAAAGGTTAAATACAAATGACTTGAAAGTTTACATACACCATATCTAAAACTTGATGCAGTTTAGAAATGTCTAAACAAATATAGATATATTTTTTTTATACTCATTATTTTTATACTTTAATAACTGTAGCAAAAATTTAATCTTAAGTATATTTTCATCTTGTACATGTATTAATATGCATTATGGTTAGAATAACACACTTCTTTTAATATGCATAAAAATAGTAAAGAATTAAAAATACTCATATTCAGTTCGTTCTGATTATTACAACGAAGTTCATTATCTTGTAGGACTCAATAATTATCATCAGGGATATACTTAATAAATAATCCAATATTATAACATTACCGGTTGTTCCGGAGTAGTTCTGCCTTTAAATAACATCTCACGAGAAAACAAACAAAATTTTATTTTGTCCATTGAAAATATTAGTACCTTGTTTAATTAAAAAAAAGCAACACGTCTCAACATGGATGCCTGATGCACATGGCTGCATGCCCGTGTGTTTTTTTTCTATACTAATATTAAAATTTGGAATTTGTTTTGTTTTTCAATACCTTTCTTTGGATCTCGGATATTTGTTTTGATTAGTTATGTTTTTTAACTAACAATGGTCTGTGTGGGTACAAGATTTGGATGATCCGAAAGAGCTCATTTGTTAGATCAGATTTGTAAAGGGTGTATGCGAAGAGATTTTATCTGTCAGCTTTGTAAGAAAAAATAATTTTAGGTATATTTTTTATATGTACGTAGTGTAACCCATCTTTGTCAGAGACATTTTATCGTATGTATATAAAAAAATTGTGCTTTTTAAATTGTTGGAGATTAGAGATGGAGATATGGATAGTTGTGGCGTGTGAGTCGGCCATCCATGTGAGTCATGCGCGGCGAAACGGTGAATAGTATAGTTTTGACGGCGACCACGGTGAAAGCGAGACGCTAGCGCTGCAAAGGATGGCTCAACATCGTGGTATCTATAGCTTGTAGAGTACTCCTAGCAACCTTGCCATCAGCATCATGGTAGGAAAGCGATGCTAGTACTGACTGAGAGGCAGAGATGGATCGTGGACCATGTGGGTAATTATGCCACCTATATGAATAAAAATAAAAAAAAATTTTATTTTGAGTAATAGAGTACTCAAACAATGAAATCAAGACCAACATCAACAACAATCTGGCGGCCTACCAATCGGAAGCAGCATAAGATGGAGAAAAAATGTGAAAGGGTACTTAAGAATTTTTTTAGATAATGAAAGGATACTTAAGATATATGTAGAGATGCAAATGTGTTATATTTTGAGTTAGTGGTTGACTTAAAACTTTTTAAAATGAATTAACTCTCTATTCATCTTATTAGGCCGATACAAGTTGAACTGCAACTTTAACCTGCAACTACACCATTAAATACCCACCTACGATCACCGTTCCAGAACACCATCTTAATGACAGCAACCACGGTGAAAGCGGTACCGCCTGCACAAACGCTATCTGTGCAAACGGTGGTCCTAACAGTACCGCCTGCACAGATACTATTTGTGCAAGTGGTGGTCTTAATAGCACTGCCTGCACATATGCTATTTGTGCAAGCGGATCATAT
This sequence comes from Zoysia matrella, assembly GCA_001602295.1. NCBI lineage: Eukaryota > Viridiplantae > Streptophyta > Magnoliopsida > Poales > Poaceae > Zoysia > Zoysia matrella. The sequence continues at coordinate 30,589 of BCLG01000242.1, read as the reverse complement.
AAATGCGTGTATAAATCTCTATTTCTACAGGCTCATAAATGCCGACGGATCTTAAAATCGCCTACACAGATACTTTTAGGTCCGTTTGTAAAAATTATTTTTGTAGTTTTGCAAAAGGGTGGCAAAGCCAAACAACATCATGATATCGGTAACTAAAGCAACCTAGTCATCAAAATCATGGTAGGAAAGTGACACTGGTAGCCAGTGGGAGGCGGAGATCAATAGTGGACCCATGTGCTTCATGCGCGGCGAGATGGTGAATAGTCATGACAGCAACCCATGTGCTTCATGCGCGACGTGATGGTGAATAGTTATGATAGCAACATAAAAGTGAGATGCTAGCTCGTACTCGCAACATTATGAAATATAAGCATTTTTAAGTTTAATCAAATTTAAACTTTAATCACTTTAATCATTAATAATATATAATTAATAATATTTTATCATATAAAAATTATATTTATTGGAATTCATCATGAAATAAACTTTCATAAAAAATATATTTTTATATTAAAAATTATGTAATTATCTAAATGTTATTAGTAAAAGTTAAAAGAATTTGACTTTATTCAAATATAGAAATGCTTATATTTTAGAACGGAGGTAGTAGTGAAACGGGTAGCAAAGCCATCAACATCATGGTAACTGTAGCTATAGCAACCTGGCTATCAACATCATGGTAGGAAAACGATGCTAATTCAGATGAGGTTCTAAAAGTGTAAAAAAAATATCATTGTATCATTTCATCTGAAAGTATTCTAAGTATCGTATTTATCCTCAAGAAAGACAGTGTATAGGAAAATTTATATTAAGGACTATATTCAGCATTCAAGTCTCAAGCAAGGGTGAAAAATATAGAGAATACTGGATACACATGTTGGAACATTACTCTAAAGACACATTAGTGGTATACAAACAAACAAGCATATATTCCTTATATACTTCCTAACTTAGCCAAAAGAATTATATATCAAGATATGATCATCTATGACTTAGTTACAGGCATCCAGGCACTTCTAGGGTGTTGCCGCCTAATTGGGTTAATAATCATTCGACATTTTCTTATCACAAAGGCTCTGTCTCATATCCAAAGTGGAGGATTACAAAAGGACGGACGAGCACACATGGCCTAAATCTAAGAATCCATGCGATACACCTGCATTCATTGAAAATGAATAACTTAGACATCATGTCCACATTGTCCAACATCTTAACCCTTCCACATAGCAAAGGTAGGACTAAGACATACTAGAGGCACATCGATTATAATTGTGTTGACAACCAAAAATTGCACTCACCGAAAAACCGGAAGTTCCGGCAGAAACCACAACTGGAGTATCTGGCACCTCACCGGAGTCTCCAGCAAGCCCTCTCAGGTTTCCACCTCACGGAGCACCGGAGTGTCTGGTACAATGTCGGAGTCTCTGGCTAGCCCTCTCGGTGCCTGAGGGACAAACCGGACCTTCCGGTTTGTCAAACTGGAACTTCTGGTTTTGGAGAAAACAAGGTTTGCCCAAGCCAAGGACTGACTCGATTTATCCAGACTGTTGGCGTTTGAGTATGTTTTTCAGGCCACACAAACATGATGAGATACATTGACAGATGAAGGTGTCGAAAGACGTGATGAAATGTCGGCTCGAAGAATGGAGGCAAATGTTGATGTTGAAGATGCACATGGAGTTACAGGCCTCAAGACTTTCAATATGGACGTCAAGACTTCGTTAATTCAGTCCCCGACAAAACCGAAAGTTTTGATTTTGAAAACCAGAAGTTTCGGTTTTCACACATTTTTGAAAACACTTTCAAATTTGATTATTTGCCGACTTGTTTGAGTCAGCAACTCTCCAAGGGGATAGGCCACCCCACCTCTATAAAAAGGGAGGCCCACGACCGATTGAGGGATCACATCGAATTTATCAATTTACTTCACATGTTTTGACTCTCCAAACCCTAGCCCCTCTCTCAACCCTGTTTCTCTTCTTCTCTCGTCTCGGTGGTGGTGAAGAGGTTCTAGCTGGTCTGATCGAGCCTAGAACAAACCTAGGAAGTCTTCGTCCACACGGGGTCTCTCCCGGAGGTTGATAACCAAGTGCTACTGTGGACCAGGCAAAACCGAAACTTCCGGTTTGCCGTACCGAAACTTTCGATTTTCGCGATCTCGCCGTTCTGCTTCTGCACACGGATGTGCGCATGTGTGTTGGCCCGATCCGAGCGTCAACACACTTTTTGGCGACTCCGCTAGGATGAAAGATTCCGGTTCCATCAAACCGAATCGTCGTTTTCACAACATGTCTTTCGAGATCTCGCCATTAAACATCGTCATGCCGTCATTGGAGGAGCTGCCCGAGGAGGCCCGCAAGGCGTTTTTAGAGCGCCAAAAGGCCCTCGAGGAGCAGTACAAGGCACGAAAAGATCAGAAGCTTCGCGAGTACCTAACATGCTTAAAGAAGGATCGTCAAGGGGCGATCTCTCAAGTGAGAGAAGCCGTTCTTCCGGCCGTCCACGACGACGCAGCCATGGATGCTGCCAAGGTGAGCACTTCCGCTTACCTCGTTGTCACCTTTGAGGACCTTTCACACTACTTTGTCGACATAAAAAATGTCTTAGCTAATGATATGCAACACATAATTCAAGAAAATGTGTCTAAAACATTGAAAAGCATTGGTGTTGCATCATCTACTTCTCATATTGTGCATCTAGCGTAGAACAACCGTTGTATGGCATGCCATTGAACTCCTTTAATGGGCAATCTAGTTTTTCATTTCATGTGCAAACTAATGCAATGGTAGTACCACCCGCTAGTGTAAAGCCAATTAACACCATCCCCAATCGGCTAATAGCCGATTGAATAAATTGGCTAACTTTGTTCCTCCACACCGTACCGTAGCGTATAGCACTCCACCTATCCCACCTACCGGAACCCGTGTTCCTCATGGTTCTATACCCAATGAACAATTTAATACCATGAGAGCGAACATGAACGCCTCACCACAATGCACACCTCGTAGGGTGCCTATCACTAATATGGAGGAATGCATTGTTTTCATTAAAGAGGACTTGGGCAAACAATTTCGGGATACGCTAGGAGTAGACATCAAGGGGAGAGACCGAATTTATGAAAAACCATACCCCTCATACTTTGATTCGGTCCCATACCCTATGGGATGGCGTGTTCTCGATTTTGTAAAATTTAATGGTGAGGATAGTAAGACCACTTGGAAGCACATAAGCCAATACATTGCTCAATTAGGAGAGGCAGGTTCTAGTGATGTTTTAAAGGTGCGCTTATTTTCTTTGTCACTCACCCGAACCGCCTTTTCATGGTTTTTATCTTTAGCCCCGGGTTCTATTTTCACATGGGAATTATTAGAGTGTAAATTTCATGATCATGTTTACACCGGGGATAATGAGTTGAAATTGTCGCATTTGACTTCAGTTAGGCAAGGTAGGGATGAATCCATTGCTGATTTTATCCGTAGATTTAGAAATGTAAAAAACCGATGTTTCAATTTGACGATCTTGGAAAAAGACCTAACTGATCTTGCTTTTAATGGTTTGCGGTCTCACCTTAGAGAAAAGTTGGAGAGACATGATTTCCTCACTCACGCATCTCTAACAAAGAGCTTCAGCCCAAGAAGACCGAAGCAAAGAATTAAAACATGGCCACAAACCACGCCATAATATGCATGTCATAGAATATGATTCGGAGAGCATCGATGATGAGTCTAATGACATGCTTGCTGCTGTATTTGCTTGGCCATAAGTCTCTTGCTTGTGATTCGCTCAAACCGATTCATAAGAATCGGAAAGACGATGTAAAGTACACCTTTGATGTAGCTAAATGTGATAGGATATTTGATGAGTTATACAGAGGTGGTTACATTAAGATTGCTTACACTTTGCCTTCGGCAGAAGAATTAAAACGAAAGGCATATTGCAAATGGCACAACTCTTATTCTCATGCTACTAATGATTGTAACATTTTCCGTCGACAAGTCCAATCTGCCCTTAATGAGCGACGATTGAGTCTCAAAGAGATGCAAGTGGACAAGCACCCTTTCCCGGTGAACACCCTGGACATCAATACCAAAGTGTTGATACGGTCAAACCAAGCCGATATAACACGAGGGAAAAATGTGATCTTGGGTGAAGAAAGACCTCTCCCAGCGGGAGAGAAAATTATTCCAAGGAAGGTTGCATCGGAAAAGTCCCCCGATGGCAGAGAGTCCATCAAAATCACCATAAGTGCCTCTGCATCTAGGGGCAAATAAAAAAGAGCGAAGAAACGGTCGTTGCTGCTGGCCAGAAAAAAACCGAAACTTTCGGTTTCCCAAACCGAAACTTTCGGTTTGCCCCAGAAAGCCCGCATGATCAAGGCAAAGAATCTTGAGGCGGGCAAGTAGAAGGTGAACCAAGTGAAGGCCGTAGACAGGAAGAAGGAGCCCAAGAGCACCTTTGACCGTCTAATGGCCAAATACAAAAATTAAAAGGCCGATTCTAGCAATCGGTCCACAAAAAGGCCAAGATCACCACGGCGGGAAAACAGTCCGCCAAAGAAGGAGACAAGGAGGATAATGCATGTTCCTAGGCCGACTCCACCCCCAAGGTTTGGAATGCCGCCACCATGGTGCCCTCCTATGCCATTTCCTCCAGTTTCAATGTGGAACCCATATGTGGGAGCATGGGTTCCTATGCCACCAATGCCTCCTTCATCTTTTCATCCGAAATGGAATGTACCCAGAGAGAGTGTATTTCAGAGGTTATATAGTTCTGTGAACGACCGATTTAACAATCTATCGGTCAATGGTGAAGAAAACAGTGCTGGTTCTGCTCATCAGCAAAACCGAAACTTTCGGTTTAGCAAACTGGAACTTTCGGTTTCTTCTGAAAAGCCAGTTTCTCCCCCAAGACAAGAGTGGCGTATTAGAAGTGAAGGGGAGAGTAGCAAGCATGTTCTTAAGATCCCTGGAGGTCAAGAGGCAACATCCGGTGATATCATTAAAATTGGCATGGCCGAAGTTAAAATAGGGAAACTTTTGATGGGCCGATCAAGATAAGAGATCCGGTCCAAGATGAAAATGTTCCACCACCTTTCAAAAATGTGAGAGGGCCTACTCGATACACCCAGCCGAGGTGGTGTCCTTCCGGTGTTACCCGCACTCAAAAGAGGAAGCTTCAAAGGTTGCGTCTCTGAGAGAAAAAGGTGCGGGAGTTAGAAAAAATGAGAGAGGAGGCTTTCAATGAAGTCAAACCTATGATGCCTCAGGGTAAGCAGTGAAAGATGAAGGGCAAGGCCAAAATTTCAGAGGTGTCGAAGATCTTAACTTTGGAGCCTAAAAAATCTGCTCTGCCAAACCGGATGTTTTGGTTTCAGAACCGGAAGTTCCGGTTTCTGCTGATTCTATGCAGGCCAAGGATTCTACTGCTCCTTCTTCGACTGGTAATGTTGACATGGCCGACTTCGACGACGACGACCTTCTGAACTACGAGCCTACGCCGCCTCGAGATGGTATGGAAATTAATACTCTTTGTTTATCTCTTTCCGATTACTCTCTCATTGAAGAAGAAGAGGTCATGGCACAATTTGACTTCGGGCTAAAGAACGCTGTCTTCGAAAAGCCCAGAGAATCAGATAACCATCTGAAACCCCTCTATGTGAAGGGTCATATCGACGGCACACCGATTTCTCGCATGCTGGATGACGGTGCCATTGTTAATCTAATGCCATATTCTTTGTTCAAGAAGTTAGGTAAGGGTGATGACGAGCTCATCCGAGCCAACATGACTTTGAACGGTGTGGGAGGAGGGAGACCCTATTGAGGCTAAAGGGGTCGTTTCTGTGGAGCTCACCATTGAGAGCAAGACCATGGCCATCGCTTTCTTCGTCGTTGATGTGCGTGGTGGCTATAGCTTGATTTTAGGACGTGATTGGATTCATGCCAACAAGTGTGTCCCCTCCACACTTCATCAATTCTTAATCCAATGGGTTGTTGATGATGTGGAAGTTGTCCATGTGGATGCATCGACTTGTATTGCTATGGCCGATTCATGTTCTTTACCCCATGATACCATCAAGTGCTTGACCGGCTTAGACTTGACGGATTATGATTTTCTTAGTGTCACTAGGGATGGTTTTGTATCAGTCAATGTAAAGCCGATAGAAAATCGGCTCAACCATATAATGTGATTTGATGGAGTCTAATCTTGAATGGTTACAAAGAGAGTGGAACACTATCGGGCAAGCAAGAACGATATGTGTGAAGCTACAGAGAAAATAGAAGATATAGACAAGTTAGAACAAAGATTCACATCGGGTGATCCTCTTGAAGAGGTGAACTTTGGCAGCGATGATGATCCGAGACCAACTTACAAAAATAAAAATCTGAAAGCCGTTTATAAGGTGAAGCTAATTGGTTTATTAAAAGAATATGTGTACTGTTTTGCATAGTCTTATAACGAAATGCCCGGGTTGAGCCGCGAGTTAGTTAAACATCGGCTTATAATAAAATCTAGTTTTAGACCTTTTATGCAACCGATGAGGAGGTTTAACCCAAATATGCAGGATCGGATTAAAGAAAAAATTAACCGATTACTTGATGCAAAATTCATAAGACCTTGCAGGTATGCGGAGTGGATATCCAACATCGTACCTGTGGAAAAGAAGAACACCGGTAAGATTAGAGTTTGCTTTGATTTCAGAAATTTAAATAGAGCCACTACTAAAGATGAATATCCTATGCCCATAGGCGATATATTGATTAATGATGCTTTCGGCCATAGAGTTATAAGCTTTCTCGACCGTAATGCGGGATACAACCAAATCTTCATGGCCGAAGAGGATATGTCTAAAACTGCTTTTAGATGTCCCAGTTTTATAGGATTGTTTGAGTGGGTTGTTATGACTTTTAGATTAAACAATGCGGGTGTCACATATTAAAGAGCCATAAACTTTATCTTTCATGATTTACTTGGTGTTATCATAGAGATTTACATAGATGATGTGTGGTCAAATCGACCGCTTTAGACTCTCACTTGATCGATTTGCCACTTGCCTTTGACCGAATGCATCGTTTCGGTCTGAAAATAAATCCGCTCAAGTGTGTTTTTGGTGTATCAGTCGGGAAGTTTTTTGGCTTCATAATTCATAAAAAGAGTATAGAGATAGATCCTAAAAAGATAGAGGTAATTAGGAACGTACAAGCGCCTACTTGTAAGAGAGAGTTGCAAAGCTTCTTAGAAAAAGTGAATTACTTAAGGTGATTTATTTCCAACTTGTCGGAAAAGATTGATACATTTACTCCTATTTTTCGGTTAAAGAATGAGGCCAAATTTACTTGAGGAGGCAAAACAGCAAGAAGCTTTTGAGAAGATCAAAGAATACTTGTCTTCATCACCGGTGCTTAGGACGCCTAAGGGAGGAGTCCCTTTCCATCTTTACGTAGCGGCGAAAGATGATGTAGTTGGTGCTGTTTTGACACAAGAAGCCGAAGTAAAGGATTATGTGATCACGTATGTGAGCCGATGATTGATTGATGCAAAAACAAGGTACACTCTTATCGAGAAACTACGTTTTTCCTTGTATCATGCTTGCACCAAGTTGAGACACTATTTGTTATCTAGTACTTGTGTGGTTGCTTGTCAAACCGATGTTATTAAACATATGTTGCATAGGCTGATTTCTAGTGGTAGGCTTCGTAAATGGACTTATGCGTTGATTGAATATGATTCGGCTTATGAATCGTTGAAATCCATGAAATGTCAAATTGTTGCTAATTTTATTGTTGAACATCGGATTGATTTAGAACATGATCTAAATTTTGCTTATGTTACTTTTACCCCATGAAAATTATATTTTGATGGATCGGTTTGCTAAGAAGGTCATGGTATAGGGGTGGTGCTGGTTTCTCTTCATAATGCATATTTTGAATTTTTAAACTGATTGGATTATATTTGTACCAACAATCGAGCTAAGTCTGAAGCATTGTTATTCGGCTTGGAAATGCTAGAATCCATGGAGGTGAAGCATGTGAAAGCATTTCGTGACTCATTGTTAGTGGTACAGCAAGTTGCTGGAGTTTTTTAGTGTTTAGATGGGTCATTGAATGCTTGCCTAGATATTATTAAGAACATGGAGGAATTTCATATACATCATATCCTTAGGCAAGAAAATGCTAGAGCTAATGATTTGGCACAGCAAGCATCTGGTTACAACATTAGTAGAGGGAGATTTGCTATTGTTGAGGAACCGATGATCAAAAAGGACAAAACCAAAGTTCTGGAAAAACCGAAAGTAACGGTTTCTGGTTTCGGAAGTTCCGGTTTTCTTTGTGTTGAACCGGAACGCTGGAAAACCGAAAGTTTGAAAATTCGGCTATTGATGTTTCCAACCATGAAAAGGCTGAATTAATGGATTGGACTCCTATAATCGATTATCTTACTAATCCAGGACGGAGAGTTGAGAGAAAGGTTCGACACATGGCTTTTAAATATGTCATGATCAGAAATAACTTGTATCGCCGAACAGGAGACGATTTGCTTTTGAAGTGTCTAGGTGATGACGAAGCCAAGGTGGCCATGGGTGAAATTCATGAAGGCATTTGTGGTACGCATCAATCGGCTCCAAAGATGAAGTGGTTATTAAGGAGGGCCGAATTCTATTGGTTAACTATAATTGCCGATTGTTTTCGCTACCACAAAGGGTGTGAGGAGTGTCAGAAGTTTGAGAACATTCAGATGGCACCTGCAGCTGCAATGCATCCTATCATCAAGCCGTGGCCGTTCTAGGGATGGGCCTTGGACCTCGTGGGTCAAATACATCCTCACTCTTCGAAAGGACATCGTTTCGTGTTGGTCACCACAGATTACTTCACCAAATGGACCGAAGCGGTGGCACTCAAGAATATGACTCATCAAGTAATAAGATTCATCACCGAGCATATCATACATAGATTCAGCATTTCACAAACTTTGACCACAGATCAAGGTACTTCTTTTGTTTCCGGTCAAGTACGTGAGTTTGCCGAATCCTATGGAATCAAATTGCTATATTCATCCCCATACTATGCTCAAGCTAACGGGCAAGCCGAGTCTAGTAACAAAACTTTGATCAAGCTCATCAAAAAGAAAACAGAAGATAACCCTAAGATATGGCATGAGATCTTGTCAGAGGCTTTGTGGGCTCATTGCATTTCTAGACATGGAGCCACTAAGGTTACACCTTATGAACTTATTTATGTACAAGAGGCAGTTTTACCCGTTGAGGTAAATCTAGACGCTTTTAGCATAGCCAAACAAAATGAATTGTCCATAGATGAGTATCGTGATTCGATGATAGATAATATTGATGAGGTGACCGACAAGAGGTTAGAAGCTTTAAAAGCCATAGAGAAAGACAAAGCTCGGGGTGCTAGAGATTATAATAAAAAAGTAAAAGCTAAAACTTCTCAGTTGGGCGAATTAGTTTGGAAAACAATTCTGCCCATTGGCTCTAGGAGCAGCAGATTTGGGAAATGGTCTTTGAATTGGGAAGGACCATATAGGATAATAAAGATCGTAGCAGAGAACGCTTACATTGTTGAAACTTTGCAAGGGAGCCGCTTACCAAGAGATTTGAATGGTAGATACTTGAAGAAATACTACCCGAGCGTGTGGCAAGATGCTTGAAGAGTATGGGCCGATATTTTCAAATATCGTTGCCTAAGCGGCATTATGGCCGGTGTGTTTTGCAAAACCATCGTCCTTAGGCATTTTTCGGTTGATAATATGTTTTATGGTACACACGTATTACCAAAAAACAGGGGGGGCATATGTTGACAATCGAAAATTGCACTCATAGGAAAACCGAAAGTTCTGGTATGCCGAATCAGAAGTTTCGGTTTTGGCAGAAACCACAACCGGAGTATCCGGCACCTCACCGGAGTCTTCGGCAAGCCCTATTAGGTTTCCATCTCACGGAGCACCGAAGTGTCCGGTACAATGTCGGAGTCTCCGGCAAACCCTCTCGGTGCCTGAGGGACAAACCGGACCTTTCGGTTTGCCAAACCAGAACTTTTAGTTTTGGAGAAAACAGGGTTTGCCCAAGCTAAGGACTGACTTGATTTATCCATACTGTTGGCGTTTGAGAATGTTTTTTAGGCCACACAAGCATGATGAGATAAATTGACCGATGAAGGTGCCGATAGACGTGATGAAATGTCGAGAGCTCGAAGAATGGAGGCAAATGTTGATGTTGAAGATGCACATGGAGTTACAGGCCTCAAGACTTTCAATATGAACGTCAAGACTTAGTTAATTCAGACCCCGACAAAACCGAAGTTCCGGTTTTCACAGATTTTTGGAAACACTTTCAAATTTGATTACTTACCGATTTGTTGGAGTCACCGCCTCTCCACGAGGATAGACGACCCCACCTCTATAAAAAGGGAGGCTCACAGCTAATTGAGGGGATCCCAATGGAACTTATCAATTTACTTCATATGTTTTGACTCTTCAAACCCTAGCCCCTCTCTCAACCCTGTTTCTCTTCTTCTCCTGTCCCGGTGACGGTGAAGAGGTTCTAGCTGGCCTGACCGAGCCTAGAGCAAATCTAGGAAGTCTTCGTCCACGTGGGGTCCCTCCCGAACGTCAATAACCAGGTACTGCTGTGAACCAGGCAAAACCAGAATTTCCAGTTTGCCATACCGAAACTTCTGATTTTCGCGATCTCACCGTTCTGCTTCTGCACACAGACTTCGAGCGTGTGTTGGCCCGATCCGAGCATCAACAAATTGTCAATTTATTTTACCACTAAAACAATGTAATTTTGTAATAGGGAGGAGACCATGACGTGTGTTCTTCACATTGAGGTGGCCTAGTCTAGCAGGAGACTCAAATATTTAATCTGTTTTATTCCGATGTGAGGTGTAATACCTTACCTCTTGCAGTGGTGAAACCTCAAGGGTTTTGTTGATACGTGGATATAAGAGTGCTAGAATTTCATGCGTGTGACAGCCCTTGGTCAATGTACAAGAGTAGAGATGGCAACGGGTGAAAAGCCACCGGGTTTAGCCTCCCCGTTGGCGAACCCAATAATAGTCGCGGGTGGAGTTTTCAACTCAAATCCAAACCCATCAGGTGAAATTCACTAGTCGGGTACCCATACCCACTAAGAGAAAGAGAGTGAAAGAGGTGAAAATTAGAGAAAAATATCCAAAAATAAGTGAATTATGTAAATCAAAAGCTTAGAACTTCATACACAACCTAATAATGCATAACTTTCCAATTAAAAATAGAGTTTCATTACCAAAGGTGATGGAAAAATTATTAAATTAACTAATTTTTCCGGTATACAATACCCACGGGTTAACGGGTATGAGTTGAATAAGAATATACCCATACCCGTATACCCAACGGGTAATATTTTTCTCCCGCTAACAAACCGTGGGTAGAAAAGTTGACCCAAACCCGGCCCCTAAGAGAGTAATTACCCGTTGGGTTGCGGGTTTCGAGGCCCCATTGCCATCTTTATACAAGAGCCCTTGGTCGAGGTGGTGTTTGTTCTATTCTTGCGTGATCATTTATCTCCGTCCTTGAGGACTCTCTCAGCTTGGCTTTATACACGGACCAGGCCAGGGTTACATAACTTGGTACGTACGAAACCAAGCGATCCTCTGTCGCGGATCATGACACGCACCACTAGAATCCCTTAGTTTCCCTAGTAAACTTTATTTTTCCTAAGAGTTTATTTTAAACCTTAGAGAAAGAACATTTCCCTAGGGTAAATTTGAAAATCGTAGGGAAACTCTATCTTTCTCTACGGTTTCAATAGTTTGCTATGGAGATTGAGAACTTTCCCTAAGAAATTTTAGCACTATACCATGGCAAACCTTTGCCAACTATGAAGTGTAGGGAAAGATGTTCTATTTACATCTAATAAATGTCAAAAAAGAAAAAATGATTCACTATTCTCAGTGTTTCGTATCACCGACCTAGTAGAATTTGTATATCGGAGAGGGGTTCATGCGTACTTCTCGTTAATGTGGTCTAGTCTACGGGAGACTAAAGAGATTTTAGCTTGGTTCAGACCATCATGAAGACGTAATATCCTATGTTTAGGATCGAGAGTGTGTATAAATTGCATAACTTGATCAAGCAGGATTACAATAGTGCTAGGTTTTTTCTCGAGCAAAAACTCTAGATCTTTGAGTGTGCTATGTATATGTGACTTGATTGCTCCTTTGTATAGGGTCCCCGGCACGACCTTATATAGGGTCACACTGGGATTACAATGGCTTAGTACTCCTGTAATCGAGCTGTCGTTGGAGGGTGGGACTGCGAGCATCTAGAATTGTTATGCCTAGATAGCCTCTGAGCGTCAATCACGTCGTCATCCTTATCTTCGTCCTTTGTATAGCATAGGTGGGATAAAGTCAACTTTTCCCTTCACCGCCTAGCAAACCGTGTCTGCCGTACAGTGTCAGAAATCTTTGTGCTTATCGAAGGTTGGTTGTCCGAAGGCGATGCCTGATCTAGGGGTCAAACGAGTAAGGCGGTACCCAACATGGTATGAGCTTGACTTGGTGAAATCGAACCACGGCCTGCGATATGATGGGTTTTTTTATAGCTTGGCCATTTTAGTGGGCCGAAACCGTAGATACGAAGGATATATGGTCCCGATAGTAGCCTTCCAGTCCGGCACCGTTTGCGACTCTGTTGAAATAGCGCGGGACTGGACTGTGATAATCTTTGTGCTTTTTAGCCGACTTGTGGTGCTCGGTCCTATGAGGACGCGCGAGCGCACTCGTATGGCGTAGCCCTCGAGACCCTTGGTGATACAAAGGGCAGGTCGGAGATCTTGCTTCGTTGTCGATTTGTGGTCCTTGGGCATATGGGAGCGTGCAAGCACATCCGTAGGGTGCAGCCCCCTATGTCAGAGGGTCTTGTATTGATTGAAACGTCTTTGAGAAGTGATGGCGGGACCCGATCCTAGGGGGGTTGGAGAGGCGGTTTTGGCTTTCAGATAGTCAAGTTGCAAGGTCGGAACCCTTTGGTTAGGAGCATGCCCTCGTGCACTGGATCGATCGAGGTTGGATAGAGAGGCTCGGGTCGCATACTTTCACCGGACTGTTTGATGATCCATGTCTTTTGGATTTCATATGCCTCTAGACTGTCAGGTGCATAACTTCACTGGACTAGTTGGTGAACCTTGTTTTTTGAGTTCCTAAAAACACCTTCTCTATAGTTGTCCGGTCTCTAACCACCGGACTGATGACTTCATCTCTTCGAACTTCAACTCTTCTAGCTCTGAACTATCCGATGACTGTAGCTAATGCTGAATTCGGAAGTCTCGATTAGATCTTGTATTCAACTTCTTCCAAACTACTTACTCTGTCTCTCAAGTGCTTTCTGAGATTTTTAGAACATTTCAAACCATGACAATTGTATAACCTTAGAGGAAAATGACTCAATCCTTATTAATAGTATGGACTTTTCTATGAATTTAAAGTTAGTGAAATCTAAGCTATCTTAACTCTTTAAATCATTCTTAATCTATCTTCAACTAAAACTCTACTTCTAGAATCGTACTTGGAACCAACGAAGAGCCTACCACCACAACAGATTACTTATAGGGCCCGTTTGGATCTTTGGAATTGAATTCATTTTAAGAATTACAATTTAGACATAGATTAATTAAGGTAATATAGTTATATATAGAATATATTTGTATATTTATTGTTAGGCATACAAGGAATATATTTATATGTTGTATTTCTATTGTAGAGAAGTGAGTTGAAAAACGTGTTATAAGTTAGAGAATAGAATTGTAGCATAATAATTTATAGAATCCATTTTCATCTCTTACCCTATAAAATTGAGATAGCTTATTTGTTAGCTTGAAAAAGTTGTGTAATGTCAAATTCTAAACTAAATAGACTAAATTATTATGTAGATTTAAATTACTGCAAAGTGAAAGAATCCAAACGACCCCCATAGACCCCATAGTTTTATTCAATCAGCAAAACATCATGTGGTATCTACGGTTAGCAACCTTGCCATTAGCATCATTGTACGTAGGAAAGCGACGCTGGTACCAGTGGGAGGCAGAGATCGATCGTGGACCCATGTGCTCATCTGACGGGGATCCCTCAGCAATTATGCCGCCGCTCTCAACAGAAGGCAAATGCTAATCAACTTCTCCAGTTCGTAGTAGTTTGTAGCACTCTCCGCTTAATCTAATTCATTAGGTGTCAGGCAAGGTAGTGCCTGCCGTCGTCCTGTACTTCCCCGCTAATCTCGGTCGGATACCCTAATGCCCTGCTCCGATACGATACCTTGGAGTAGTTACCACACCCTGTTAAACTACTCCTGTGCAAATTTAAAACGGAAGTGACTAATACGACCCTGCTCAGTTGATTACCTTAGCGATCCAAGCATGACGAAGTGCGCGTTTGTGCAACACGCACCAATCCGTATCAAACAATTCCGCCCGAGACGATATAATCATACAAATGCAATGATATGTCGGCCATCCATGCATATGTGCTGACGCTGAACTGCAGGGATCCAGTGTTCCCATAAACAAAACTACTCCATACATTATGCAGCTTTCTGCTCCTCCCCAAGGGCGAGCGCAATGTTTCTTGACGACTTCAGCATTAACGGCATGCCAGTTGTCCGTCAGCAATAGCAATAAAATAAATTATTTAAAAAATATTATATTTACCATTCATCAACTTTGATTATTCCTCATATTTAAAAAATTAATTCAAATGTGTAGAATTATAAGTTGTGATTCAAATAACTTGATGTTAAAGTAAATTATTACAAAATATATTATATTTCTTAAATTTTTTTAATAAGATAAATAGTCAATTTAATGTTAAAAGTCAATGACGACAAGAGTTTAGAAACGGGGTGAGTATGTGATACTCATCGAACTTTTTTAAATTAAACAAATAGTCAAAATTAATATTAAAAGTCAACAATGTCAACAATTTGGAATAAATTTGGAATAGAGGGAGTATGTCTGTATGGAGATCATATTATATTTTAGATGATGGTAAAAGTTAGTACCAGCCTTTATTTCTAAAGAATCTACAACTCAAATGAGTTTATATTACTGACTAAAAAAAGCTAGACCTGCAGAGGTAAGACTGCCCCCACGGTTTCGCATTAAGATAGAAGACCTCTCGCGCAGGCCTAGAAAACCTCCGCCCCACCTTTACACAGCGATACGAAGCCCATGCGAGAATTGGACAGGACCTCAGACCTATACTTTGGTATGGGGCAGATGAGGGGATTTTTTTGCCCTTGGCCTGGATCAAACCCGCGACGAGAGGGATGCTCCCTTTCGCATTATATATTACTGACTACAACAGTTTAAAAATGAAGAAAGCTTACTGCGGGTCCGCATAGGCCATATTTTCTACAGTTCAAAAAAAAGTCATTTTGAACAATGACACAGTATATAAAGTATAATTTTAACTTCTATTTCTATAAAAATATTTATGAAAAAGTAATATATTTATATTTTTATGAAAATACTTTGTAAGACAAATCTAATTATATGATTTTTATGATCTAAACTTAACGTGTTAAAAGTTATTTATGGTTTATATTTTTAATATTTAACTAAAATATTATGCTAAACGGGTTCTTTGTGAACTGGAGACAGCCCAGCGTCGCCGCCTCTTCCGCGAGCAGAAGGGACACGAGACGACAGACGCATCCGCAGGCTGGGACAGGCAAAGCTGAGCCTGTGGCCGCCGTCACTCCTCTCGTTTCATTTGTGGCTACTTTTCTGATTGGCAGGATTGCATGGGCCCGACTACACGCATGGAGATCAATCATTCCATCGACGACGATTATTTGCTCGGTGCAACGGCAACTGCCTGTAACATACTGCTTCGATTATTGGATGGTTGGCGATGAGGTCTGCTGGGA
The DNA here is from genome assembly GCA_001602295.1 of Zoysia matrella. Lineage (NCBI taxonomy): Eukaryota > Viridiplantae > Streptophyta > Magnoliopsida > Poales > Poaceae > Zoysia > Zoysia matrella. The sequence continues at coordinate 14,668 of BCLG01000242.1, read as the reverse complement.
GTGCGTGGTGTCCGCGAATATCCATACAGTTAATTAGTGCATGCCGAGGAAGATGCCATTAGCTATATACTACATTCGTTCTAATATATAAGCATTTCTACTTTTGAATAAGGTCAAATTTTTTTAACTTCTACCAATAATATTTAAAAAATTACATAATTTTTAATATAAAAATATAATTTTATGAAAATTTATTTAATGGTCAGAACACAAACCGCCAAGCGTCGCTCTCACGGGGCGGCTCGGGGCGACCAAACCCTAGACGCCGTCGCCCCCTCCTTAGCCCTCCCTGCCACGTCGCCGGTGGAGCAAGCTGCTCGGAAGCCGACGCAGCCAGCAAGGATGGCGGCGGCGAGGCCTTTCCCTATTTTCCCCTCCCTCCCCTCTCTGAGCTAAGTAGGCGTCCGGATCTGCAAGCAACCGTGCCGAATCCGACCGGCTGAGGCAGCAGGAGGACGATGGTCATGGGCTCCGGCTTTCTCGTCACCGGCTCCGTTCTCCTTCTTCGCGTTCGGATCTGCATCCTAAACTGTTGGCAGTTTAGGGAATTGAAGTATCAATTCCAACCCATTTCCACTCATCGATGAAACAACCTGATTCGAATTCGCACCCAATTACCTGATGGAAATCACTGGAAATTGTCTCCCCATCCCCAGTCCCCACTCCTGAACTCCCATCCCGAAAGCGCCACCAGCGGAGCGGAGGGGATCGCCGCCCACCCCTCAGGTCATCCTTGACCGTCGCCGCCGCCGCGTCCGCTCGTGTCCCCATGGCCACAGTCGTCGTTCCGCTCTTGCACGCGGTGTCGATCGCCCACGTCTCCATCTCTGGACAGGGTGTGTGCCATTCTTCTAGCCACCGTGCATGTCGGCGTTCTGACCACCGGCACAGTACGAGATACAATCGAGAGGATGGTGTGCCTTCGTATTCAATGTGACTTAGTTTACAGAAGACTCAAAGGAGTTTTTTACCTGATTCGAACCACCTCGAATGGTGTAATACCCTATGTCCAGGGGATGGTTTATCTCAGTGGATGAGTACAAAGAGTTGGATTCTCTCTTCGAGAGAAGATCCGGCGCTTAGGTCGTGGGATGCTCGCGCGTAAACGGTTACACACGAGCTCTCTAGGTTTTGGTCTGTCTCTTTTCGTGTTCGTTGTTGTTCTATCGCTCCCCGAACCCCCTTTATATAGGGCGGCTCGGGGTTACAAAATGGTGGGCCCTACGTGGTTTTACTGTCTCGCCGACAGGTGGGTCCTCCACTGGCGTCGTCATCATTTGTTACGCGTCTACGGGGTCTTGTCCGTTGACTCCCGCGGCCCGTCTGACACTGTAGCTTCAGCTAGAGTGTCGTCGTGGTGAATCCGTCCCGTCCTGTCAGGACAGTTGGCAGTTGGCCACCGAAATAAATACGACGTTACACCGCACCTACCCCCGAGGGTCGGTCCCCAGGAGTCGGCCTTCGAAGGTCGGCGTCACCCTGCGTCTTAGCGCGGCTGACTTAGCCTTCGTAGATCGTCGTCTCGGAGGTCGGACCGCGCGTTCGTGCGCCGCTATCTGACCCCAAAACCCCTCGGGGTCTTAGCTCACGTGTACGAGTACTGGTCGTCAAGTACCCGAGGTACATGATCTCGACAGTAGCCCCTGAGCCTGGCACCGTTTGCGACCTCTTGTTGAGGCGACGTCGGGCTGGTCGTTTCCAAAGTTCGTTTTGATCCTACGGGAGCGTGCCCGTAGGGCATAGCCCCTGAGCCCTTGAGCGATCTGAAGGGTCGGTCGTGAGCTGAAGCGTCGTGCGGACCATCACTCGCTAATGGTTGATCCTACAGGGGCGCGCAAGCGCGCCCGTAGGGCGTAGCCCCCGAGCCCGGAGGCGATCCTGAGGGTTGACCATGGGCTTGACCGCCATGCGTTGTTCCGACCGTCAGGGTCGGGCCGAGGTCGCTCTCGGTCTTTTCTTCGGAAAGATGCCTAAGGCGGGCCGGTTCGATGCGGACTCTGCCCATGATCAGCATTGCGCCTAGGCCGAAGGCCATGATCAGCGCTCGATCGTTTGAATTGGCCCAGTGGCCTCGGTCGTCGGTCAGCTGATCGCAGGAAGCTTCGTTCGCGTGCTTTCCCTTATTCGGACTCCCCGTGACGGTCACGGGAATCGGACGGCCTTCATGCCTCCACGTGGAGGGTGATCAGACCGTTCAAGAATCGCAATCGCCGATCGATCCGGGCGGTTGGTTTGAATTCGAATGGACGGCATCGGGGACGCGGCGGTTCGCGCGCCTGCGTCACGTCGTCTGCTAATCGTGCTCTGGCAGCCGTCTTGTCAAAGTAATGCTGGTGCCTCAGTCGCAACGGATGCGGCGAGGCGCGGCCCGGGCCCGCTCGTCAATAGGTCGGGTGCTGATGGCTCTGGTGCGCGTCAGGGTGCGAGCCCACGACCGCGCAGTTACTCCCACGATCGATCGCGGGCGTAGTAACTACGCGGGCCGTTTAAAAGGAGAGGTGCGGTAACTTCTCGTTTTCACCCAGCCTCCTTGCTTTGTCTTCAACCCTCTGTTGCGCGCGAGAGCTCGTTAGCTCCGCCCCTTTCCTTAGCATCGTTAGGTTCGGCGATCGCCGTCATTCTTGCTCGTGTTCTCCCCGCATCGTCATCACCATCTCCGCGATGTCTGAGTGGGAGCCTTCGACCGTCGACGACGCCCTACTCACGAGGTGGAGTGTCATCGGGATGATCCCGCTGAGGGAATCGGCCGGCTGGGTGGTCGACTACAGCCACGTCGTGCCCGCGCCGCCGTCGGAGAAGATCATCAGCTTCCTGACCTACTACGAGCGTGGGCTTGGACAGCCGATCTTGAGCTTCTTCCGGGGCGTCCTCAACCAGTACGATGCTCGGCTTCACCAGCTCGCGTCGAACAGGGTCCTCCACGCCTCCGTCTTCACGACGCTTTGCGAGCCGTATCTGGGCATCCAGCCCAGCCTTCTGCTGTGGAGGTACTTCTTCCTCGCCAGTCTCTAAACGTCGAAGGAGACTGGGGTCAACAAGCGCGTCGGCGACGTTAGCATTATGCTCCGGACCAGGGAGTCCCAGGAGTATATCGAGGTCGACCTGAAGACCTCGCTGAAGGACTAGAGGAAGTCTTGGTTTTATATCAACAACATCGACCCCCAGCTGCCGCCGTTTGAGGACCGGGTGCCCGAGGCAACCAGGTCTTGGAAGTCGACACTCTCAGCTGCGGAGGTCGAGTCGATCCGACCGCAGCTGGAGGCGATCCGGCGTCTGCGGTAGCAGGGGCTGACCGGGATGATGGTCTTCGGTGTTGCTATGCGGCGTCAGATCATGCCGCTACGCCGCCGTGTACACAGCATCGGGGAGTATGAGGAGCCCGACAATGAGACCTACGAGGTACGCGGCCGGCCTCTCTCGGACAAAGGCGTCCTCGCCCGGACCTCGACGGTCTTCAAGGACGCGAAGGACAGCCTCAACCGGGGGCCCCGTCCCTCGACAAGGGCCACCGCCAGCTGGTAAGTGTAGGGACTTTGCGTCGTAGTGGTTATTGATGTATCGTGTTCATCGTTGGCCGCTTTCAGGATCCGCTAGAGGCCGCGGCCGTGACTGAGGCCGCGACTAGCTCTGCCGCCGTGCCGCGGTCGAGAGCCAGGTCCAATCCCGCGGCATCGCCGAGGCCGAGGAGGAGGGCCGGCGGGTAGAGGAAGGCGAAGTCCGGGTTCCTGGACTACATGTCCAGTGGCTCAGGGCCCGCGGTCTCGGTTGCGAGGCCGGCGGTGAGGCCGTCCCATGCCCTGAGGATCGAGGGGACGGAGAACTTCTTGCCCGAGCGGTTCGGCTCGTTCCCTATGTATAGAGTTAGGTTTGTAAAAAATCGTGTCTCGTGTAATGAAAGATATCAATAAAGAAATCATCATTGCACGAACGAGTTCGAGTTTCCGACCCCTCTTCGCTGCTTACGACTGTTTTTCGCGCTCCACTGGGCGTCAATCAAACGAACGGGGCGAGTATAGCTCGTAGGGTCGGGTGTCGGACCCGATACAGCCGTAGAGCATCATCAGCTCCTGATCGTTGATAGTGTAGCCGCGAGGAGACTTAACGAAAAACGTGCGCGAAGTTTATCACGTCCGAGGTCGCCAGCAAGCTCGGCGCGGGCCGGGGATCCGACCCCGAAGAAACAAAAACGAGGATCTGACCCCAAAGAAACAAAACGAAGCGCAGACTCAATTTTCCGACCCCTTACGCTGCTTGTGGCTGTTTTTCGCGTTCCGTTGGCATCAATCAAATGAACAGGTCAAGTATAGCTCGTAGGGTTAGGTGTCGGGCCCGATACAGTCGTAGAGCGTCATCGGCTCCCGATCGTTGATAGTATAGCCGCGAGGAGAGTTCGAACGAAAAACGTGCGCGAAGTTTATCACGTCTGGGGTCGCCTGCGAGCTCTGCGCGGGCCGGGGATCCGACCCCGACGAAACAAACGAAGCGCGAGTTAGCGAAAAAACGAGACTAAAAGGTCAACAAGGAGCGGTGCCCCGGCACAATAAATCGAAAAGAGATGAGCGAGGTCGGACGTTCCGACACTCGAGAGGGCGGAGGCAAGTCGCCCCCGGGTGCGAAGCGTGGCCGGGGCGACCACGGTTCGCAGCCCAAAAAACGATAAGCGAAAATAAGTTGCGAGAACTTAGCTGTTTTTATTAGGTGTAGAACCTTCGGAGGCTCTTGATGTTCCACACGTTCTCGAGCTCTCGACCGTCTTCGGTTGCTAGCTTGTAAGCACGGGTCTCAAGAGACGCTTGATTACAAAGGGTCCTTCCCAGGAGGCGATAGCTTATGCTGGTGGGCTTTCGTTTGCCCCTTTCTCAGCACCAAATCTCCCACGTTTAGCGCCCGACCCTTGACGCGCTAAGCGTGTAGTCGCCGAAGTCTTTGCTGGTACTTGGTGGATCGCAGGAGGGCGACCTCGCGCGCCTCTTGCAGCTGGTCGAGAGCATCTTGCAGCGCGTTCTGCGATCTTTCCTCATCGTAGGCTCGGACGCTCGGAGAGTCGTAGTCGAGGTCGGTCGGCAGCACCGCTTCTGCTCCGAACGTCATGAAGAACGGTGTGAACCCGGTGGTTCTGTTGGGGGTCGTTCAGAGACCCCAGAGGACTGATGGGAGTTCACTGATCCATCGTTCGGCCGCCTGCTTGACGGAGTTGTAAATCCGAGGCTTTAGTCCTTGGAGTATCATTTCGTTGGCCCGCTCGACCTGCCCATTCGTCCTTGGGTGCGCCACAGAGGCGAAGTCCAGGCGAACGTGGTACTCGTCGTAGAATTCTCAGAACTATCGGCCGGTGAACTGTGCCCCATTGTCAGTGATGATGGAGTTTGAAACCCCAAACCGACAGATGATGTTGCGAATGAAACCGACCGCCCGGGTTGAAGTGATCTTGGGCACCGGCTCGGCCTCGATCCATTTGGTGAACTTGTTGAGGGCGACAAAAAGATGGGTGAAGCCGCCGGGTGCCTTCTTGAATGGTCCGAGGATGTCGAGTCTCTAGACATCAAAGGGCCAGGCGATCGGGATCGTCTGGAGCTCCTGGGCCGACAGGTGCGTATACCGAGCGTAGAATTGGCAGCCTTGGCAAGTTCGAACGAGCCTTTCGGCGTCGGCTCTATGACCGCAAATGCCCGAGTGGATGTCGTCGAGCAGGTGCACGCCTTCCTCCCGAGGGACGCAGCGCTGCAACACGCCGCTTGCGCTTCGTCTGTAGAGCTCGCCGTCTGAGATGACGTAGGCTTTGGCCTGGCGCGCGACCCTCCTGGCTTCGTTGACGTCGGTCGGAAGAGTGCCGTCTTGAAGGTAGCCGAAGATATCGCGGGACCAGTCGGGGGCGACGACCATTACCTCCACCCCTGGATCTGGGGTCGACTCACTGCTCGTGCCCTCGGCGGGCGGGTCCTCAATGATCTTGATGGAAGGCTTGGTGAGGACTTCGAAGAAAACACCGTCGGGGACTGGCTCGCGCTCCGAGCCCATCTTGACGAGGGCGTCGGCGGCTTTATTGTCCCGACGTAGAACGTGATGGAGTTCGAGCCCATCGAACTTGTCTTCGAGTTTGCGAACCTCTTGACAGTAGGCCTCCATCCTCTGGTCTCGACAGCTTGAAGTCTTCATGGCCTGGTTGACGACCAACTCGGAGTCTCCCTTGACGTAGAGTCGATGGACGCCGAGGATGATGGCCATTCGTAGGCCGTGGAGCAGGGCTTCGTACTCAGCCGCGTTGTTGGAGACACGAAACTGCAGCTACAGTACTTAGCGAAACTTGTCTCCCCTCGGAGAGATTAGGACGACCCTAGCCCCCGCGCCCTTGAGCATGCAGGACCCATCGAATTACATCGTCCAGTACTCGATGCTGCCGGGGGTTGGCGGTTCCTGAGCCTCGGTCCATTCGACGACAAAGTCGGCTAGGGTCTAGGACTTAATGGCCTGCCAAGGGATGAAGGCGACGTCGAGCCCCATAAGCTCCGTGGCCCACGTGGCTATGCGTCCGACCGTGTCTTTGTCGCTGACGATCTCCCCGAGTGGGAAGCCGGTGACCACTCGAATGGAGTGGCTCGTGAAGTAGTGCCGTAGCTTGCGGCTCGTGATGAGGACGGCGTAGATAAGCTTCTCTACCTGGGTGTACCGAGTCTTGGCGTCGGCCAGCACCTCGCTGTTGAAGTAGACAGGCCGCTGAACAGGTAGAGCTCGACCTTCTTCACTTCGTTCGACGACGAGAACGGTGCTGACGACTTCGAAAGTCGCCGCAATATAGAGGAGAAGGGGCTCTCCCAGGGTCGAAGACGTGAGGATCGACGACGACGAGGGCAGGGTCTTGAGCCGTTCGAAGGCTTCCTGGGCCTCGACGGTCTAGGCGAAGTGCTACGTCTTTCGTAGCAGTCGGTAGAAAGGCGTCGCTTTCTCCCCGAGCCTTGAGATGAAGCGACTGAGGGCCGCCAAGCACCCAGTCAACCTCTGGATGCCCTTGACATTGTTGATGGGTCCGAGGTTGAGAATAGCAGAAATTTTCTCGAGATTCGCCTCAATCCCTCGCTCAGAGATGACGAAGCCAAGCAGTTTGCTCGAGGGCACCCCTAAAACGCATTTCTCGGGGTTCAGCTTGATCCGATAGCGTCGGAGGTTCGCGAACGTTTCCTCCAGATCTTGGATGAGGTCGGAGGCCCGCCGAGCCTTGATGACGATGTCGTCGACGTAGACCTCTAGATTCTGACCCAGCTGGTCATGAAAACACTTCTGCATGCAGCGCTGTTACGTGGCGCCGACATTCTTGTGCCCGAACGGCATCGTGATGTAGCAGAAGGATCCGAAGGGCGTGATGAAAGACGTGGCCGACCGATCGGACTCGCGCATGGAAATCTGATGATATTCGGAGTACGCGTCGAGGAAGCTGAGGGTTTCGCACCCGGCGGTGGAGTCCACCACTTGATCGATGCGCGGGAGAGAGAAGGAGTCATTCGGGCAGGCCTTGTTGAGACTCGTGTAGTCAACGCACATCCTCCATTGCTCGGTCTTCTTTTTAACCATTACAGAGTTGGCCAGCCACTCGAGGTGGTAGACCTCTTGAATAAACTTGGCGCCTAGGAGCTTCGTCAATTCTTCCCCGATGGCCCGGCGCTTTTTGTCGTCGAAACGCCGGTGCCGTTGCTTGACGGGTCGAGAGCCCGTAATGATCTCAAGTGAGTGCTCGGCGAATTCTCTCAGGATGCCGGGCATGTCCGAAGGTGGCCAGGCGAAAACGTCTTGATTTCAGATCAAAAAGTCAACGAGCGCGCTTTCCTATTCGCAGAAAAGCACTGTTCCGACCCATCCTTCTTGGAGGGGTCAGCGGGGCAAGCGTCACCTCCTTGGAGTCGTCGACGGGCTTGAAGGAGGTCGAAGACGAGGCCTTGGAGTCGAGCGTCGGGGCCGACCCCTTGGTCCTGCGGATCTTGTCCAGCTTGGCCGAGCCAGAACGAGCGACGACCAGCTCGAAGCTCTCCTGCTCACACGCAAGGGCGTGCTGGAAGCGCGACGAAACACTGATGATGCCCTTCGGCCCAGGCATCTTCAGCTTGAGGTAGACGTAGTTAGAGACGGCTATGAATTTTGCGTAGCACGGCCGGCCCAGGATAGCGTGGTAGGCGCCGGTGAAGTCGACCACCTCGAAGATGAGCGACTCGGTCCGGAAGTTGCTCCGGTCACCGAACGTGACTGGGAGCGTAATCTGCTCGAGGGGCATTGCGTAGCCCTCGGGGACGACCCCGTGAAACGGAGCTTGACTCGGGCGGAGGTCGGCCTCCGTCAGCTTCATCGCCCTAAAGGCGTCGGCATAGAGGATATTGAGGGCGCTCCCTCTATCCATGTAGACCTTCGTCAGTCGTACGGAGCCGACGATGGGGTCGAGCACTAGCGGAAGGCGCCCGAGTTCCGGAACATGGTGAGGGTGGTCGGCTCGGTCGAAGGTGATCGGGGCCTCGGACCACTTGAGATAGCGGGGGATCGCGTGGTCGGTCACATTGACTTCCCGCCAGGTCCTCTTCTGCTGGCGGCGAGACTCGTTATAGGCAGCAGCACTGTCGAAGATCATGAGGCAGTCCTCCGGTTCGGGGAAGGCTACGCCGGCATCGTCCTCGGCCCTTTTGGCTCGGGGGTCAGCCTTAGGAGCCGAGGAGTCGGGTTGGAACCCACCTTTGAAGAATCTTCTTGCCAGGTGGCAATTCCGGTGGGTGTGCTTGACAGGCATGGAGTGGTTGGGACAGGGTCGGTCAAGCATCTTCTCGAAGTGGCCATCGTGATTGGCCGGCTTCATGGCTGGGAGTCGGGCCGGCCGGTCGGCGACAGCCACAAAGTCGTCGTCGTGGCGTCGGCCTCTCCCCTTTTTGCGGCTCGAACTGTCGTCGCCTCGCTCGTTGCGATGGTCGGCATGCCGGTAGGGGGGGTCGATCGTCCCGGCGGTTGGTCCCGGACCTCTCCTTTTCCTTCGCTCGGCTTCCATCGAAGTTAGCCTGCACGACCTCCTCACCGGTGGTGAAGGTCGTGGCGACGTCGAGAAGGTCTCGGGCCGTCCGAGGGTTCCTGCGACCCAGCTTGTGGACGAGCGCCTTGGACGTCGTGCCGCAGGTGAAGCCGTTGATGACGTCGGCGTCGCTGACGTCGGGCAGCTCGTTGCGCTTTCGCGAGAAGCGCTGGATGTAGTTCCAAAGCGACTCGCCAGGTTTCTGCTTGCAGTTTTTAAGATTCCAGGAATTACTTGGGCGCGCGTAGGACGAAGATGTGGCGCAGGTCGCCTCAGTCCTGTATGCAGCCCTCGGGGAGGTGTTCCAACCATCCTCTGGCCGAGTCGGTGAGGAAGAGAGACAGGTACTAGATGAAGAACAAGTCGTCTGCTCGTCCGGCCCTGCAGGTGAGACGGTAGTCTTCAAGCCAGTGGACGGGTTTGTTTCTCTGTTGTATCGGCTGATGGTAGTCGGGGCGCGAAATCTTTGCGGGAACTTTGCACGTCGGATGAGCGATCTGAACGCTCTGGGCCCGACCCCGTCAGGGCTTGGCTCTTGGAGTCGAAGGAGCGGCGTCGGTAGTAGCGGTCGAAGGAGCGTCTCCGCCGAGACTCGGCGCGAAGCTCGCTCTTGGCTGTCGCCGGGCGTCGATGGTGACGCGAGCGTCGCAGTTGGGGCCGAGCCGTGGCTCGACCGACCCCGCGAGGTGCCGAGGGTTTCGCTCCTCGGCTTGGCTGTCGCGCGCCGAGCTTCGCCGATCATGGGATCGACGGCTGCTTCGTGTCTCCGACTGCTGGGGCCGGAGAGATGCTTCTGGTTGCTGAAGCGCGCTGCCGAGGTAAAAGCGCACGCGGTCGTACACTTCCCTCAGCGCTGGATTCTCGGGTACGGCAATCTCGTCGAGGACACACGCTGCTGCCGCAAGGTTCTCGAGCGGAGTGCTGAAGGTTGGCGGCCCTCCAGCCACGATCCGCTGGTAGGTGGTTCGCCCCCGGGCCCGAGCGACGTCGCTGGGTCCGGCTATAGCTTTACCGCGAGGCTCAGGGCTGCCGGTTCGTCCCGAGCGCGACCGAGCTTGATCAGCGGCGTCCACCGCAGGGCGTGGAGACGGGTTGACGCCTAGCGTGTTGCCGGGAGTCGCCGGTTCCCCGTCTTTAGAGGCGTGGAGAGTGAAGCACTCTCTCGACGGGTCGTGCCCCAAAACGGCATGATTCCGTCGGCGTCGCGTGGCGCACTTCCTGCGCGGAGCCTAAAGGCGAAGCTCGTCTCCTTCGTTGGTGACGAAGTTTAGGCTCTCAAAATGGAATGCCTGTCCGGAGGCGAAGGTGAGGACGCGCCACGACCGGTCATCTTCGGTGATGGCGACCGCGAAATCTCAAAGCGAAGGTGGGAGACCGGGATGTTTCTCAAACCGGCGAAGAAGGAAGCCATCGAAAAGGCGAAGCGAGCACACACAAGAAAACGCCCCCTTCCTGCGCGCCAACTGTCGGCGTTCTGACTACCAGCACAGTACGAGATAAGATCGAGGGGGTGGTGTGCCTTCGTATTTGATGTGGCTTAGTCTATAGAAGACTCAAAGGAGTTTTTTACCTAGTTCGGTCCCCAAGAGTCGGCCTTCGGAGGTCGGTGTCACCGTATGTCTTAGCGCGGTTGACTTAGCCTTTGTAGATCGTCGCCTCGGGGGTCAGACCGTGCGTTCGTTTGCCGTTATCCGACCTCAAAACCCCTTGGAGTCTTAGCTCACGTGTACAAATACGGGTCGTTAAGTATACCAGATAAATAATCCTGACAGTGCACTCCTCCAACTCAGAAGACCTGGGAAGGCTAATCAGCTGCCGGCACTTCCTGACTGTCTCGGCTGCGGCAAGGGCTTCCTCCAATTCGGCAGCTCCAAACGCCGAGGGCGTGTGCGCATGGTGGTTGTGGTGGCGCTGCTGAGGCACTTCTGCTGCTTCTACTGGTGAGGAGACCGTCGTACGAGTCACGCTGGCTTGCTTGCACTTGCTTGGTTCGTTTGTTGCGGCTACCGAGTTTTGGCCGTGGCCGTGTTCGCATATGGGAGCTAGCTTTGGTCTCAATGGACTCCATGGCTTCATTTGTTTGCAGCTCTCGTAATCTCTGTCTGCACTCTTGTCCCGATCTCACTTTGTACGCTCGCAAGATAGCTGCGTGCTATCTGTGGATCCTTGGATATAGCCACATTGCTCCCACTCCAAATCTCTCCTTTGTCGCTTGATCTATATGCATGGATTTGATTTTGTTTTGTTACAGAAGGGCACTTTGTTCGGATCGTAACTTGTAATTGCGACATCCTTCTTGTATCAGATGGTAGATTTTTTATTTTATTGAAGTGATTCTAATTGAAAGTTTCCAAACAACATTTGGATTTCAATTCCTAGAAACCAATTCTGTGAACATACAAACAAGAATACTGGATAATGTAATCTCTAGAAACAATTTCAATTCCAAAGAGCCAAACAGTCCTTAATTGTTTTCTTGTTTCTTGTACGTTTGCAAACCATAACCGTTTGTCACATTTTCACCCCGCACCATTTGGAAGCGAGAATTTTATAGAAATCTCACATATATTTTATATAAAACAGTCAGTATTAAAAAACACAGCAATCGAAAAATTCCCGCCTTCTAAACGCTACTGCGTCGCTGTATCAGACTTTCTTCACCTATCTCGGCCCAATGGAAGCCTACATTGGGCAGTACATGCAGTCCGTACCAGGCTCGAATCTTCACGCCGGCCTGGTCAGGCCCAGAATCCCCCCCACACACCCATGTGGCCTTCTCCTCTCCGTCCTTTCCAAACCCCGCCAAGCCCTACTGCATCATCCACCTCGCAGCGCCGCCATGGCCGCCGGCGGTGGCGTGGTCAGTCGCTCGTGGCGCGTGATCCCTCGACCCGTCCTTGAGACCGTTCTCCACAACCATGCGCTTCGCCCGCGCGTGCCGCAGCCGCTCCTCCTCCACGGGCCCCGCGGCGTCGGCAAGTCCACGCTCCTCCTCCACCGCCTGCTCCCGCGGTGGTCCGAGGCACCCCATGCCGCCGCATTCGTCGACTTCCTCCACCCCACGCCCAATTCTTCCGCCACCGCCACCTATTCTGCGCCATGGTCCCTGCTTCCGGCCGGCCCAGTCCCCTCTCTGCCCGACCTCCGCCTCCGGCTCGAGTCCGCGCTCGAGGGCCTCGCGCGCGCCGCCGTCCTCCGCGGTGCCGTGGGATCCAAGGACGTGCTTGCCGCGCTGTCGCGCTTCCACGGCCTCTGCACTGCGCTCTCTCGCCTCGCTTGGAGCCCCGCGGCCCGTTCCTCCAGCACATCGGTGCCCGCGCGCTCATCCACCACCTCAGTGCCGGCGCTCTGGTCTAGGGCCGTCCTCGCTTCAGCCCGCCAGGATGATGACACGTTCTGCATTGGCGCCGGGGAGGCGACCAACTGCTCCATGGAGGAGCGGGCATACATGCAGGAGGCGATGGCGGCCCTACAGGTGGCTAAAGAGGTGCTCAGGATGCAGGAGGGATGGAGAAAGGAGGCTGTAAGGGAGATGAATAGAACTGGGAGCTTCTCGCGTTCATTGGCCAATTCAGCCACTGACTGGCCATGCCTGTTGCTTGATGTGCTGTCAGGTGCAGCTGAGGAAGATTTCTTCCAGGTGAATTTTGTGATGTTTTGTTGGTTTGTGGGAAATGAGTTGTTAATTTGACACATTGTGTTTATGATTCTGTTTTTACTGTGCAGCCGAAACTGGTGCTTAACAATGTGGACATACTGAGGAAGGCGAGCTGTGAGGATGAGACAATGGTGCCCGCAGCAGTGTACCATGATAGCCTCATTTGGAGGGTGATTGCACTTGGTGCCAATGAACGCTGCTTGCCAGTGTTTATATCGACTTCAGATGGGTGAGTGTGCTCCTTTCCCTGCGTCGAGTATTTATGCTCCCATGCGGATTAATCGTAGGGCTTCTTTAGATTGAAGGATTTTGAAATGAAAAACTTAGGATTCTCGTTCCTACTGGAATCATCGCTGTAGCGCCCTTTGGTTCGAAGGATTGAGGCATCGGAACTTTTTGGGAACAATTCCTTTGCAACCGCTTTCACAGGGAAAGTGTAGGGGAAAAAACATTTAGTCCAACCTCTTTTTCCATCATTTGCATGGCACCAATGTGGATTACAGAGATCTTCCAACAATTACAGAAACAAACGAATGGAGAAGAAGCACTGTAGCAAAAAGGCATCAACCAAGAATGCATCAAGGCTCTTGATGAAGTACCAAGACGAAATCCCCTTGTCAAGGTGAAGAAGATGGTGAACTAAATCGCACTGAGGAGCATTGCTGTGGGAGATAGACGTGTCGTCGTTGGAGCTGTCTTTGCCAGCATTGAGCTTGAGCTGCTGCTTGCTTTGCCAGCGTTGAGCTTGAGCTGCCCGCTACACAGCAACCACTGTGGCTTGCTGCACCGCATGACCTATGTCTCTCCATGCTTGCTTGCTGCTGCTTTGACGAGGGTATGGATCTCCTGCTGCTTTGATGGGGGGTGTGGAGCTCCATTGATAGAACATAAGAATGAATGGACTGAAATGAAATAAAAGAACAGGACGTTGATGTTAGGATAGAATAGTCTTCACTGACAGGTGCTACACATTGAGTTTAGCTGGTCCATTGGTGCTACTAGACACATGATAACTAAAAAAATATGATTTGCCATTTACATCCACATCTCATCTATAAATTCCTTCACTTTTCATGTGGCCTATCCCAGCAAAATATGTTTTTCAATCCTCAGTTTTGCATATGCCTCCCTATACTATTCTTATGGTCTCCAATCCTACGTTCCAAAGGAGCACGTGTGTTTTAAGCTTTAAAGTGACAAACCTGAGTCTCCTGAACTTACAGCTCTTTAGACCTTAATTTTCTTCACATGCTACATTAAATGCACAAAAACATGATGGGCTTCTATCACGCCAGCTGACTCGTTATGCATCCGACACATAATGGAGCAATCAGACACGGCCCAAATTGATCTTGGAAAGGGGTGAGGCATTTCAAGCTGTCCGGTAGGCCTGCACTCCACTCTCAATCTCTATGCCTTAAGCTATCACGGCAAGGGAAATCCCGAGGCAGCCCAGCTCAAGGGCTCTAGGCAGGTGGACCCGCATCACCTCCCTCGATCACAATTCTATGAGCTTTCAAAGCTTAGAAATCGCACACAAGGGAGCTCCGGATCTGTCCCCAACCTCGGCATTTTGAGCCTGGGTCCATCCCCGATCTCAATGTTCGAAAGCTGGGGTCCTTTCTTACTACATGTGGGTCTAGGCAGTCACAGACTAGGCTAAGCACATTTGCCCCTTTTGGACTGTTAACGAGGCGGTCATCATTGCAGGGAGTTAAGGCATTAAGTGCGCCTTGATAACTGGCGATTTGGGTGCGCCAGAAGCGGATTTTATTGCCTTGGTAGCCGTTACTGAGGCTAATATGTTGCTGCAACCAGCATCGAGGGCACGATGATGGACAATCATGGTGCTGAAGTTACTCTGCATGAAGCTGATGTACTTTTTTTTTATTAATCCACCGAATCAAGGAAATGGAGGAATAGTAATTGTACCCACGATGTGGACTTTAAGAAACACAATGCAGAAAAAAAGT
>BCLG01000241.1:223599-251180 GCA_001602295.1 Zoysia matrella | reverse complement strand
ATTGGGTGATGCCGAGGTTGAAGGTGTGGACGAGACGGGGAACGAGGAAGAAGCTTGATGTCAATGGCTTGATGCTAGTTTGCTACTGCCTTTTAATTATTTCCTAATTTAGAACCTGCTGCTATCATGTTATTCTGAGTGTAGTAGACCTTTAATGTCTCTATGTTGAACTAGAATATCTATTTTAAAATAGTTAAAACGTATCCGCGTATCGGGTTGTTTGGGAAATTACCGTATCTGCGTATCCGTATCCTTCCGATACCGATACACGTATCCGTATCCGTGCTGCTTAGGAGGGCGGACAGCAGCTCATGCCAACAGTTCAACTAGATGATCTTCAAGATTTCTTATATGCAGAATGCAATAAAATAAGCTATAGGTAGAGCTAGATTCTAAGAGAAACATGTCCTTGATGATACAAAATGCAGCTAGATGATATACGCTCAAGCCCTATATAGCTTCAGCAAGTGTTAAAATACTTCCTCTCTGGAGGAATTGGTACCTAGAGAAATAATTGCAAATGTAACAGAGAGATTGCCAATCTATCTTTTGAATTCAAATGTCTCCAAACATAAGACCCTAGCTCATGTAAAGCACCTAATGGAAATCTGCCTATAATGCATGAAACATTGTGAAATAACCAGAACCTGTAGGCTGACACTATTGTGACTCAAACATAAAGTTGACCGTGTATCTTCCATATATGTTCTCTTTAAATCCCTGACTTACCATTTTTAACTGACTAGCATGCACCACTAAGAAAACTAATTTCATCACATAAAACAAGAATGATAGTTAATTGAGAATCATCAGCTCATCATCACACTGCTGCCTACTGCCTTATAAGGCATATAGCTTGCGTTCAAAACAAACTAGCCCTTTCACATGAGCCTAGAACTTCTGAAAGACTCCCGTGCTCAACAACCTGAGCATGTAAAAGTACAATTTTATATCACTACCTAACAGAAGCAAATCTGAACAGGACTTTCCTCCTATGTTATTCTGAGCAGTGCAGGCGTACAACATGGCAGCACCAAGCATACAACTAGTGAGATTCAGATTCATTTGAGTGTTTAAGTACAGTCGTCCCACCAAACAAACAAACAGTAAGGGTAATCCGAAGGCAATGCCGGCTAAGAGATTCTTTTCTTGTGAGGAATGCGATCACTTCATTAAAAAAATTCACACAAAATGGTACCTCAACAAGGGCGGCCTCCTTCCTAGGGAACGCGCCGACGATGGCCGGCGAGATGCCGACGTCCCTAGCCCCCGCTACCATTGCAGACTCGCTCCATCCCATCCGTGGCTACGGCAAACACCGAAATTTCCCAAATAAGAATCAGTTAATAGAATGCACGAAAATAATCAGAGGAGAGGGATCCAATCGCAACCACGTGGAGCAGCGACGCGCGGAGGACCTTCTCCTGCTCGTCCTCGTACACCGCACCCCCGCGGCGCCGCGCCCCAGCGGAGGCTCCCGGCGACGACTGGTGAGCCCCGCCTGAGCCGGTCCCGGTGGATGAGGACGAGGATCCCGCAGTCTCCGACGCGTGCGGTTCGGGGGCGGCCTCCAGCGGCGGCGGCGGCGGCGGGAGCGTTGGTGTCGGGGACTGCGGCGGCACCGACGCGCCTGAGGAAAAACGGCGGAGAGCCACCGCGGAGGCGGACGCGAAAGGGAAGGCGCGGCGGGCGCCGGCGGCCCGGGAGAGGAGGCGGCGCGCGGCGATGGAGGCGGCCATGGCGGGAGAAGGTGCTCAGCGGAACGGCGAGGTTGGTCTCGGAGAGTGGGTGTAAACTGGACCTCGGAGGGCAGGTTCGGATGATCGTCCGCCGTGCGTTGACGCAAACGGACGGTGGAAATTGTGTTGTGGCGGCAGAGACCGGGAGAGGCTCTCAGGCATGCCACGTACGGCGTAGCATTGAGGGCCACGTGCCGTCTTGGAAGAGCTGCATATTTCGAGGCCCGTCAAAAGCTTCCTCATTTGAGAGTTTGAACATTGGAACATTGTTTTCAAGTCGTCGCCTCCAGTTGATCGATCACTCAGTCGATTAAAGGAATCAATAAGATGACTAATCGTGATTAGTTATTGACTTAGTACCTCTAATCATCTTTAGTTGTTTCTAATTGTTCATATAATTGTTTTGTTTATTTCAAGATAGGTATATATATACTATATATTATATACAAAATAAATCAAATTGAGGTTAAGAAAGAAAAGCATACCAATTGTTGCATACTCAAGATTCACTATAGCTCTCTTTTAAGGCAGCTGCAGCGTTGGATCTAAAAAGGTGCTAAAAAGAAAGAAAAAAAAGTTGAAGAGACTGCTATACATTGGAGATATGGTCTATCTTAGCATCAACTAACTTCTATTGCAAAATTTAGAACCTAGTGCTAAGGAGAGAGAGTGAGAAGAGATGATGGGAGAGAAAGGTGAGGAGGAAAGAGAAAAGTTTTTATTTTAGTGGGATCCATCAATAGAAGGTGCTACCAAATTTATATATTGTAGCATTTTGTTCTAAATTAGCACCTCATGAGGTATCATTGTTAGCACCATCTAAAAGTGCTATACACTATAGATGCCCTTATTGCCCCAGCTTTTCAAACTCCATAGTTTTACTGCGAGCTTTCTTTCTTAATATGAAAATAACAAAGAATATAAGAGTAAGAAATAAAAATAAAACCTCACTCAAGACAAGGCAGCAATGCACTAGAGTAAACAATAACCAACAAAACATCATTAGATCAAACAGCAGCCAATAGGAAATAAGAATAGAACTAAAGATAAGCAGTGCAACCAGCACATAATTAAGTTGTCTTACAATAGCAAGAACATACAACAGTCAAGTTTACAAAGTAAAAAAAAGTCTCGTACATAAGCAGGAAGCTCTCGTTACTTTATCTAATGAGCTAACTAAGCAAATCATAATCGAAATTGAAGACTTCATCAGCAATTATTGCTGCAACTCTACTAGTGTGACCAAACTTCTCATCTTCTATTGTTTCTGTTATCTCAGGTTGTCCTCCAACCTCTGTATCAACATGATCACTATTATCTTCAGTAATGTCTTAAACTGTTACAATCCTTGAATGCTTCATTGTTCTAACATAAGTTATATGATCAAAGGTATTAGCAGCAGCAGCCCTAGAAAAATTACGACTAGACTTTGAGTTGCACCAACAGCTTCATCCACATGAGCCAATGTTACAGCATCATCATCATCTTCATGAACTGGTTCACTAGGTTCATCAACCTATTCATTTTTCCTATTGAAATTCTTCAAGTAGCTGTGGGTTGCATTTTCTCCCTTTGGAACAAAGCTCTCTAATTTTTTGAAATTTATTTTTCATCTTCCGGTTGTAGCTAATATATACCAATTTGTTTAACGTTTTGTACTCTAAACAATTTCTTTTTTTGCATGGATCTACATAACAAACATGAATATATCAGTACTAATTACATGATGTTAGCTTCTAAACCTTTGAAGTCTTTTAAAAGGTATGAATTGATTTTGGTAATTGAATGAACACTATAGGTAACAGTTGTGATTTTAAGTAACACTCTGATATTTCTATATCAATATGGTGACCTTCCTCGGTGGATGACAAGGGGCTAGAAGAGGAGTTTTCGGTATCGAAGGACCAAGGTTAAGGACAGCTAGAGAGTCCATAGGAACGTCGATACTATTATGGGGGGATAAGGTTGTTTGTCTCTTATCATACAAGTGTTAGAGGGTCTGAATGCTTTTTAGATCTTTAGAAAGCACTAAAGACTACAGAGGAAGCAAAGTCAAAGACTGAAGATTAAGTTCAGTCAAAAAAGCAATCACCAGACAATCTGGTGAGGTCACCGGACAGTCTGGTGAGCCAGGATTTCAAGTCCAAAGAGAGGTGCTATCTGGAGTTGCTGAGAGAAGACATCAGACAGTCCGGTGTGGCAGTCACTGAACAGTCCGGTGAGGTCGAAGTCGAAGCTCAGAGAAGATGTCTCTGAGAGTCCAAAAGTGAAAGTCACCAGACAGTCCGGTGAAGGTATTCATCGGACAATCCGGTGTCCTATGTAATAGATTCCAAAGAGGGTGTTTTCCTAGCCCAGAGAAGGAAACGGTCAATGGACAGTCCAGTGGTCTAGTCATTGGACAATTCGATGACTGCATAAAGCAATCAGCTTTATGACATCACGTCTCAATAGTTGTTTCTAGGCTTGGAGCCTATTTAAACTATGGAGAGGGATGTTATGCAGTATGCCTGCGGTCTGAAGAGCTAGAGAAAACTTGTGAGAGGCCAAGGGACACCACCAAGAGAGGACATAGCAAGATTAGAGATCTTTAGTGCTAGTAGAAGAGTGATAGGGAGCATTCATACACTTCTAGAGCTTGTAGGGCTTGAAAGAAGTGATCTTTGCCTATTACTCTTGGTGTGGGCAGCCTAGACCGGCTAGGAGTCGGCGATCAAGCTTCCGAGGAGATTATAGAAGACATCACCAAGTTTATACGCTGTTCCGAATCCCCTGCTCGAAAGGGACATCAAGAGAGAGAGCCCGAGCCTTAGAGGCTTGCTCTAGGGCTTCGGTATTGTTGCAACAACCAGACTGTCGGTGACTTCACTCCGGGAGTGAAGCGTACTCTTGTGAGCATTGTTTTGAGAACGACGGGAGGAACCAAGACTCTAACAGGAGTGTTCAACGAGGATTAGAGGAAGGTGCCTTCCTTCTGAGATCTTCGGAAAAAATCATTGAGCATTCTCTATCTCACACTTTTTACTTACCGCATTGACTTATCATTGCGTAGTGTGATAGATTGTTCTTTGATTCCTTTTGGTGGCTATCGTGCTAGTGCTTGCTTGTTGTTATTATCTTTCCACTAGCATTGTTAGGGGTTTTCGTCTACTAGAATTGTTTAGGTTTGCTTCCATTGAGATCGAGCCTTATAGTTTTAGTTCGTAGCGAAATTAGTTCTATAAGTCCAACGATTCAACCCCCCTTCTCGGTGTCCTTAATCCTTAAAAGTGATATCAGAGCCAAGTGCTCATTATCGGGCTTCACCTCTTGAGTAACGATGCTGAACGGGATGGAGACTCTGCCCATATTCGATGGAGACAATTACTCGTATTGGAAGTCTCGCATACAAGCCTACCCAGAGTCAATCGACGGGAAAGCGTGACATGTGACTAAAAATGCTACGAATAAAAATGAGAAACTTGATCCCATTTTCATTAAATTCAATTGAAAATCCAAAAATGCTATGTTTGGATGCATATCAAAAAATGTCTTCTCTAAGATCAATGCATCATCTACCGCGCATAAAATTTGGATGCAATCGCAAAACATTTATGAGGGCTCCTTCGAGGCCAAAGAAGAGCGTTACTATGTTCTTAAGAACTAATATGATTCCATCACCATGCTACCACATGAAAAAGGTAATGATATTTATTCTTGCTTCCCTGTAGTGGTGGAGGAGATCAACGCCTTGGGCCTCAAGAATAAGATAGATGATATTGAGATCATGAGGAAGCTTTTGAGGATGTTGCCGCCAAGTTACAACTCTATCGTCACATGTCTCTTTCAAGCTAACTTGGCTACTCTCTCTGTTGACGTCATACTAAGCAAACTCACGGCCTATGAAGGATATATGTTGGGCACCACCTCCGACTCTCAATTGCTCAAAAATCTTGCCCTTCAAGTTGAAGAATCTCCCAATGGCAAGAACAACAAGAAGAAGAAGATGGAGGAAGATGAGGATGAGAAAAGTGATAATGAGGACCTTGCGCTTTTGATGAAGAAGCTATTTCACAAAGACCCTCATCTTCCAAAGAGAAACTTCGGATGCTTCAATTGTGGTAAGAAAGACCATTTTGCGAAGGAGGGTCCCAAGCCCAAAAAGGAGTGCGAGAAGGAAGCATCTAACGAGAGTGAAGACGAAGAATGCAAGCCCAAGATAAAGTTCAAGAAGTTCTTCATCAAGGAGAAGAGAAAATGCAAAGAGAAAAAAAAGTTTTCACACAAAGCTTACATTGTTGGTGAGTGGCTCACCAATGACGATGCTTCAGACTCTTCATCTTCTAGTGACGAAGAGCTCGCGGATATCGCCAAGACAAGCTCCACCAATGAGCTACCACCACCTCCACTTTGCTTGATGGCCCGAAGTTGTGAGGGCTACGTGGATAAAAATGATGATCTTGACGAAGAAGAGGAGGACTATGATGATAAAGATGATGGATCAAGCTACAATGATCTAGTTCTCTTCTTTGAGAAGGCCAACAAGACTATCATCAATAAGATCAAAAAGATCAAGGTGGTGACCAAGTAGCATGAAGTAGCGGTATTCTAAGTTCGAGAGCTTGAGGAGGAGCTCAATGCTCTAAAGCATTCTCGTGGTGTTCTACATGAGTTTTATGAGGTTTTTAAAGTGAAGCACATAGAGATAAGTGAGAAGCATGAGGATTGATACGTACTCATGAAGCTCTTGATCTTGACTCTCTCTTTAACTCTCCTAAGCATTTAAATAAAGCTTCTACTTCTCTTGATCTAACCCTCTCTAAGGAGAGTACTACTTTTGAGCCATCTATTTTGAAGGAATACACTAAGCTCAAGGAGGAGAGAGAGGCCGTGACGAATGCACTTGAGCGGCTCACTAGAGGAAGACAAATTCAAAAGGAAATCCTAAGCAAGAATCTCATCAACAACCACAATCACAAGAGCTTAGGATCATATCCTTCCTCTAACAACATTATTGGCAATGAAGATGAGATCTTCGAATGGATAGTCCCGCTCATGGCGGATTACTATTGTAAAAAGTGTTGCCTTGATGGTCACCGCTACAAGAATTGTCTCAAAGTGAGCGTGCCTAAGATTATATCTAACGCTAACCTTATTTATGAGAATGTGCACTACAAGCTTTTTAGAGATAAAGATGGAAAAATGAAGGCCAAACCGCTCGGACCGCCAAATGAAAAGAGAACAATTAAGAAGATATAGGTCCTCAAAGTGATCGTGGACCGAGAGAGGAAGTCTAAACTCTCTTGGGTTTTAATGAAGAAATGAAGGGACCTAGGTGATGGACCATGAAGCATATTGAAGATTCTTAAAGTCCACCACATATTGATCGAGCTACAATGCTAATCTAATCTTCAAAGAGGTTATTCTTGTACATAGTAGAGTAGGGTTTTTTTTGTCTTGCATGGTAGTTAGGACTCCTACGTAGACTAGTTGTTTGTACTATCATGCATCATGTGTAAAAAGATAAAAGAAAAGAATAAAAAAATTAGATCAGTGTCTAACCACCTTGAGATATCTATATACATGGGTGAAGAGCTTGAGAAGGTGGTTTGGCTATCTCAAGGCAAAGCGACAGGCATATAGTGAATAAGCTTGAGATGGATCAAACTTGGCACCGAATAGGTTTCTTTATGCAATGTCCTTAAATTTGCTTGCATCTATATGGCATGCTTTAAATTCTCTTGCATTAGCTAGCTTGTTTGCATGCATTGCATATAGGAACGACGGAGGAGACGTGTTACTTTATGGAGAAAGTGACTATATTGTTCATATGAATTCACATACTTCACAAAGAGTAACCAAAGCAATTATTGAGCTTCATGTCCATTGAACCCTGTGCTTAATGGTCTCTAACATCTATTTACGTGGATCGTGAACAAGGGTTCAAACATCTCCTTTTTTTGAGCCTCCTTCTCGCTTTGGTTTTTATCGCTCGATTCTAATTGTGATTTACGATAATGCTAAACTTTTTGTGAGTTATCTATTTGCAAAGGAGTGTTTGAGAGTTCTCTTTCTAAAAAAGTGTGATGTTTATTTGGTTCTTTGGTGAGGACATTTGAAGTCTAGAAAGCATTCTTTGGTTTTGCAATTCTTTGAGGTCACCGGACAATTTGGCGCCTTCACCGGATAGGCAGGTGATTGTATCTTTTGAACCGAGTGACATGCAGAATTAGACAGTCACCGAACATTCCGATGATTGGAAGATGAAGCGGTTACTTCTTTAAAATCGGCTCTTGACAGACATCGAACAGGTCGACGTTTTGGAGTCACCGGACAAACTCAGGGGACCAGTCCGGTGACCATGTCAATCGGCAAAATCTCGGCCATCCATTTTTGATTCATTTAATCTGGGCCGTTGATTTGGTTTTAACTAATCTCACACGTGCTCTTTTCAATCTCATTCCAAAATTCGTACTACTTACCAGTGTCGGAGTCCACCGCCTCACTGCCAATCGTCATCGCCCTCCGTTGCATGCCTCTGCTCGCCGTGTCCTTGCGCCGCCGCATGCTGCTTGCCGCCCTGTGCCACTTCTGGCCGCCACTGCTCTGTGCTTGCTGCACTGGTTCATCGCCTCACGCGCGTGTCCGCCCTAGCCAGTGCTGCAGCCGTTGCCGTCTGTGCCCTAGTGCCGTCGCCGCTCAAGCTAGTCGCCGCCACCCGCCGCACCGCTGCCACGCAGCCTAGCTTCACTCCAGTGCGCAGAGCCCTGTGCCATTTTGCCCAAGATTGCAACCACCGTCCTTACCTCTTGTGGCTTCACAAAACCTCGTGGGGTTTTAGATTTTGAGGTGATCGGACTTGGTTTGAGTCTATTCTTCAACGGATTCCGTCTCTATTCCTCGGGGTATTGAGTTCTATCACATTCATTTCATCGAAAATGCCCCGCATGCTTTGTTTGTTAATTAATTATGAAACTTGGTAGCTTTTGCATGAAAGTTCAATCTTTTATTGCCAATTGATGTGATTAATTGACATTTCCAATACTTAGTGCCAAATTGAGGTCATATCTTGCATATTTTAATTAGTATGACATTGAGTCTTTTGTCTCTAGTGTCAAAATTTAGATGCACCGGACAGTCCAGTGTCCTATGGAATGAATTTCAGATAGGGTGTTTCCCTGGCCCAGAGGACTCACCAGACAGTTCGGTGATTGCATAAAGCAGTCAGCTTTTTGACATCACGTTCCAACGGTTGTTTTTCGGCTTGGAGCCTATTTAAACTGTGGAGGGGGATGTTTTGCAGTGTACTTGCGGTCTGAAGAGCTAGAGAAAACTTGTGAGAGTCCAAGGGATATCACCAAGAGAGCACATAGCAAGATTAGAGATCTTTGGTGCTAGTAGAAGAGTGATAGAGAGCATTCATATACTTCTAGAGCATGTAGGGCCTGAGAGGAGTGATCTTTGCTTATTACTCTTGGTGTGGGCAGCCTAGACCGGTTAGGGAGGTGATCGAGCTTCCGAAGAGATTGTGGAAGACATCACCAAGTTTGTACGCGGTTTCGGGTCCCTCGCTCGAAAAGGACACCAACAGAGAGCGCCCGAGCCTGGAGGCTTGTTCTAGCGCTTCGGTATTGTGTACGACAACCGGACTGTCGGTGACTTCACTTTGGGCGTGAAGCGTACCCTTGTGAGCATTGTTTCGGAAACGACAGGAGGAACCAAGACTCCGACGGGAGTGGTTCTAGGAGAATTAGAGGAAGGTGCCTTTCTTTCGAGACCTCAGAATAAAATCAATGAGTTTATCTATCTCACTCTCTTTATTTACCGCATTTACTTACCGTTGAGTAGTGTGATATGTTGTTGTTTAATTCCTCTTGGTGACTATCATACTGGTGCTTGTTTATTGTTATTATCTTTTCACTAGCATTGTTAGGGGTCTTGGTCTACTAGAATTGCTTAGGTTTGCTTCCGTTGAGATCGAGTCTTATAGTTTTAGTTCATAGCGAAATTAGTTATATAAATCCACTGATTCAATCCCCCTTCTCAGTGTCTTTGATCCTTACATATGGCTCCGTCTATTAAACATTGCAATGAACAACTGAACATTAGTCATTACTAGTACTTACACGAGAAAATGTGCTCCAATTGTACTCACATACAGATGCAGCACAACATAGGCTAATAATTCTTTTTGCTAAACATTGGAGCTTATAAGCTAGGCCACCTTATGAATTCCACCAAAGAACTGCAATAGTACATATACAAACATCAGGAGTTCAAGACTATGTCATAAAAAAATAATGAAATAAGAGCACGGTTTTGTAAAAGTTTACAATTTTTTTATCTCTGTCTCTTATTGCTCCTTGCTAATCTTTATCTGTTCATCATCATAATCATCAGCGTGCTTACTAATCTTTGTCTATTCATCATCATCTCTAACATCTTCCACAAAACATCATTGAATATAGGTTGTCTCCATATCTTTCTCCCTTAAGGTAAAAAACTTCCCTGAATTTTGGAATAGAGCTGCACCATACAACTGTTGTTCCATTTGGTTTTTCCACCTATTCGCATAACACACTTGATAGGATCTAGAGCTGCCTGATTTTTTGGTGAGATAATAACTATCGATTTGGTGTAGTCAACCCCCATGATCGACTATAAATGAACAGGTCGTGTGCGCCTTAGTAAACGCGCAACCAACTCCGAATAGTTATTGATTGTGTTGAACAGTAAGATCAACCTGATACGAAGATCAATTCCTGCAAGCAATCGAAGAACAAGCAACAATGAGATGAACAAGCACTAAATTACTAAATGAAATATGAATTCAATCTGAAAACACAAAAGGTGGGGTTCCGATGACAAAAAGACGGGCAGTCTAATCGACACATGCGCTGCAAAGGAAGTAACGATAGTTAAACTTCAATCTATCAAAACTGAAATGTTCTTGGTGGTGGCTGAGACCTTTAAATAGGGTGGAGGATGACTAGGAGGTGCTAGGATGGTCTCAAACCCTAGGACGTGACTTTAATGGGCTCAACTTGATACACAGGCTAACATCCGTGACGCAACACCTTTTGAATTAAAATGACAATTGGCGCTGACTTAGATATTGTATGAATATAATGCCAGATCCTACAAAGTAGTGATAGAACTTGAGGTTTCCGATCTTTCGGTGATGTGATAACTATCGATTTGGTGGAGTTGACCCTCACGATCCAACTACAAACGAACAGGTCATGTGCGCCTTAGCAATTGCAGAACCAACTCTGAATGATTATTGACCGTGTTGGACAACAAGATCAACCTAATCACAAAAATCAATTTCTGCAAGCAATCGAAGAATAAGCAAAAGCATGATGTGTCAAACCAGAAATCTCTCACAATATAGGGTTCTGAAAGCTATCTAACAGGTGGTCGTTGGACACAACTGAAGATCAGAAAGTTTGCATAAGAGCTAAACTATAACAAAAGAAAACTCGAGTCTTTTTGTGGCGGCTGAGACCTTTAAATAGGGTGGGGGACGACCAGAGGGTTTTGGGGTCGTCCTCAAAACCTAGAACGTGCCTCTAATGGCTCAACTTGATACACGGGCCATCGACCCAAGTTGGGTGATGCAACACCTTCTGAATTAGAATGACAATTGCCGCTAACTTGGATGTGATATGAAGGTGAGACTAGATCCATTCAAAAGTAGACTTGATGAGCTTTCCAGAATGTACTTAAACACCCAAATTGGATTCCATAATGAAGTCGTGGCTTTTGTTGCAAGTTTGTACTGTTTTACAGTTTGAATCCTCCATGTGAGAATATTTTCATTGACATCCTCATCAGAGGATATGATGTCCACATCATCCTTACCCATTTGAATTAGAGTCGTCTTCGACTAAAGTTTAAAATGTAAAAGTGCCACTATAATATACCCTCATGAATTCATAAAGGGTGGAGGCCATGGAGGTATGTATGTGATCTCATCATCCTCTCCCACTTGATTTGGAGTCGCCTTCGACTCAAGCATAGATTCAAAACCAGCTATGCCACCGTGCTTTGTAGAAATCTCAAAAGATGGAGACCACGAGGGTATATATGTGACCTCATCATCCTCCTCCGCTTCTTTTGGAGTCGTCCTCAATCAAGGTTAGATTGGAGAACCGCCACTCCACCGTGCACTCCAAAAATCATAAGAGGTGGCGGCCACGAGGGTATTCTCAAACGGTCAAGTAGTGCCACAAAGATCTCATCATTCTCCCCTTCTTTACAGCTAGCCGTCCTCGGCTTGATCCAATGGTCGAAACAATTTCTTGCTGTCTTGTTAAAACAGGGGATAAGCACGTAGCTTGACCACAACAGCAACTTCTCCTTCTCCATTAGCTGCTCTTGTTGGTAGATCACAAAAGTGGAGAAACTTTGCAAAGTATGGTTAGTGTTAGTGCATGCTATTGTTTGATCCTGTTTTTGCATTTCAAAAGGGTATTTCAGATTAGTACAAATGACTATTTTAGATACTAAGAAATCTCTATCATCGTATTTGCCAAATTTCTTCTCTAAATAATTCAGGTTACAAGGAGCATCAAATTCAATATAACCTAAAAAAGTTAAATAAGATATGAGCTCTAACTTTGCATCATTCAAATCAGCGTAATAAAAATGATTATTCTCCACATGTGTATACTCAAAAACAACATTTTCTATTCCATACACTAGTTGTATTTTCAAGATGAACAAAACTTGGTCACACAACTTGATGCTATCATAGGACAAATATGCATTACGAAAAAAAAGCATAAGTCTTGGGAGGCTCAACTAAGCTTTGCAGAACACTAGGATGAACATTGGGCAATTGCAGTTCAACACAAGCAGCATGAGAGGATCGAGATATGGTGAGGGACTCACAGTGTGTTTTATTTTTCTTACTCTCCTGGAATATAGTAGACAGTGCACAAGCATCATTATCCATTATCTCATCAACTAGCATAACATCTTCTTTAGTCTTTTTCTCACTCTCCTGCACGATGTTAGGCATAGGACAAGAAACAGAAGAGTGCTCTCTATCTAGTTGTGCTGTTTTAATAAGAGATAAAGTATCACACAATTCTTTTTTATCACATTTTCCTTGTGACAAAGGCACATCAGCAATACATTTCACAATTTTCTGATGGTGATTGTTCATGCTTGTATTTTTAGACGATAAAAGCTGATTTTCAGCAATATAAGCAAGCAAATATAGGTGTGAGAGTGAGTAGTAAGTTTTAGAGATGAACAAAATTTGAATTTCAGAATTGAGACCATTCATAAACCTATTGATTTTATCTTTTCGGCATTCATCTAAGCCACCAAAAATGACACAAACCTTAAAGTCATAAAAGTATTCTTTAACAGTCATACTATTCTACTTCAAGTTGTCTAATTTGGCACGCAAATTATTAGCATTAAATGCAGGAATAAAGACATCTCTAAAATGACATTTAAAGTCTTTTCAAGATTTTAAAACTTTATTGTGCCTACAAATGTATTTCCATTCAAGCAAAGCACTTTCAGTCAAAACACTTGAGGCAATGTAAATTTTTTCCTTTTCAGACAAGTCATGTGTATCAAATTCTTTATCTACATTTAGTTCCTAATCAATGTATACATGAGGATCAAATTTCCTTGCAAAAGAAGGTATTGACGAACTGATGACTTGCAAAATATCATCATTTACCTCATGTTGAAGCATCTGCACATCTTGATGAGGGTGTAAACCACCAGCTCCTTTTTTCTTGATTGTGCCTATCATGGTTAGTAAATAACAAAACAAATTGACAACGAGTTAGGTTTTGTCTAACTCGATTTCTCTCAAGCTTGCTCAACTAAGTTCTTACATGTTCTTACCAAACCAGTAGGGGTGATTTGCAATCAACAATGTCAACCTGCAAAGATTGATGGAGCGATTACCAGGGACACAAAACCTGTTTGCTGTAGTAATTTATGGAGCTTGGACAGTTTCAATTTGTAGCAAGGATTAGCACAATCAAATCAGCAAATGCAAAGTTGAATAAGTATTCAACAACGGTATAGTGCTGGTACTAGGCTAAACCCTGCTAGAGACGCAAGCCTAGACACAAAGATAGTCCAACAAATGATATAAAAGGCTCAGAACAGTAGAAACTAAAACACGTAGCACTTCTCTCTTTTTTTTCAATTCTTTGATTTTCTTTTTTTGCAACTTCTCTCTTTTTTCCTTTTATTTTCTTTTCTTTTCTTTTTCTCTCCCTTTGTTTTTTTTATGGAATGAAAATAGAGATGAACAAAAGTGCAGCTAGCAGATAGCAGATAGGATATCGCAGATCTCTTTTGCGATTGCGACACGCTCGGATGGTATTTTTTGACAAATGTGGATTCGTTGGAAAGATAACACGGAGATCTTTCCAGGTTGTATAAAAATGTGCCAAACAAATAACAAATCGCGGAGATACGATTGTTTTCTTCCGCACCAAAATCTGATAACCGAATCTGTTATTGGCAACAAACTCAGATCTTGATTGATTTCTTCCTTCTATTGTAGATATGAATGTAAAAAGAACTCGAAACTCTAATGGATTAAACGCAAAGACCAGCAACATGAGACGATAATGCAACCACGAATTTAACAACGCAAATTACTGAAAATAGTGATGCACAGGCTCAAAGTGACAGTGGGAAAATGAATGAAACGATAAACGAGATGGGATAAATCTCACCGAGCAACCTAGGAAGCTGATACCACTTGATAGGACTTGAGGTGCCCGATCTTTCGGTGAGGTGATAACTATCGATTTGGTGGAGTCGACCCTCACGATCTGACTACAAACGAACAGGTCGTGTGCGCCTTAGCAATCGCAGAACCAACTTCGAATGGTTATTGACTGTGCTGGACAGCAAGATCAACCTGATCACGAAGATCAATTCCTGCAAGCAATCGAAGAACAAGTAAGAACAAGATGTGACAAACTAGAAATCTCTCACAATATAGGGTTCTCAAAGCTGTCTAGCAGGTGGTTGTTGTACACAACTGAAGATCAGAAAATTTGCATAAGAGCTAAACTATAACAAAAGAAAGCTTGAGCCTTTTTGGTGGCGGCTGAGACTTTTAAATAGGGTGAGAGATGACCAGAGGGTGCTGGGGTCGTCCTCAAACCCTAGGGCGCTCCCCTAATGGGCTCAACTTGATACACGGGCCGTCGACCCAAGTTGAGGTGATGCAGCACTTTTTGAATTGGAACGACAATTGCCGCTGACTCGGATGTCATATGAAGGTGAGGCTGAATCCATTTGAAAGTAGACTTGATGAGCTTTCCAGAATGTACTTAAACATCCAAATTGGATTTTATATGATGTCGTGGCTTTTGTTGTAAGTTTGTACTATTTTGCAGTCCGAATCCTCCATGTGTGAATATTTTTATTGACGTCCTCATCAGAGAATATGATGTCCACATCAAGTAGACTTTAGTAGCTTTCCAACAAATACTTGCAGGTCCAAATCGGAGTTCGTATGAAGTCGTGGATGCCATTACAATTTGGTGCTGTTCAGGAGTCTAAATTCTACCCAAAGAAATATTGCCATGGAAGTCCGCATCAGAAGGTATGATGTCCACATCAACTTTAATACCTCTGCAACTAGTCTTGGTTTGTCTTTCATAGATTTTTTTTTGTTATATTTATGACTACCATAATCTGAGGAGCAGCTGGTATCTCATATCCATCTACTATCCTTAGTGCAATGAGCATTGAAAGGACAATATTTTCAGCTTTGTTGGCCTTTTATAGAAGTAAAGAATATTGTAGCATGCCATTCATCACTAACAAATTAATTTCTCAGGCCATTCCTGTGCCTATACATGTTTGCTAATGTGAGAAATGAGATAGAAAACCGAGGTATACCTGGCCTCACAAGATCCCCACCCATCTTCTCTCTCATATGGGCATGAATTCTTCCATGCTTATAGATGAATCTGGATGCTTTCTTTTCCATATTAATGCAAGTTTTGAACTCTAACATCAGGTCCAAGCAATGGGCAACACAAGGTGTCCAAAATAAATGTATGTGGGATCCTGTCCAGGAGAATCCTCCTTGCTACCTAGAAATTGACCCCATTGTCAGTCACAACCTAAACCTCATTTTCTTCCCAACCCTATCAATTTGCTTCTCCAACAAATCAGCTAACATCTATGCATTTGCTACCTCACTAGAACTATCAACAAAACCTAGAAAGAAGGTCCCTGCTGGACTATTGACAAGAAAATTGATGAGATGGTGATGGCATGTATCTGTCCACCTATCAGATATCAGTGTGCAACCATATTCCTTCGAAGCATCCTCATGCTTCTTCCTCAAATTTGATGACCTATTAACAGTTCTTTCAAGCACAGGATTTCTCATATTATGATATGATGGTGAGCAGAATCCAAGACCATATTACCCAATAGACTCTCTACCATAATCTCCCAACTTATTGACTTAATGGCATTTAATAGTAAATTATTTTCAAAAAAGAAATCACGAATATGATCCTCAACAGTCAACTGACTATCTTTATCCTTCCTTGTGCAACATTCAAGAGTAGATTGAGAATTTTTTTTATTTATACCTCTTTGCAACTACATGTTCTGGTGTCTTGCAAAGCACAGAGCTTACAGACTTGGAGTTCTTTTTATTTGCTGGTTTTGGTGGTGCATGAATAACAAATGAAGTTATTGCAGTCTGAGTAATTCTCCTATTTGCTTGCATAATCTTTGTCCTAGAACTTGGTACAGGTTGAGATTTTGCATCTTCATTTGCTTATTCCTCAGCCATATTGATAACTATACTCCTTGAATTATTCTTCAAGTAAGCATGCATCGTCTTTGAAACAATTTTAGAAACCTTTGCACACCTAATTGTATCCTCAAACCCTCCAATAAGGTGTTGCTTGAACCTTTTTATTCCTAAAGGAACCACCTTCTTAAAAAAAATGAACTACACAAAATTCTTCTTCATAGGATCTAGCGACCACCTAGATTTCCATCCTTGGTCTTACGATCTTGCCTTCTCCTTGGGATCAATAGCTTTAGCAACAAGATCTACTGGTAGTGCTGCTATAGCCTTCTCAACTAGGGTAGAAGCATTTGGAGCAATTGAGGAAGCAGAGGCAGCACCACCAGATTCAGCTGAGGATGTCGTAGCATTCATAGGAGGGTCAGGCTCAGGCATGATCACTTCTACTGTTGCTCGACGACTTTGTTTGATGAGATCACATACATTTTCCCGTGGCTTCCACCTTTCATGATTTCAGGATGGCATGGTGAAGTGGTGATTTTGCAATCTGAACTTGAGTCAAGAATAACTCTAATTCAAGTGGGAGAGGATAATGAAAACATCAATACCATCGATACGTCCTCCTCTCTTACACCACATCTTCCTGTTACAGGTCCTATAACTCGCGCCCGTGCACGTCAACTTAATCATCAAGTAAGTTCACTCTTAAGCTCATGTTCAATTTTTTTAGACTGTGGAAATCCGTGTACTCTTGTGTTGCTTTGAAACCAAGGAGAAAACCAACCAGGAGATGGAGTCACACAGGCTGAATTCGGATCACAGGACAGTACCAACTTTTAACGTCTGCCACGACTTCATACGGGCTCCGTTTTGAACGCTCAAGTACCCCTTGGAAAGATTATCTAAGTCTACTTTCCAACGGAGTCGGTGCCGATCAACATTTTGATACAAAAGGCGTTACATCACCTCAATTTGGGCCGTTAGCCTGTGTACCGAGTTGAGCCTATTAGAGGTGCGTCCTAAGGTTTGAGGTCGACACCAATACTCCCTGATCGTCCTTCACCCTAGTTAAAGGCCTCAGCCGCCACAAAAAACAATCGAGTTTTGATAGATTGAAGTTTAACCGTCGCTACTTCACTTGCAGTGCGCGTGTCGACTAGACCGCCCGTCTTCTTACCATTAGAATCCCACCTTTTGTTGTTTCAGATTGAATTCATATTTTTATGTAGCAATTCAGTGCTTGTTCATCTCTTTCTAGCTTGTTCTATGATTGCTTGTAGAACGAGTGTCCTTGTGGCTAGTTGATCACAGTCCACAAGTTTACGCTCACCTTTTGAAATTGGTGTATCGGTCGCTAAGACCGTCGTGGACAGTTGTAGTCGAGCCGTGAACGTCGCTTCTTTTCACCAATCGTGTTTACTATCTTCGTCGAAACTCAAGTGCTGAAGTGCATCAAGAAAATGGCAGCATCAGATGAGCAACAAGACAACTCACCATTGTTTCAGGAGAAACTCACGCTGGAGTAACCAGCAGAACCCTAAATGATGAAAACCATCAGCTAGAAGATCCTTGGACAGCCCTGGGGGGTTGGGGGGGGGGGGGATGCCTACCTGGCTGGATGGAGTCATGCTGCAGCAGAGATGGTGGGGAGGCGCAGGGCTCTGGACAAAGTGGAGCGATTGATTGGAGTGAAGTGGAGCACATGCTGGCTGGTGGGTGAGGAGGCACAATATATGAAACCTAGTAGGACAAGCCACTCTCCAACCCAATAAAACAACCCAGAGATCTGCTCGCTAGTTTCTGGTTGTCCCCTCTTCAGCTGAATGACGAATCGATAATTAGTTGCGATTAGTCAGACAACTAGTCGATTGGTCAGCCAAATCGAGTCTGTCTCCCTGATCGAGCATAGGAAACTAATTAGGCTGACTAATTACTATTAATCGCGATTAGTCTGTCGACTTGAAAATATTGCATTTGAAGGACTAAGGCACACCAATTATCTCCCAAACTTGCATTTTCATTCATGGCTCCAAACTCTCAAAATATGAATGCATTTTACTTGAAATTGACCAAATGTGCTAGGAAAATGTACTAGACAAGGCCCAAGTTCCCGCTAACTTGCCTACGTGCCATGCTGAATTGATCAAATGTTCTGGAATAATGCCTAACCTATTTTTAATGCAGTTTGAGAAGATATAGAACTAAGGATGCTGACAACAAGTAGGAAGAAAACCACCTGGCAGAAAAAAAGAATGGCCATAAAAATTCAGCGATATAAAAAAGTATGCTAAGAATCAGAGTCATTGTTTTTAATCTCTGAACTGCATGCAAAGCATGTGTCTTGCAAATGTTGCATTGTAAAATTTAAAGTTTCCTTTTAATGAGGAAAAATAAATCCTAAGTTTTAGGTAAATGTCATAGGTCAGAATGCATCATGGAACAGATAAATCAATGAGTAGACGTTTTGTCACGATGATATTTGGGATAATCACATGAACCACCACATAGGTCACTTTGAATTTGATATTTCTACCCGTAGCTTCTTTTGTTGCAAGTGCACACCCAGCTACCAGACTACTAGATTTTTATTGAAAAAAACAGCCCAATGCGCATATGATTAATCAATTCAACACGTTTTCATTAATCTGGGGCCGTTTACGGCATCCTTATCGACTTTTAGAAGTATAATTTGTACACTTTTTTTATGATTTCACAAAAAGAATCGCTTATTACTCGAGATTTTAAAGCACCATCTCACCGAACTTATATTTGCACATTTTTCATGGCGAGACAAGGAATAAATTACCTCTAAGCAGCTAAACAAGGTAAACTTAGTTATCTTGTCATTTCCGGGCTATATTGACGAAATAAGCAAAATCAAATCAACATAAATTGGGGTGGTTTTGCTACAAAATATAATTGATGCGTTGGCATTTGCTACAAAGTTATGGATGGGAAGCTGAAACTCAAAGTATATCATGAGTTGTTCGTGCCTTCTAAGCATCTTTTTCAACCGAATAATAAAGCGAAACAGTAACACGGTTTAGGGCTCGAACCGACCTTCCAAGTAGACCCGTTGCAAGTAACAGCTGACCGGGCGCAAACAGATACATGCGGCAATATTCTCTTTGTTTTTAAATTGCTATGATTAGGATAAAATGTTTCGGTTAAAAACTAGTATAATTGCTGTGTAGTTTGCATAAATGGAGCTCGTATATAATTGAACAGTATTATCGCTTTCATTTACATTATATCCACAACATACGAACCTCTACTGAACCTAAGCTTTCGCTGCGCAGGATCTATTCTGAGAGGATTTTTCCCTCAATCATGCATTTATCCTTCGAACTTAAATTTATTTCTTAAAATACTTGTACGATTTTTCTTAAATTCCTGCGATCAAAGCAACCTTACCTATATCTACATTAAACTCTAATCTCAAGGAAAATCACAGGAAACATAACTGAGGGAGCGGACTGTTTTATTTTAGATTTTACTAGAACTCAAGATTATCTTGAATTATAATTCATCCGATCAAGATACTCGTTAAATAAGCGAAGCCTTCAGAGAAAATTATAGAATTGTATATAATTAATGAAGCGTTGGCAATTCTCGATTCCATGCATTCGGCAAACGGCAAGGGAGCTAATGATTTGCAAAGACCAGTATATTCCTGTACAATACTGTAAAAAACATGGCCGTGACATATTTATTCCAGCACACATTCATTTGTCAAATTTATTGCGGCACCCTTCAAGACACAGACAAATCGTACAGTTTCATATACATTATCCGCCCATCGGAAATTTCTAGAAATATGAGGCGTAACCCAGTTCAACATCAATAAAAGAACAGAGAACAAATGTTCAAGTGGATGAAAACCCTGAAAACCGAAAACATCATCCTACAGGAAGCAATTGGTTGCAAGTTTTGCATCTAAATCTGTTTCTAGCTAGATGACTTCTTTGTAGAACCGAAGTGCAGAATAATAGAGCAAGCATCGCTCACCAGGCTGTCAATGGTGTCCTCCCATTTCTCATATGCTTTGAAACCTAGGAAAATTAGAGCAGTACCTATTGTTCCATAGAAATTTCTCACACTATCAGCCATCAGCTTGTAATCTTGTATGGTACTAGGATATAAGGGAAGCGTGAAATTTCTTTTATGCATTACCTATTTTGAATGCAGTTTGAGAAGGCATGGAACTAAGGATGCTGACAACAAGTAGGAAGAAAACCACCTGGCAGAAACAAATGAATGGACATTAAAAATTCAGGGATATCAAAGTTATGCTAAGAATCACACTGTCCTTGTTTAGATTGAACTGTAAAGCATGTAATAAAAAACCAGTTTAGATATTGGATAGAAGCAGGGCTAGGTGTACCTTGCAAAACAGTGTCCAATCATTTCCTCTACAAAGAGATCGTAGCATGCCAATCAAAGAATTCCATGATGAGCTGACAGAATGAGCCATATGATGGGCCTTCACCTGTGTGATGTGAAAATTTGAGGCCTCAAGTTTCTCAATCTTGTGACCAAACCTGCAAAAGTATTATCCTGAAATTGTGAGCTATTATAATAGGTGAAAAGACACAAATGGTAGTCAGCCATTCGCAGCAAGTACATTCAATAAATGAGAAAAGATAACAGCGGACCATACACATTGCCAGGTATCATGCCATGAATGAATAAGAACAGAGCAGTCAATGAGAAAAGCTTTGCCATTGCTGTGACGAAGGTGTAACCACATGTAAATAAGTGGTAGTAGATGACAGCCAGTAGTAGTAGAACTGTCACTGTTTGCTTCTTATCTTCCCAAAGTACTGTTTTTGCAACTGTATATGTATATAAAAAGGTGAATCGATAAGCATTTCAACAGTAGCAAAACAAAACTGACATGTACAGAGCTTGTGCTAGCATATATGTAATCATAAGGGAGGGAAGCAGAGAGATTCATACAATTTCCATTCCCAAGGAATATTGAAGCTTTCGATAAACTCCTTTGATTCTGAGCTTGAAGTTGGGGATATGACTCTATTGTTCTTTTCAGACCATCCTGAATTTTGAAATACAAGATCAATTACGAAGTAGTCAGCACATGAACAATAGTTCCAGCCCATCAAGCATAAAGGAGAATGAACAGGAAGAGAAAACCATTACACAATTAAGTTATACTAAACATCACTAGTACACTAAGGACATAGGTAGAAAACCTTCAGTGACACAATGGGTTCATAACCAAGCTGATCTTTAGCTCTTGCACAGCTGAATGTCCTATTACATGAGAGCAACCTGATCCTTGAAGGTGTCAGCTGAGGAACTTTCATTCCATACTGAGCAAATTTCTTGTATGTCCACTCTACAACATGAGCTATTGGCATCACAACAGAGACAGGTATTTTTATTGAAGGCCTGCAACCATGCTCCACAATATTATTATGTTAGTTGCTGACCTGCAGATATAGCAACATAAAACAGAATATTGATTCGCTCATCATTGTCTAATTCGTTTCACAGGTCATATGATAGGGCACAGTAAAAGTACATCCAGCTGGTGAACATCTGAGTTCTGACTTCAGACTCTAGAGGCACACATATTCAGGAGAGAAAGCGGTCTATATCAACAAGATTAAGGCCCTGTTTGGTTCTGCTTTTCTAGAACTCGCTTATCTAAGAAGCACGCTTTTTGATAAGTCGCTGTATGGAGAATCTGCTGCCTGAATAAGCAGGGTGTTTGGTAATTCCGATTATTTTCATTGGATTGTCTGTTCTGAATAATAAATTGACCTGAATACCCCTAAGGTGTATGATAGCTCATTTTGATGTTGATGATATTTTTTGAGTTGCTAAATTATATTAGAATATACTTAAGAGGAACAAAAAGTTATAAATTTAATAAAATATCACTAAAAGTTCAAATTAGTAGAAACAAAGAAACAAGAAAAAGAGAAGGACGAAGCTTCCCGCACCCGCACTGCCACTTGCCCAGTCGGACCTCTGCCTCTCTCTCAGGCGCGTGGAGAAGGGCCAGCACTAACCATGGGCTAGCACTAATGGCGCCGCTCAACGAGACCAGCCTAGCCGATAAGAGCGCGGAGGAGGTGAGCACGGCAAGCGGAGCGGGGAGGTGACGACCGATGGGCACTGCGCAGGGAGTCCGACGAAGGGGCTCGAGGGCGCCGGGCGCAATGAGGCGAAGGGGCTCGAGGGCACCAGGCGCGACAAGGCCAAGGAGGCGGCGACCCGAGCGAGGAGCTGTGGAGGGCAAGAAAGGGAAAATCGAGCGATTCTCTCCACCGCCGGGTCAGGGATGCATCGCAGAAAAGCGAGTTTTGTGTGCGGGCTAGATTCTCTCCATCACTGCATTCCAGGTAAGCGGGATTTTAATCGAGGCGTTTGTGCGGGATTATTGCTTATTTCCATTGAGAATCAGCTTATAAGCGTATCCAAACACGCCCTAAAGATGAGCTGAAACATCAAATTCTTTAAATTTGAAAGATATAAACATTTAATGACTAGGGATGGAAGCAACAGAAATAATATTGACTTGACGTGATCAAATGTTAGTACTGAATATACGAAACTTAAATTGTGATTACTACATAGTCATCTGTAAACATCAGAAGTATCCAGCGAGCATGGAGCCCCATACATTTAGTGGCTTAGAAATATTATAATATTATCAAACATCACAAGTTTTAGCCCTTGAGGAAAGGTTAAGACATGAGTAATGAGTTATTTAGTTATGTGGGAATGCATGCATCGCAGCTTGCACAAGCGTTAAATTAACATTTCACATTGCATAAATTCAAGCAGGCACAGGAAAATTTGTATTAAAATATGAATACCTTTCATATCCCAGACCTTCAAGAATCAATGACATGAATTCCCAAAATTTTATAGGCTCCATATTCGTTATGAAGTAGGTCTGGAAGAAAAAAACAAATCAGGACCTGAATTTCAGAGCATCTTAGATGTTAAGAGAGATCCTTACTTTTCCAGCAGCAACCTTAGCACCATCTGCAGATGATAGAGTTTTCTCTGCGCAAACATGGCCATGTGCAACATTTTCCACATATGTAAAATCATAGTAATTGTTCCCATCACCAATAATGTACTGTACATGAAGATAGACAGAGTTGAAAAAAAATGTAGTTCATCATCAATCGAGTTACTTTGTCTCATATTCTGCAACTATTCAACATATGTGGCATCTGAACCTTAAGTTGATATAAAACTCAAGAATTCTAAAGATAGCACACTGAAGTGCAGCAGACACTTAGCTATTCTTACTTTGGACTTTCCTGCCCTTGCAGCAGCAACCAATGAAGGTACCAACAGCTTATCACCAGGGCCAAAAATGCTACTTGGGCGTATACAACATGTAAGAAGCCCTTCCCTGCCATTAGCCCTCATCACCAATTTTTCAGCATCTGCCTTCGTTTCTGAATATGAATCATTAAACTGGAGTAAGAAAACATCATGTCAGGGCAGATGAAATATAAAGGAACCAGTGACCAGCCAAAAGAATGTAATCCATAAGAAAACATACCTTATCAGGGTAAGACATTGACTCATCTGCATTAAATATCCCATGAACCCCATCAAACACAACACTCGGTGAACTAGTGTAGATGAGCCTCTTCACCTTGCAACGGATACAAGCATCAATGACATTCTTTGTTCCTGTGAATTGTGTCACAAATACAAATCATCACATGAACAAACATTACCAGAATAAACAACCATAATAACAAAAATAATACAAAAAAATTTCATTGTTACAAATACATATCTACAATACAAATAACATACATTAATTTCATGTTATCCCAAAAACAAAAAAAAAAAAGTTCCTAGCAGTGAGAAATTATGAAGTACGAACTAAAGTCAGAGCAAACATGAGTTAGCAGTACCAACCCTCAACATTGACTGAATAATGAAGCTGGAAATTGTTAATCGATGAATCTGGAGCAGCCATATGGAAAACTACTTCTGCCCCCTCAAAAGCTGCAAGCACAGAAAACATGTGTTATGCCCATTAGGAGGATGATTAGCAGTAAGTAAAGCTGACATGCCCTCCAATGAGGACTCTGCGTTTAGGCTAATTGTTCTTGCTTGCTTTATTCATCAATCTGCTGGCATTTTATAGCACAGTGCCTAACTCAATCTGCTGAAAACCAAATGCAATCTGGTAAGAAATGCCTCTTTAACAAACTAACAAGGCTTATCTAAGTAACTGAATGTGCAATCAATCTTTACAACACTGAAATAAATTTTATCCACTTGTTTTGGCACCTGGATTTGCTGGTCCTTTCTTCTCATGGCAATTACATCTTTTGCCAAAGAAAGCGTCCACAACATGCAATGCACCAATTGACTAAAATGTCCAATGGAGGCCAAAACTTTTCCATA
This sequence comes from Zoysia matrella, assembly GCA_001602295.1. Taxonomy (NCBI): domain Eukaryota; kingdom Viridiplantae; phylum Streptophyta; class Magnoliopsida; order Poales; family Poaceae; genus Zoysia; species Zoysia matrella. Next base: position 226,271 of record BCLG01000241.1, on the reverse strand, counting down.
TACAAATTTATTATAGTGGAAGCAGGCAAGCACCAAAATGACATTTGTGGTTTCAAAATCTTGTAAAAGATTTTAGAAAATTGAGACTGCTAAAGCAACTGCCGTTAACATTTTTTTAGATCAACAATTGCAATTAACTGGGAGGACCTAGGAAAGTGAAACAAATGGCAAGACTGAAGGGATATGCACCACATATTATCATTTGATATTTATCAGAAGGATGCTCAGCATCACATATGAATTAGTGTGAAAGAAGAAAAAAGCAGTGACATGACAAGTTTATATTTTCAACATTAATAGAATGGTCCTTCTTCGTATACTACAGAATCATATCAAGCAGGTGGAAAACTTACTCCTACCAAGAGACATTCAATTTGAACAATAAAATGCTCTTCACAGCTATTTGTCCCTTTTTTTGAATTTGTCCATTTAATCCAGAATCTCACAAATTGATTCCTTGTGACGTAGTATCACTTATATCCGTAACATAAGTGTTATCCTAAACGGTTTTAAACGGCCGTCTAAACGGGTTTAGACGGTAAACGGCAGCCCACTGCACAGTTTAGCACATAAACGCTTCTCTAAACGGTTGACCCATTTAGACGGTCAAATTCAGGAAAAAAAGGGTCTAGACAGCCTACATGAGGCAATTTTTAAACTCGTTTAGATGCTGTTTTGACTGTTTAATGGCCCGTTTAGGAAATAAAAGGGGGTAGAAAAAAAAATAGGCTGTGGCCTGTGATGTGTGCTGCGGCATGTGATTTCCTTGTTGATGTGGGCTATGGCCTGTAATTTCACTTCAAATTGTGACTGAGGCAGTAAAGCTGTCAGGACATAAAAGGATTCATGTTGGGTCATTTACTTAGTGAAAAATATTGTAAAATCTGCTAGAAAACCTGCTACAGTACAAACCGTTTAGTCCGTTTAGACGGCATTTAAACAGCCTAAACGGTAAACAGGGCCTCACCGCCCGTCTACCGTATACCGTTTATGTTTTCATTGAACATAAAGGATCGTAGGATGGAGAATTACTCACTGTCAAATGAAAAGCACTAAGTTATGTGAAATACACAATGAGAAGTTGTGTTCCTTAGCGCCTAGGCAGTGCCAAGCTAGACCTAACAAAGACCGCATGCCATTCTGTGGCAATCAGAGCACGCTGTGTCAGCCAGGTGACACCCCCGAAAGGAAAAAACCATGGCATATGGAGATGCAAATATCGCACACTCACGCAGCAATGTGATCAACACTACACCTACCAATGTAATGGAGTAGCAAGGTGTTCATCCAAGATAAGTCAGCGAATACAGAAGTGTAATCATACAAAGGCAAACAGTGCCAAAACAAAGAAAATAATGCTGCCCACTACAATAGTCCATCCAATCCAATGCTTAAATCAAGACCGCAAGGTGATACCAACTATCAAACCGATTCACTTCTCACTCAAATGGAGGGATCGACGGTTGCTACGCCAACCCGAATCGATAGAGCTCCGCGGCAGCATTACCTGGAAATCCTAAGCCTGCCTGATGATCTGGGAAGGAAGTAAAACGGGGAAGACCACAAACCTCTGGCAACCTGGGCCTTATCGCGGAGGTCGGCGGAGGCGTAGGCGGCCCGGTCCTCGCGGAGCGCGGCGCCCAGGATCCCCTCCTCCTCGTCGCGGTCGAGAACGATGGCGGGGGGCAGGTCGGCCACGCGCACCCGCCACTCGCCGGAGCGGAGCAGCATCGTGACGAGGTGCCTCGCCGCGAAGCCGCGGCCACCCGTCACCACGCACCACCTCGCCCCGCCGCCTGCCGCCTCCATCTCCCTTGCCGCAGTCTCGTCGGAGAATTCGAGGCAGCTGAAACGAGACAGAGAGGAGTAGCAATTTGAGGGGCGACCTGCGAATCTGCGATCTGATCTGTGGCGATTCCGGCGGGGAAGCCTCACAGACAGTGAGGTGGGACCGGATTGTCAGTGTCTGGTGCTTATTGTTTGATCCGTTTTATTCTGTTCCCAAAACTCTGCAAGGGTGGAGAGATCTTTACCTCTTTGAAACTGAAACTCTTACTCCTACTAGTCCCAATATTCATGGTAATGCTATATTTTAAAAAATAATATTAATTTAAAAAATAATATATTAATATTAAAATAAATTTGTTTTGTTTTTTAATAATTTTTTTTGGATTTTATATATTTGTTCTGGGTAGTTTTGTTTTGTTAACTAACAATAGTTCATGTAGAAGCAAAATCTCATAGATCAAAAAAGATCATCCGTTAGATTTGTAAAAGGTGTTCACAGAGAGATTTTATCCGCTAGATTTGTAAAAAAAGATAATTTTGGGTACATTTTCTGTATACACGTAGTCTATCTCATGTCTGTTGAGAATATTTTATCGTGTATAGAAAAAAAACTGTATTTTTTAAGGAGTGCTCTATTCTTATATTGATGTCGCGGTTGACTTCTTACATTAACTTTGACCATTTGTCTTATTCAAAAAATTTATTCAAATGTGTAAAATTTGAAGTTGTGATTCAAATAACTCTAATCATAAATTAAATTATAACAAAATAAATGATATTTATCAAAAAAATTGAATAAAACAAATGGCCAAAGTTGATTTAAGAAGTCAATTTAAGCACGGAGAGGGTAGTGATTAAGGAGTAGTGAAGTTTAGGAATATAGT
>BCLG01000241.1:194187-223594 GCA_001602295.1 Zoysia matrella | reverse complement strand
AATTTATAAGAAATCTTTCACACTGTAAATTGTAAATCATAAGTTAAAAGAGGAAAATAAATTATAAATCATCAAACAAATGAACAAGGAAATGTAGCTTATCTAGCTCATAAGCCTGAGTCGTGCTAAACAGGCCTAAGCACGTAACATATGAGGTATTAATCTAAGGCCCCCTTTGGATTGAAAGGGAAAATTTATATTTCCTATGTTTTCCTATGAAATTGAATGGACTCCTGTAAACATATTATGTTCCAAAGGATCCATAAGACCTCTTTCAAACATAAGTATTTTACATGAAATTCAATTTCATAGGAAAAGCCACACATAAACCCCATCTAGTCTTGCAAGATGAATTTTCCACGCTTTGCATGTGATAAATTCTCAAGAGATGATATATACTCTTCATATTGATACTTGAAAGCACAATCTCTTTTTCTAGATTACATAACAGGTAGATTTTGCTACTCTAGGTATAGTGAATCAATGCTTAATTGTGATCTTACATATTATCTGATAGCCCATACATAGAAACCACGATATATCCGTTTTTTTCCTGCTGTGAACAGTGGTGGGACAGCAGCAAGAAGCTTTCTCACTTGTCGCCTCCAACTCCTTGTAATTGATTGGATTTATGTGGCAAGATCAATCCATTATTGAATATCTCGCAAATAGGTTGTAAAACAGAATGGAATCTCCTTAGAAATACAGTAACTCTGAAAATTCTTCTAGCGAATATCATCATTTTTTTTTGAAATAAATATAGCAAGGGAAACCTTGCTGCGGTAAATATTATATATAGAAAAGGCAGAAGCCAAAAAACAAGGCTGTACAACCTGGGTGAACCCAAACAAAAACTACAAAAGAGAGAGAGAGACAGAGAGAGAGAGAGAAGAAGAAGAAGAAGAAAAGCCTTTAGCTATACAGATGAAGCAAATGAAGCAAGGTAGAGAAGAACAAATTCTTGGACGGCTGCATTCGAAATGCTTGGATAGAGGCCTCCTTCAGGAAGTTGGTTTTCCAGCTCTGAAAGGATGGTCTACCTTTGTTGAAAATAGTTATTTCTCTGCTTCCAGATATGGTAAGTTGCAATAATGGAGATCTCCATAAAAAAAAACGGTGTTGAGTCTCTGTGTTTGGCCAGTGCCATCATCATGTAAAAATCTGTCGCTAGATTCCAACTGATGCCAAGGTTTTGCTAGCATAATTGGCTAAAGGGACAAGCGAAGAACAGATGAAATGCTATCTCCTCTCGCTGCAGCTGACAGAGAATGCAATTGTAGTTATTTCCTTCAATCTTGTAGTTTTTTCTTCTAAGCATGTTTCTTGTGTTCAGTTTGTCATTAAGAAGAAGCCATGCAAACACCCAAAGTTTGTTACTACTTTTTGAGTCCCATATCCAGATGAAGGGGCTAGGTGGTTGTACATTTCTATAGGCAAAATGATACAGCTTTGAGGAGGTATAGTTTGTATTGCCCCATTGATACTGCCATACATCTTTTGCACCTTGTTGCTGAACTTGCAATTGTTGTAAGAACCCCTATAGAAGTATGTATTTTTGGTGAGCTGGGGCTGACAGTGGAAGATGAAAGTGTTCAGCGTTGTTGTCTGCTAGAATGAATCTTTTGACTGTGATTATTTTATCTTTTGCATACGTGAAGAGTCTAGGGAATTTGTGTGTAGCAACACCCCATTCCAGATATCACTCCAAAAAAGGACAGTAGAGCCATCTCCTATTGTGCAGATAGCCACCCCTCTAAAGAGATCACATAGCTTTAGAACATCACGCCACCAGAATGACCCTTTTGCTTTGCAGGCATGTGGCAGTTTCCCATCTGCATAGTGTGTGTTCCATATCATTTTGACCCAGGGTACATCCTTTTTGTTGTAGAACTTATCAAGGTGTTTTAGCTGCAAGGCAACATTTTGACTTTTAAGGTTTATAACCCCTAGCCCCCCATTCTTCTTTGGCCTTGGACATTTCTTCCAGGCAATTAAAGGTTAACTTTTTGCATTTCTATCAGATTTTCTCCAAAAACAATGCCTTTATGCTCTATCTATGTAATCTAGGACTATCACCGGCACTTCCACCATACACATGGTATATGTGGGCAAAGAGGAGAGCACAGAATTTACTAATTGCAGTTTGCCTGCATGTGATAGCATTGAGGAGATGGAGGTGAGTCTTCTCTCAGTCTTGTTCATGATTGGGCCATAATGTTCTACCCTCGGTGTTTTTGAACCCATGGGGAGGCCCAGATAACGGCATCGCACCAATGCTGCATCCAAAAACTCCTGTTAGGTGGGCAGCCTTTTCGATATCCATATTATGGAAACATACATAAATTGGTATGTTAACCTGAAGGCCTGTTGATTGGTAGAAGCTTTCTAATAGAGCTTTCAGGACCCTTTGCTGTTGTTGTGAGGCTTGCATGATCAAAATTGTGTCATCTGCGTACTGAATAATTAGAAATCTTGCTTCATCTCTTGATGGTATTGGCATTTGCATTAGGCCTTGAAAGTGTGCTTTGTTGACTATACATTGCAAGAGCTCAGCAACTAGAACAAATAAAAGTGGAGAGAGAGGATCCCCTTGATGCACCCCCTTCTCTGTTGCAATTGTTTGCCTGGTACGACATTAAGAAGTACTGAAGTGGTGACTGTGGTTAAGATGCTCCTTGTCCAACCAAACCAATTATCAGTGAAACCCATCTCCTACAGCATAAGCATGATTGTGTTGTGCTCTACCGTATCAAAGGCTTTTGTGAAGTCCAACTTGAGGATGACGATCTCTTTTTGGACTGCTGGATGAATATATTCAAAAGCCCAAGCAAGGGAGTCTTGGATTGTTCTTGTTTTGATGAAGCCATATTGTTTCTTGTGGACTAGAGTTTATTTCCCATAAGCTTTGTAATGATTTTGACAATGCTGTTTATTAAGGAGATAGGCATGAAGTTATTGATCATCACCGGATTGTTGACTTTAGGGACTAGAGTTATGAAGGAGCTATTGATTGCTGTAAGGTCCACTCGGCCTTCAAAGAAATCAAAGCACAATTTGTAAACATGCTCTTTTATTATGTGCCAACATTTTTTATGAAAAGACCATTAAACCCGTCTGGTCCCGGTGCCTTATCAGAAGGTAGATTTTTAACTACAACATCAATGTCCTCATTTGTGAAAGGCTGTGATAGATGATGCAATTCTTACCTTTGTAGCAGCTCTTGTAGGTTGTGGGACATTTGAGGATACGCAGCTTGCCCCATTCTGATTTTGTATTCTTCCCAAAGAACAACTGCTTTTCTTGATGCTTAGTGATTCTTCTGCCATCAGTCGTTTCCAAGCTTGTGATTGTGTTGATTCTATAAAGCTCCGTGGCTGCTGCATGAAAGAAGTGTGTGCTTTCGTCCCCAAATTTTGTCCATCTAACCGTATATCTCTTTCTCCAGTATTCCTTCTTGGATTGTAACAAATTCAGAATGTGTTTCTTGAGTATTTTTCTGAAATTTGCTTCCTGTACAAAGAGTGGTCTATTTTTGTGGCTAGAATCAAATTGGATTCCTTTATCACATTGTTGAGATTAGATAGGCTGCGCCCCCATCTTTTGTGCACTCATCACAGCAGTTTGAATTTGGCTGCTAGTTTTGTGGCTGGGTTATGAGCTTGTACTTCTGAGTTCCAAACCTGCTGTGCCAGTTCCATGAAGCCTGGCTGCTCTACCCAGTAGTTTTCGAATCTAAATACTTGCGCTTTTGAAATATTAGTTCGTATCTGCACCATTCATGGGATATGATCTGAAGTCGGTTTTGATAGTGGGAGCATCAAGGTGTTTGGAAAAAACAGATATCTAGTTTGTTGAAGTGAAGCACCGGTTCAACTGCTGCAAGAGAGGGTCATCCGGCATGTTACTCCAGGTATATTTGCGTCCTTTCAGCAGGATTTCTTGCAATCTTAAGTTGCTAATAACTACATTGAAGATCATGATGTCATTCATGTTACCCCCCCCCCCCCATCTTTGTTTCTATCTTCCAAGGATCTATACAGGTTGAAATCACCTAAGATCATCCAATTTTCTCCAGTCGGGATATTTAAACTATTCAGCCAGTCAACAAAAACTTGCTGGTCCTGTCCATGGCAGGGGCCAGAGACAACAACTAGGGTTCAAGTATCACCATTATGTGTTGAAGTGAATTGCATCAAAACTGCAAATTTAAGGATCTACTTAACTACTCCTGTAAAGATGGAGCTATTCCATCTGACTAAGATACCTCTTGAAGCCCCATCCGAAGGGGAGAATGCATACTTGTTGAATCGCTTTGGGGCAATTTTTTTAAAGTACACCATATCAAACTGTTGTCGCTTTGTTTCGGACAGCATTGCATTTGTCCTCTGAGTTAAGCCCACCTATGTTCCAATTTAACACAGCCCATTGTCTATGGTTATTGCTATCCATTGACTACCATTTGCTGCTGCTGAGAGCCTTCCTCACCCGCTTGGTTCTTAGCATCGAGAAGCAGCTCAACAGTCACCTCCAAAGGATGGATCCCACACCTTCCTGTAACCACCAATTGCAGCTCAGAAGTAGAAATTGTCGGATACACATCTCTATTTAAATTCTCATTTCTGTAAGCCCGAGAAATTGTATATATGAGATGAGATTAGGCAAAGAGAGTTTATCAGATTTGGTCTTGAAGGCGGACGATTTGCTAATTTTGGCTTTGCTCTTGGTGACTGGCCCAGTTGAATTCTCCTTGTACTACACCTTGCAGCCATCAGTTGCCTCCACAACCCTCAAGTTTCTCCTCATTTTATTATCAAAAACTGGGGTATCTCTTTTCCGTTTTGTTGTGACTTTTCTTTGGTGTGTTTGAGCCTGAGGTGGTAGTTCTTCAGCTACATCCATGAAAGTGGGAGTGCTCTTGCTAGCTGATGCCTCATCAGACCTGCCACATTTGATTCTGGCTTTCCTTCTTCGGTACTCCCTTCGTCCCAGTAGAACTTTATTCCTGAAAATTTTACACTGAGATAGAGAAGGAAGAAAATGACATGGGTACCCCTCACCATTGAGGCGATTCCCCAGGGTGTCAGTCTATTTACTCCTAAAATAGGAGTAACAATAACACACACATCCACTCTGCATGCTCCAGCTTCATTTAATTTTGTTCTCTCTACTCCGGTGCATCCTCCTCAGGAGGCCTAGAAATAAATTGGCGCCAAGTGAAAACAACATTTAGAATGAAACCTGTAATGAAAATTCAAAAGCAAAGAACAATACTACCGCAAAAAATCAGATTACCTGCCGATTGAGCCATATAAAAGGCTCAGGACGCTATCAACCAAGCCATTTCTTGAGTCCTCCATTCTTTTCACCCATGGCCTTTGATCTAAACTCAATCCCAAACTGTGTGGTGGAGGACCCGAGGACACGCGAGAGCCGTCCGCGACGGCCAGCGACGGCCTGCTGCTTATTTCATCCTCTTCTGAATCCGAGACGTAGGGGTCGCCGTCTTCGTTGAATCATGTTCGGATCCAGCGCTCCTTGCCTCGGATCCAGCCGCGCCCACCTCCAATACGCACAGTATAGAAATAGCGCTTTTTGATCTGGCCGTTGTGGAATCCCAATGTGTTGTCGAGGCCTCGCATGTCGCCACCGCCGCCGCGGCCACAGAACCTGCCTCCACTCTTGCCTCTGTGCTCCATGGAAGCTCCGCTTTGGTGCTCTGCCTCGCGCTGAGGGAGATAAAAATGCGTGTGCCATTACTCCAGCAGCAATAGTGGTTGGGAGAAAGAAACGATGGATGGGATGGCAGGAGTGAGACCCACGCGCTGAAAATAAGGTTCGAATGTGACAAATTTTTTATCCTAGAAATAGAGTTCTACAAGGGCGGAGGGAGTACACATAAACAATGAGCTGTTTGTTGGATATGTAAACTGGTGACTTAATTTCTGAAGTGCCTTCTGCAGTTGCTTTGAGGGATTCATCCATCTAGATCAGCCTAGCCTTCTCTACAAAATTTGTCTGCTGAGAAGCAGAAATCCTGAAAAGATGGGCAGAGGTGAACACCCCAGGGAAAGCTAAGGTGAGGTATGATATGGGCCTACGCCCTGTCTGATCTAATTGTATTGGACTTGCACCATATTGGAGTTCAGAAGTCTCAATAAGTTGCTGAAGAGCAGATAGGACAGAGATGGACCCTGTTCCTGCGCTTCTTTGATATGTTGTCCCAGAACCACAGTCTCGATGCGCTGCTGTCCTCTTGGGTAAGCAAATTGCTATTGCAAAGTCAGATGAGCTAGCTCAACGTGAGCAGAGTAACTTGACGATGTCTGATCTTGGGGCAGAGTCAGTTGCTGCTGAAAGCTGATGGTGAACAGGTGCCACTTGCAGAATTGGTTCTTGTTCCTCGGTGGAGGGCCGAGGCAGTTTCTGCATTAGAGTTTTGTCTCGTGGAAGCAGTGTTGACTGTCCTGAAGGAACCTCCCTAAACTGATCCTCCCTAAACTGATTAAGTGTAGGGGCAATATGCTTGTTGAGACCTGAATCTTGCGCCAAAGAGCCAGGTTTAGCAGGAGGTGGAGGTGTAAATGTAGAGCAAGCTTTGGTCACGTCCTCCTGTCTAGCGCATGGCTAAAGACACTCACCCACGTTGTCTACAGTAGCAGCAGTGCTGGGCTTCGAAACCCATTTACTTCTGAGACAGAACCTCTATCTAGTGCATTCTCTTTTTTTATGACCATAGTTGTAGCACCACTAGCATCTGATTTGCCCTTTGCACTCTCTGACAAGGTGACCCTGTCCTAGCCATTGGTAGCAAAGTCATCCAACTACTTATCAACAGGTTCCAACATAGCCGAAAGCTCTAAGGCCTGGCTAGCACGTTCAAGCTAAAGGTCATGGTGATTATTGCTACTCTCAAAAACTGTGCTACTTCCTCCGTTCAGGAATGTAAGAATTCGTGGACTCCTGAGGCACCAATAAGCCACAAGTCATACCATAATACCCTAATGAATGCGTTTCCACTCATGCTTTTTTCTTTGGCTAGCCGCTCCGCTTTGACGCCTGGAGTTCACCGCAGCTCCCCGTCGAGCCGCGCTTCACCTGCATCGGCGCTCTATACTTGAAGCACAGCGAATGGTTCAACATTGACGAGAAGCGGGCGTAAGCGTGCGGCGCTGAGCCGTCGACGCTGATGACGACGTCGTCCACCACTATCACCATGACGAAGTCGTCTCGAATGGTGCTAACGGGACCAGAGCCGTCGCCGGCGCGAGGGAGGAGAACGAGCAGATGGCGATGGTGGGGGGCTTCGCGGTGGGGTGAAGCTCTCCAATGACCCGCGCGCTGACTTTCGGCAGTCCATGGCGGAGATGGTCGTCGAGCATGGCATCTACAACACTGACGGCCTCGAGCACCTCCTGTGGTGCAGCAAAGGGGAAGGGGTCGGCGGCAAGGTGGAAGGGGGGCGGGCAGCAAGGTGGATGGGGCGGGGTGAGGCGGACCTCACCGGCGGCGCAGAGCTCGCAAGCCGGGGAAGGGGGATGGGCGAGCAGGGTGGGGGCAGACCTCACCGGCGTCGTGAAGCTCGTAGGCTGGGGAAGGATAAGGACAGGGCGGGGGAGTGGGGGTGGACCTCACCGGCAGGGATGCTCGGTGCTCATCGACAGGGAAGCCAATGGGGGCTTGCTGGCTATGGTGAGGAGGCGGGCGATGACTATGACGAGGATGGGGGTGAGGAGGAAGCAGGTCGCGACGGGGGCATGTTAGGTAGGTGTAAATGGTCTGCTATACTTTCTAGCCTCCAAATACTTACATTCGTGGACATTTGGAAATCTTCTCAAATTCTTACATATATAGACAGAGAAAGTAGCAGGAACTTGAGATTTAAAATTCAAACAAGAACCAAAATACCAAACTTTCTTCGGCAGGCTTGATGAGCAGATGAAGTCACCAAACTTGATAGTAGCTGAGGATTCACTAGGCACAGATTTTTTGGTGGGTGAGTCTTGAATCAGCCTGGGGCCGAAAGAAACTCTTTTTCCACTGTGTTTTCTGTTCTTGCGATGAGAGACCAATGTCTAGCTATTGTCTTCTTCTTGCTCCCAGTGCTTGCGCTCCCTCTCCCAATGATCACCACCCTCTCTCCAGAGGTGAAAATAGACATCAAAATACTCCATAATTGACTCTCTTGAGGGTGCAAATAGAGAAACCAACTTGCTTATTTGCAACTGAGAAGCGAAAGTGCCTATCTTACAGATAGGTGACGTGAAAACCAACAGAGGTACCACCAAGACAGGCATGAAGAGCAAGGCTGAGTGAGGATTTAGTGAGCTGAAACGTGTTGTGATGAAAAATAGCAAGCAAGTTGTTGACGCTGAAAAGATCCGAGTCAACACACCACGGGAACGTCTGTGTGAGGAACGACGAGATCGTCTATCACGATCAGAACGGCACCTAAAAGATCAAGCTCAGAAAGGACCCCGTCAGAGCAAGATCTTCCTAGGGTTGATCCGGGCTCGGCAGACCAGCCAGATCACCTTCAAATGATCGGGATGAAGGAAGAACAGAAATTAGGGTTTGGAAGAGATTAGGGCTCGGTAGGCCATTGGAAATCTTAGGATTTTGTCAATTTGACGGATTGATAGATTTTTCAGCATTGAAAGTAGGGACATCAAGAATACTGCCACAAAGTTTTCTATCAACCTTTTCTTCCATTGTTTGTAAGCGAGTAGCAAGCATATCCCTAAAATTTTTAGTCAAAGCATCAAACTTATTGTTAAGATTCGCATAAACAGCGGAATCAATCACATTGGCAATGTCAGAACTGGGGATAGATGTGGGCGTATTAATGGTTACCTCTGATTTAACAGATGGCAAGATGGAATCTTTGACTTGCTTGGTGTTGCCTTGCCGATCCGTTGTGAAGCACGCCAAGAACTGTTCTTATTCTTCTCGCGCTTTCTTACGTTCCATGAACGCCTTCCTAGCTTCTTCGAGAATCTCTTCAAAAGATGGCATCATAATTTTTTTGGATGAGATCTTAGAAGGCATGACGTGTAAAAGATGATTCAGGTTGTATATCCAAAACCTTTCTTCCCTAGTGAAGTCGTCAAAAAATGTGTTGACGTCGAAAAGATCTGGGTCAACGCACCACGCATACGTCCGTGTGTGGAACAACAGGATCATCTAATCACGATCAGAACAACACCTGAAAGATCAAGCTCATGAGGGACCTCATCGAAGCAAGATCTTCTTATTGTTGATCCGGGCTCCGCAGGCAAGCCCCATCGCCTACAAACGCCACCGAGACAAAGAAAGAACAGAAATTAGGGCAAAAGAGATAAAAAGTAAAGATGTATTTGATTCGCGATTGGAGAGGTCTCTCAATCGACCTTGGGCCTTCTTATATAGGGGTGAGATGGTTTTATCTTGTGGAGCCACGGATCCTATTAATTACTCCCTTTGTCTCTTTTTATTTGACGTTTTAGAAGTGGGCAAGGGAATTAAGAGTGCTGAAAAATGTGAGATGTGCTGAAAACGAGGAGGAAAAAGATAAAGATAGAGATGTATCAAGAATAGAGAAAAATGTATTGGGATGCAAGGATGACAAGTAAATTAGAAAAACTTAAGAAAGCTAGGATGACAAGTAATATGGGATGGAGGGAGTAGGAAACAAATTAGATTTGATTTGGCGTAAAAACTCTCAAAAATCGACTTCGGGTACCGGATACTCCGGCACATTGCCGGACACTCCGGTGGCCTAAAATTTGATTTTAGAAAGAGGTCTGCCGGAGTCTTCGGCTGTGGGTCAGAATCTCCGGCCCTATCGCATCTATTTTTGTTAAGGTCGTGATTTTCTCGTCCGGTCTCCGATTTAGATGATCTATATATCTGTTTTGATCGTCTCGTTGAGGGCTACGTGGAACCTTCAAATCATATATTTGGCTTCATCTTCATGTCTTTATAAGAACTTTTTTTCTTCTTTAGTAGAATTTAGCTAAACTCTTCAAAAATATTGTTCACGTCCTGAAAAACATGTTGGAAAACAATTTTTGCAAAATAATCACTATGGGAGGAATTTAGATATTTTCTACTGTATACGGCCTATCAAACCGAAGCGTTCGGTTTAAAAAACTAGAATTTTTGGTCTTTCTAAGATGCAAATTTTGAGTGTCAACGCATATGAAAAGCTCCATGAAGCAAGAAGAAGGGTGATGCACAGATGACCTGAACTTGGAGAGGATCTCGGCTTGGAACTTATTGTCGGGGTAAAAGTTCCAAGAGCGGACGAGTTCTGCCAGCTTGTGGTCCTCGTGTAGCTCTAGGAGGAGATGGAGTATAAAATTAGCTACTCTCTTCTTTCTAATAGAAGCTTATTTCTATATTTTGTTGACTACGAATTTGATCAATAATTTTGATAAATTTAATTAATTTTAATAATATAAACTATATATATTTTGAAACTATTTTTTTGATGAATTTTAAAATAACTTCTATCGGGACAAAGGTAGTACTATTAGTTGGGAAAAAATTATTAAGTAGCTGGGTTAGACAAATTCACTCATCCAAAAAATTCTAGAGAATCAAGAACGAGCAAATTCAGATACTGAAATGAGCATTGACACGTATTAGCATTGACATGTTGTTTATTTTAAAGGAAAAAGTTCAAATCACTACTCTCAGGATGGCTATTGTCCAAATAACTTCTTAACTTTTAATTTGGTTTATTTAACCCCTGTCAGTTTAGAAAACCATATCACTATTCACCTTTAATCATCCTCCTAATGCTGTTTTGCCGACAAGGATGGTTTTTATGCCATGCACGTTGGCAGCTGACATGGACAAAATCCTTTGAAAATTACAAAACGACATCTCACATCAGCAGAAAACAGCAAGCGAGGCAAAGACTCGGTGGCCGTACATGGCGGAGGGGGCCGCTTGCTTCCTGTGCCGGCGAGCTTCTCCGGCGGCCGCAGCTGGAGCACGGTGGCGGGCTAGACGCGGCGACCATGCTCTGAGGCGGAATCCATCTCAGCAGTGACGGTGCCTTCGAGCACTGAGGCTGAGCAGCAGCGTTGAAGGCAGCTTCGAGCGGCGCCGGCGGGGAATCTTCGGATTGCGGTCGCGGCGGCTAAACAGAATGGATGCTGTGCTGGGGATTCGATTCCTTTGAAGCAAGACCAAAGACAAGCTGGGTAGTTCATTGGCGAGGTGACTGTCAACAGATGTGCTGCTTTGAAGAATTCCTTCACCAGTTGATAGTTTTGTGCATGTCTGTAGAAATTTTGCATTCGCGTGGCCAATCCTCGTGGGCGGCTGGGCGCTGCACGGTCTGCTGGTGGTGGCGTAACAGAGCAACTCCTAACGCGATTTAGGCGGGCGGTGCGTCTCGCGTTTTCCAGGGCAGTGCTACCACATCCGGCGGCGGCCACAGGTACGCAACTACTGGATTCGGTAGGGAGCGACTAGACGGGGCCAACAGTGCGGTCGTTCCTTCGCCTAGCGGGCAAGCAGGCACGCCAGGCGTTGCTTCTCCGAGCGGCCAAGCAGACGCGGTTGGTGTTCCTTCTCCAATTAGATCCACATCAACTGCTAACGTGGCATAAAAACCACCCTTGTCAGCAAAACAGGATTATGAGGGTGATTAAAGGTGCAAAGTGATCCGGTTTTCCAAATTGGTAAGGTTAAATAGATCAAATTAAAGGTTAAAGGGTTATTTAGATAATAGCCATAGATGAGGGCAGCAGTGATTTGGACTTTTTTCTATTTTAAACACAATTTATGCCGTTCAGGTACTGAGAGTGAGAGAATAAAGAAGAACTGAAGGAGACATAGCCCTCTTTGTTTCATCTTTTCAAAATTAAAAAACTAAAAATTAAGAAGCTAAAACAAACAAAATTCTGAAAAACTAATTTTTAAAATATTAAAAAGCTAGCTTTTGAAATAAACTAAAAATTGAAAAGCTCACTGAGTATTACTTTTTCAGTTTTTAATGTACAGAGAAGTTAAATGTATATTATAAAAGCTAATATCTAAATTTCACCAGTCAGTTTTTTAACTAACCACCAACCAGCTTTTCAACCAGCTTTTTTAAAAAGCTCAAAAACTCTAGCTCTCCAGCTCAAACAAAGAGGACCATAGAGTACAATAGGCTTAATAAATATACTGTCTTCTGAAAGAGCTGGAAAAGGACTCGGATCCATGATCCACACTATCAAGATAAATTTATTTGACCCTGCTGGCAGTTACAGTACAGAAGTTGCAGTTTTGATTATATTGGTACTCACGTCATATACATGAATAAAACAATCAATATTACATTACATTTTCCAGTCATGCATGCCCTGAAATGGGCACTGTCATTGTTCGAGTTGAGCAGACTATTTGTTGTATACCAAGGAGATGAATAATTCAATGCTAAATAATAAAGAAATCTTTGCATTATATACCACCATCTACATCAAATCCAGCCCCCGTCCATCCTGATGCAGATCCCCCTCTTCCCTTGGGAAGGATCATCACACCACCTCTCCCTCTTCCAGAGTTTGATGGTCTCCTTTTCTTTTCTGGCTCGGAGGACCTTTGTGGCTGTCCAACGGTGGCAGGTTCTGCCGCATTACTCATAGGGGCAGTTGCAATGGGGACATTTTGTGTAATAGGTTGCTGAGGAACTGAATTTATGGTGGCATGCTGTATAGCATTAATACCCTGTTAAAATTTAAATAATGGTGAGAAATCAGCTACATAAAACACAAAAACAAAGCTACTGATAATCAGTAACGAAGACAATTTACTTCACATTATGAAGAGAACAGGGCGATGGACTTTAGGCCTTTTCACTTACGGAAACATCAATAGAAGCCTTGCTTGGATTTAGAGATTCCAGACGCTTTTTTAGCTCTTCTAATCTCAAATATTGGGAAGCAGCACTCTCTTGGACCTAACTCAATCAAGTTAGAAATATACTCCTGATACAATACAAGACATTAAGGTGGATAGATCATAAATGAAATGCACACCAGACGATTCAGATCATCACATAGCTTCTGCTTAGCATCCTCTTCAGATTTAACAACTTCTGCAGCAGCTTCCCAGGCCTAAATTACCAAGCACAATTTACAATGTCAAAATAAAAAAATAACTGAAGAAATAAGGAAGGGATCTGAATATCTGATCATTTGATGCTGCGGAAAAGACAAGAAAAGTTTGGTTCCCGTAAATAATTAGCAGAAGGCAGAGTAAATTATTAAATTTCTTATGCATAACTGAACACAAAATCCTATACAAATACAGATACTTAGACACTTTATCATCTCAATTAGTGTTTTTACACGCATATTATCCAATTCGCTCAAAAAAAAAGTCTGGTTACTTACAGTCTGCACTGTAATCAGGGACTTTTCAAAATTTTGTAAGTATATTGAATCAGAGGCTTCCATGTTGTTCATGCAAACATAAATTTCATATATGAAGCTTTATGGAAATTTCTACAGAATGATATTGGAGATTATTGGAAAGTTCTATTTTGCTTTGACAAAATTTGTCGTTAATGCAAAGAGAGTTTCGGCCTTCCATGCAAAAGTGGGCACCCAGTAATTAGAAAGGTAAGAAAAAGAAATGATTATAGGAATAAGCAGTAAACCTTTTACATCAGCGAATGATGATTAACTGAAGCTATCATGTCAGAAAGGAAATGAAAGATCCGAACCTTCTTAGCCTGTTCCTCTTTCACCTTAGCTAAACGTATTCTCTCAGTTGACAATTCAATCTTTTTCCGTAAATGCTCAAGTGCTGGAGCCAACAAAAAAAAAAGCTAGTTAGCAGGGTTGGTCATTTCTTCTTTTCTTTTTTTATAAAAGCAAAATGGGTCATTTCGATAATAGAAAACAATGGTTAACAGCAACAAGATGGAGTATTCTGTTTATAGAACATCTGATATATGTTTACCTGCTTTCTTTGGTCCAGCTGTCAGTTTCATTTCTAAAGTTAGATTTTCCAGCTCTTTTTCAACATCACGTATTTTTGAATAGTTTTCCTGAATGTATCTGAGAATATTAACATTGTTATTTTTTGTGTCCCAACAAAGTACTATAAAGTTGAAAAGGGACAAACTCATTGGCAGATAAAAAGAAATCTGCAACCAAAGAAAGAAGACATATGCAGATAACTGAATATACATTGGTCACAATATTAAATAGTTACAAGTTCCCAACTCCCAAGGTACATTACATAGGTTCCTATAAAATGGAAACTGTAATAATTGTAAAGAGACGAAATCTCCCACAATACCATAACTTACGAAGGGTTCGCCTGAGGCAATAAACATCACAATACAACTCAAGTGCTGAAGGATGCAATAGCCGTACATATATCAGGCATACTAATACAAGGCCATGGTCAACCTATGGTAGCAAATTCAATATATATACAAAATCAAAATAGTTAGAAAAACATAATAACAACATAATACAAGGCACAGGCACATAACACTGATATCAAATGCAGGAAAATTTGAAGCAGAGCAGAGTAACAGGCCTACGCACAATCAATTAGCCGTCTGTCATGGAACAGACTAGCAACTTCCAGGGCATTTGTTCTCATAATCACAATGCAGACAAGAATGATGCAGTTACTAGTCTGCAGAATTGTATCAAGAAAAAATCCCATGCTACTAGCATGAACTATGCTTGGACATCCACATCGCAGGCTTTAGCCAATCTAGTGACAATATGCTTATTTTTGTCCAATATACTTCCACCTAACAATTTCCTTTCCTTATTAAAAAGCGAGTAGCATGGGATTTTTTCCTTATCTCTCACGACAGGTTGAGATGTTATCAGTGCAAGACACAGTAGAAAACAAATCAATTAAAAGAGATAGCATCTGGACTTGAGTAGCACAACGTACTCACACATATAGTCGTAATGCATCTTTTTTTCATGCTCATCAATCAATCAAATTTATAATCCCGTGAAAGGGGACAATGTAGATCTACGCATCTTAGGCAACAGATACAAACAAGGTCAGATGCGGGTGGGGGATAGAAAAATGGCTTACTTCTTCAGCTGCAGCTGCTCCTCCAATATTACCTGCGGACAATAAACAAACATCAAAACATTTACGGATTAAGGGCAGGATCGAGGAGGAAGGAATGGGGCGAGTGGCTGCTAGCTCACCTTCTCCGTGTAGGCGATTACAGGGGAGTCCCGAGCGATGCCGTCAGGGCCGATCTCCGGCGTCCAGGCCGGCGGGAGCACCGGTGGCGGCGCCGTCATTTCGCCGGATCTCTCGTCTCCTGTTTATCTTCTCGGCAGTGTCCTCCCCTCTTCGTAGTTTTGGGCTTCTGTTTTGCGTGGAACGAGCGCGTCAACTGCGAAGGGAAGTGGACGACGATCGTATATGGGAAGTCACCTAACAGCTGAAAGCTGGCATAAAAAAAAACAGCTGAAAGCTGGCATAAAAAAAGTTTAATTACATCGATGCCATTATAATTTTTTAAAGTTGAAAACATTGGCCTTTTGAAAATGAGTAGCATACCATTATAATTTGAAGATACTTTAAAATATGCCATTTTATATTTATTTTAGCCGTGTTAGGCCCACCTGCAGATCCTCGTATTTTCATATGTCCAAAATTACCCTTTATTTCTTCTTCTTTGGTCCACTGGCTGACACTGACAGAGATGCCGACGCTGGGGACTCCCCGACAGTGCGAGACGGGGCCATCGGCCTTCTCGTACTGCCTCGTCGACTGTGACTAGCCTGTGGCCTCCACGCTCCAGTTCGGCAGCGGCAACATGGCGGACATGGTCATGGCGCCGCTCCTCTGCAGTCCGCGCACCAACACATTCTACTACGTGGGGCTCGTAAGCATCTTCGTCGGCGAGCAGGAGCTCGCCATCCCGTCGACGGCGTTTGCGATGGACACGGCGGGCACCGGCGGCGTCTTCTTGGACTCCAGGACCGCCTTCCACGCTACTCCTCCCGACACGCTGCGCGGTAGTCCTGCTCGCGCTGCTCGTTCCTGCGGCCAACCTCTTCGTCATGCTCCTTCGTCCTCCGCCACGTCGTGCTCCCCTCGCCGCATCCCGCTCAGCTCGCATCGCTCGAGTCGATTCGCCAGCACGCTCACGTTGCTTCGTACAGGACTCGCAGTGCTTGCGTCCGCATGCTTTATTCTTCATCTTGCTGTTCTCGTCTCCAGGAGGTAAGGTTGCTCGCTCTGCGTTCCAACTGTTGGCCGCGCGGCCGGCCAGGACTGGTTGAAGTAGGCCTGTAACGGTGGGAACGGGTCGAGCACCACGGAGAAGGGCAGCAGGGTGGACACCGGGATGGATGTGAGGTTGGCCGCGGCGAGCGCGGCGGACAACAACTGGATGGCCGGGAGCAGCACGGGCAGTGCGGTCGGGACCTCGTTGCTGACGGTGATGGCGGAGATCAGGTTCGGCGTGCTCGACTTCACGCCAGCGAAGGAGACCACACGGCGCGCTACCCACGCGCTCGCCGTCGCTGGGGGACCCCAGCGCGAGGAGCTCGTCGTTCGGGACCCCCCACGATGGCGAGCACGCTCGAGGACGCCAGCGCCGAGAGCAGGCACGGTCAGCATCGTAGAGCCACATGCGGGTGATGCGCTGCGCGCGGAGGAATGCCTCGAGGTCCGACAGCGACGGCAAGTTCGTCACCGCCCGTCGTTCGGAGCGGAGGAGAGGGAAAAGAAGAAACAGGGGCAAATATGAACATAAGAAAATACGGGGACCTGTAGGTGGGCCTGACGCGGCTGAAATCGTATAACATGGCATATTTTAAAGTTTCATTAAATTATAATGGCATACAGTTCATTTTCGAAAGTTCAATTATATATTTCGAACTGCGAAGAATTATAATGACATAGATCTAATTAACTTAAAAAAAGCTGAAAGTTTTTTTTTTCTTTTGGATAGTAAGTTGAAGATATTTGACGTGCCATTCCAATAGAAAGGGCAGTGAAGACTATAATCAAGGTACCTAGATGATTACTAATATTTGGTAAGATCAAGCTTAACAATATCATTTAAACCGTAGAAACAGCTCCCATCGGTTTCACTGAAAACCTCAGAATCCACTAAAATCTATCGGTTTGTAGCTAATTTAAAAATCAATTTTTGAATGAAATTTGGATGAAATATTAAAGTAAACCACTCGATTTGTTGGTTTATTGGATAAATGTGAAACTAAATGGTCTTCAGATTACTAATCAATTTTCCTGGTTTTCAAATTTTAAGATTTGTTTTCAAACTTTCATCGATTATTTGCTTTGTATATAGAGTTTTCAAATTTGTTTCTATTCTTTATGAGATGTACTTACACTTTTAGTCAATTTTGAATTTTAATAGTTAAGACCTCCTTTAGAACGTAGGAATTTCTGCATTCAAAGGAGGCCTAAGTAGTGCTAAGCATGAGTGTTTGTGGTCAAGGATTTGATTTGCTGAACATAAGTTGAAGAAGAAACTTGCTGTGCACGGTCTTATTTTATTCCTAAAGATGCATTTCTCTCCATAGCAATTTCTAAGGAAAAACAGGGCATGCATGCTGCTAAGTGCTGGGATGTTGCGGACAGGCCAATGGCCTGGTGGTAGACATGCACGGGCGCAGGCGGGGGTTCGATCCCCCGACCCCGCACGCACCCTTGCCTCCTGAAGGCAGCGACTAGGCCGCAGTTCAAAAAAAAAAAAAAAAAGTGCTGGGATGTCGGACTGATAGGTCATGCAGTCGCTGAAGTATATCTTGGCTTGGCCCTGCATGAAGAACCTCATTGCACGATGCTGGGGGCTGGCTCATGGAGCAAGTCTGATGTAGAGTTCCAAATGTAAAGTTGTCCAAGGTTCAGAATAGCGATGTAGACTTTCGCAAGGTCCAGGGTCAGAATTCTGATATAGAGTTTCGCAAGGTTCAGAGTTCAAATCCTGATTGTAGTTTCCACTATCTTAGCACGTTAGATGCTGGAAGGATAACTATATGCTCTGTTGTTTAGCCAAGACCTTTGATCTAAGCTTACATCAGGGGAATTTAAGATCCCCATGTGAAATTGTTGATATTAGAGCATCTCTAACAGTTTCCTCAAAAAAATCACTCTAAAAAGTATTTTTTAGGCCAACCAAAAAAATTTCGGAGTCTATCACTCCCTCCAACAGCTTTCATAAATATAGTTTAAATTTGAATCAAATAAACAACCGGTCTCACTGTTACTTACACGAGAGATAAGATTGGAGACTAAAAAGTTCTTTAAATTTACGTCAGAATAGGGGAATTTCAGAGGACTCTCGAAAGTAGAAAGTTGTTGGAAGAGGTTTTTTACATTTTTTTCAAAATAATTTGATTTATGAGAGTTAATGGGGAGCTTTTGAAGATGCTCTTAATCCAGGTCTATGGTTCTGAAGGACCAGATATCTCATACCATTTTGCTTTTTCTATCACTCTTCAATCCAAGAAACCTCATTGTCTGAATATAACCTGCAAGTTTCAGAAATGGCATGACAATGCTTTCAAGCTTCAGACAGACAGCTCAGTTGCATGCACAGCACAACGGATTACTACATTGCATTTGCCTCTTAGAAATCCAAATACCTGAGAAAAAACATGGAGGATTGGAGGCGTGGAGCTGAGAAAACACAGCGGACCAATTCAAGTATACAATCTGCAAAAGAACAGAGTTCAGAGATTGGGAAGGACGCTGTTTCAGAATTCAGATGCCGATCTCCCCTGCTTCTGAACTGGCTATCAGTTTTTACCATCCAATAAGGCCAAACATTTTTTATTTGTCATGCATGTGTAGTATCCAGCTTTTAATATCATCGTTTTATTTATCCACCTCAGGAATCAGAACTCACAAATCACATCATCTAGAAAATAATGTCATGAATCCGGTCTGAGAGGTGTGTTTCGCTGCTGCAACGAAGGGAAGCAACTAGGTATGTATACCCCATGACAGTCAGCCTTTGGTGCCCGCGCAGCTAACCTGCTGGTAGACACAACCTGGGTTCCCTCTCCTTTTTGCTGCCACTTTTGCTCATGCAATGGAAGCTATGTTGCTCGAGTGTACCGATAAGCATGATGGCGATGAGAGACTGAGAACTAGAAGGCCCTCCAGGTGTACACTACTTCTTCCGTCTCATTTTATAAGTCATTTTAAGTCTGGGTACGAGAATTAAAAAATTTGGAAAATATAAGGTGTTTTGAAAATGAAAAAAAGATAGAGTAAAAATTATATTAGAAAGAGAAAAAGTTGTATCGGGAAGTGAGAACACTTATAATTTGAGCAGCCTAAAGTGACTTAGAGCATCCAAAATGTGGTGCCAAAGTGAGTCATAAACAATAAAATATTTCTTAAAATCTATCATACACATTGTGAAAGTAGATAATAAAAAAAAACAAAAACTATCTATAGTGCTATGATCAAACTATAATACATTAAAATATTATTTTGCTATAGAAGTGAGTAGACATGGGAAGAAAGAGACAATTCTGAAATAAATATTTTAATTTAGAAGTTAGCTTCAACATTATAGGGGAGACAACTACAAAATACTATCTTATAGTAGACCCCACCCTTATGTATTAAATTGAAATAACTATTTGAGAACATCCTTATAATTTGGGATGAAGGGAGTGCATATTTGGTGAGAGCGACCATGCAAGAGACATTGCCGGCTACAAATCTAACCAAATTTTTTTTTGAGCAAAAAATCTAACCAAGTTAGGAGAAGTAGAGATCGAGGAGTCATCATGGTGGCAACTGTGGCAGTCGACAACGGTGTCATATTTGCATATGCCCACAATATATTTTGTATAGCAATGAACTTATTCCCTCCATTCACTTTTATAATTTATTCTAGCATTCAAATTTTATTCTTCAATATATTTGTCATTCTCACTTTCTAATAATCTTTCCCTCTTCCAAATAAATATCTATCTCTATATTTCTTCTCCTTGTTGTATATCATACTCAATCTCTATGCCCAGAGCTAGAATAACTTACACAAGTGAACGGATGGAGTGTGTTTGTTAAAAAAGATACAACAAACACTATATTACAGCCTAAAATTAGCATCGGAGGTGGGTTGCTAAAAATACAAAAATTTCGTTAGAAGGTTCTACATTAAAATTTTCCAATGGACGGTCTATCGTTTCTTGTTTACTCAATAGGTCCATCGGTATTTTTATTTCATGTTTGACGGTCCATCGTTATATCTAACTTTTTGTGACAAATTCTCTATCGCTATTGTGAACCCTAATTAGGGGCAGATGCACCTAAATTTTCACAACATGCAACCACTGCATTCCCCTCCCCACCTGTGCGCAATTCACACCCTTCTAGCCGCTGATTTTCCACTAGATCATGCTTGACGGCTGCCGGGGAGGGGGCTGCCGCCCTCCCGGCAGTCATCACCTGCTAGTCTCACAACGCAGCCTAAGGCCACCACCTCCCACTCGTACACTTATTAGCTTCGTGATCTTTAACGTCCCCTAAAAGGGTATGGATTGATTTTGGTGATTGAGAGAAAATTAGAAGTAACCTGTTGGTTGTAAGTTCCACCCCGCACTTTCTATAACAATATGGTGGGCTTCCTCGATGGATGACAAGACGATCTCAAAAAGGGGAGTATTGGGTGAAGATGGACCAAGATCAAAGATTAGCTAAAGAGTCCACAGTAATATCGGTACTATTGGAGAGGTCAATTCATTTTTTCTCTCGGGTCATAAAAGTGTTAGGAGGTTTGAATGTTCTTAATAATCTTAGAAAGTACTTAAGATAGCAGAGAAAGCAAGTTGGATAAAGTTAAAGACAAGTTGAAGTTGAGGACTCAAGTTTTAGCTTCAGGCGCAGTCACTGAATAGTTCGGTGAGCCACATAATCAAAGTTCAGTGAAGATATTTTCTGAATTTAGATACTACTAAGAGTCACCAAATAGTTTGGTGTGTTTAGTGATCGGACAGTTTGGTGTCCACAAAGATGAAGTGTCTAGAAAATGTGTCTCTGAGAATCCAAAGTGAGAGTCACGGATAGTCCAACGGTTTTTTAGGTTGACTGATAAAAGTAGACAACTTTATAACATCACATCCAATGGTTTTCTAGGTTGATAGTCTGTACAAACCATAGATAGGGATATTGAGAAGTGTGGCTGCGGTCTAAATTACTGGAGCAAAGAGAGAGGTCAAGGGGCAAGGAGAGAGCACACCATAATATCGGAGATCTTTTATGCTAGTAGAAGAGTAATTAAGAGCATTTATATACTTTTAGAGCTTGTGAGGCTTTGCGATAAGCGATCTTGTCCTATTACTCTTGGTTAGCAGCTTAAACCTGTTAGGAGTTGATGATTGAGCTTTGCGCCAACACTTCCACAAAAAAGGTTATTAGAGACGGCTGTTTTTCCTCATTAGCGACGGGATCACAGCCGTCTCTAAATTTACGTCACTGATGTGAAGTCATTAGAGACGAGTAAATAGCCGTCACTGATATAGCTTATTAGTGACACGTATTCAAAAGCCCGTCACTGATGTTGATCATTAGTGACGTGAATTTGAAAAAACCCACCTCTGATGTGATTCCTTAGTGACATGGATTTAAAAGCCCATCACTAATATTAACTCATTACAGATGTGCATTCAAAAACCCGTCTCTAAGATGGACTCATTAGCGATACAAATTCAAAACCCATCTCTAACGTGAACTCATTAGTAACGCGGACTCAAAAACCCATCTCTGATGTGAACTAATTAGTGACGCAGATTCAAAAACCCATCACTGATGTGCGATCATTAGTAACAGGGATTTAAAAGCCCGTCGCTAATACTATATGTAAGAATTAAAAAAAATAAATAATTCACCCAACAAATGTCTTTTTTCTCTTCAATACATGCTTTGGGATAAATATACAATCACATGAATAAGATTATAGAATAATGTGTTAATCAAACATCACATATTATATGTACAAAAGGGCCCATGGACATCTAAAAGGGCAGCACTTGATGGAAAGAAAAACAAACAAAAAAAAAAAGGTTCCACCCAGGGCAACCTACGATGTGCTCTAGCAGCATATTAACATAACATCTTGACATCTCAACTCTCAACTTGTGGCATCTTATAAGTCTCTGGTCTGATGACAAAGCTTGCCCGAGCCCACATTGACCAACTTGATCATTCTAGTTCTAGTGTTCCCTTTTTTTTCTTGTACTCCTACAGTGATTCACATTGCTAGTCAGAACAGGGTCAGCAAAAAAATATACTGATACTCAATAACCTCAACCAAATTTGAGTCCAGCGAACAAAGGGCATACCAACAGAACACTGGAAGAGCTTATGCTCACTGGTTAAAAGAGATGCTTGTGATGTAGATTCTTCAGCAACAGTAGTGTCAATATAGTTCCCAGGACCAGGGTCCAGGAAGCCCTTTGAAAACAGAGAGTAGCAGTAGTCAATATATATAAGCGAGCTACTTAATCAAACTTGTTTGTATTGGCAGGTACACGCAAAGAGAGGCAAATGAGTGTTAATAGAGTAAATAGGCAAGAGAAAAAATAAAACAGTACAGACCATTGCAGTTCAAGTCGGCACCATACAGATCCTGGTCAGCATTTCAAAAATGCACGAATTAGTGACAAAAAATAAATGGCTTGGAAGCTAACAAACTGGCTAATTTCAAGTTGGCACTAGCCAAAACACAGAACAGTACAGACTATTGCATAGTGATAAATTTATTTTCCTACTATGCTACATGTATAGCTGCGACATTGCTCCCTGAGAAATTGGCATGAAGATCGAATATAGAAAACTGTTTTAGAACTAGGATTCAGATTTGCTTACCTTAGCGATTTCATCTGGTTTTAGAGCTCCCTGAATGTCTTAAAGATTGATAACCTGAAAAGCTTAACTAAAGGATACCACTAATGTGCAAAAAAAAAAAAAAGCAAACCGAAGCTACCTCAGCGCTGATACCCTCCCTGGCCAGTATATCCGCAACCTGGAAAATGACCATACATGAGAATCTAACCAGAATCATGAACTGGAGTAATTTTCTATGCTATTACAGTGACAAATCCAGCAACTGAATATAAAAGGGAGGGTTTATTTTATAGAGATAGAAGGTCTTTGCTCAAAACTTACTGGTGACTAGAGACAATTCGAATAAAGAAAATGCAAAAAGAAAGAAAATGGAAAGCACTGTCCATCTTCCAGAAGTAAGGTACGCAAAGTACCCAAGAATGCATAACATTCTAAGTTCCTAATATGCTAAGATATCTATCATTCTCATAACTGAAGAGCATATCTGACCATCTTGGAGAATCCATTCATTGTATGTATTTGCCCGGTAGCTCTATCAGCACAAAAAAGAAACAAAATTAATCCAGGCAATCAATCAAGAATATTCATATGTTACAGCAACATCTGTATAAGAAATAGTTCAAAGCCCGGTGAGAACATAAACAAAATATATTATAAGCAGAGATTATTTTACTTACTAATCAAACATCAGATGTAGCTAAACTAATTCAAAACTAAGGAAAGCTCCACACGAAACATCAGATGTAGCTTGTGATCATTAGCAACAAAATAAAAAAAAAATTGCGTCCCTTGCACAGTAGCGAGAAGACCAATAGGATCTGAATCATACAACGCACTATCAACACATGGGCTAATTAATCAGCCAGAGATTATACAAATCAGAACATTTCAATATCTCATCACAGAATCTATCAGTAGGAAACAAGGAGGATCTGCCCCTTAAGCTCGCCGCTATCCATCAGCTGCACTGAATGAGAGAGAGAGGTAGGTGAGTATAAAACATGGAGGAAAGCCGGGAGGCAGTGCTTAGGTCCAGGGACATGTCCATTTCCTCTAGTGGGCAAATTAGATATCTACCATTATAATTCTTTCAGATTTGAAATATACCATTACAACTCACAAAACTCTGTCACTGTCATTATAATTTCACTAAATTTTGAAATATACCATTACATACTCTTTTAACCAGTTCATATGTACGTTTAACATGCAATACTTTAATATAGACCAAAATACCCCTATGTTGACTCTTTCTGTGTGCTACTGCGCCTAGATCTCTCGGATGAGCAAAGCAATATCAATATATTATAATTTGACTAGAGATGGGGAATGCAAATATTATAGTTAGATCAGAAGAGATTGACCACAAATCTAGACTAAGTTGTTCATCACAGAAAGGCATTCAGGTTCATTACAAAAGTTGATCACATACGTGTTCATAGCCATCACCATAACCACCACAGTAGACCATACAAGTTCATTCCAGGTACTTATGTAACCATATACAAGTTACCCATATATGACATGTTCGCAAAAATAATGACATAAACAGATATCACAGATTTAGCCAAGATCTAAGACTCCTAACAACTCTGGGAGGTGGTGCTGTAACAACTTTGGGAGGTGGTGCTGTAACAACTCTGTTTTGCTTCTTCTTCTTTGGAGTTTTCTTTTTTGGAGTCTTCTTTTTTTTTTTTGCTACTGGAAGTCCCTTCATTTTGTCTCTTTCTGAAAATAAAAATATGATGATAAATATAATAAAAAATAGCTAAGAATTAAAGTATTAAACACAATACCTCTTCTTAGTAATTGCTTCCATGGGCTCATCCTTCTCATCCGGTGCCTCTGCAAGTTTGCAGGTCTTCTCAAAGTGCCCAAAATCACTACATCTTTTACATCTAACCTTTTTTTTTTGTTCCTCCTTCAATAGCACTTCTGATCCTCTGTACTGGAGGCCTCCCTGGAGCTCTTTTTTGAAGAGGCGGGAACACTTTAAAGCCAAGATCCACATGAGTCCATTGGGTCCTGTTTGGCATTGTTGGAACTCTCCCTGTATTTGCTTCTCTAAATCTGCTAATAGAGTAGTAATCATGCACAAAATCCTTGATGTGGATACCTCTATTGCAGCAAATCCACCCCAATGCATGGCTGCACGGCTTTCCTGTGACTTTCTATTGTCTACATGAACATCTTTAATTTTGCAGATCCACTATGTGTCTTCTAGTGATGTTGTCAAGATCAACAAGTGTTATTTCAGCAAACTCATTATCACTTCTCCCTAGCTTGACCACTCTCAAATTAGTACTCTGTTTGTTGAGCTGAGACTCCACACTAGCAAGTACTCCATCTGGTGGCATGTCCTCTCCAATTCTCCTCCTAAGGTACATCTTCTCCATTATTAGCTCTCTTAGGCTATCAACAACCTCATGAAGATTTAGACCTTTCAGTGGTTTTATCTGGTTGTTAAAGCTTTCAGCCACATTATTTGTCAGGTAATCACACTTGCTTAATTCAGAAAAACCACACCTATACCAGATCCTATTGTGATTTGTGTCGAGATAATCTACAACATCAGGAGCAAAAGCAAATATTTTTTCCATGTGCCACTTGAACTTGTCTTCAGTATAGCTCCTCACTGCTGGGTACAAGTGCTCAGTAAAGATAGGACCTCGATACTTTTTAATAAAATTTCCATACAAGTGCCTCATGCACTCTCTATGCTCAGCCTCAGGAAAAACTAGTCTAACAGCACTACCCAATCCTTTGCATGCATCAGTGGACACAACTAAGCCTATGGGACTTCCTATAGCCCTATTCAATTGTTGCATGAACCACGACCAATTGTCATATGTTTCTGATCCAAATATTGCATATGCCACATAGAACAACCAATTATGTCCATCAAAAGATGTTGCTGATGCTAATTGTCTAGTATACCTACCAACCAAACTAGTAGAATCTACAGCTAAGTATGGTCGACAACCTGCCAAAAATCCATCTATACAAGGCTTTAAAGCAATAAACATCCTCTTAAACCTCATTTTTTTACCAGACTTTTGTAGTTCTATCACCACAATTGAGCCTGGCAACCTCTTCTCAATCTCGGCTTTCCAATTAAACAAAATCTGAAAGCTCTCTTCATACTTGCCATGGATCTGATCAATTGCTAACTTCATCCCTGCCCACGCCTTTGAATACTTCAACTTGATTTGATACTGCTCTTCTAACTTCTCTTGTGCAGCCTTTGCACCCTTGTTTGGATTCTTCTTCAGCCAATCCCCAAGCCTATCTGCAACCCAACTTTGTGTAGCCATCTTTCCTTCCATGAGTTTGGTAGTTGGACAGTTATGTTCAAAGGGAAGCACCTTTATCTGCAAATGAATAAATATCAATGTCACTAAATATGTACAAGCGAAAAAATGAATAAATTTTAGTCAACCATAAACAAAATTACCTGTATTGTGCAGTCATCCTACAACTTAGATGCATGGATACGCCATGGACAATCCTCATGCTCACAAGAAGCAATGAACTTTGATTTATCTGTCTTTAAATTAGTAAATTCAAATCCTCTTTTTACAGCATAATGCCTAATTGCTTTTCTGAATGAAATCATATCAAGAAATAGAGCATTTTTCCTAATCACCGGGTTCTCTGGATCATGAATCACATTAGCTATTGTTGGATCTGCATCAGTGATTTCTGCCTCAGGAGGCACTCCTCCTTCAGCATCAACTAGAGCAGGTTCTGAAGGCTGCGCATTATATGATGGTGCAGGCTGTGTAGGTGGAACAACAACATAAATGTGCTCATCATTAACACCTACATATTCCTCATCAACATCAAATGGATCAGACTCTGAAACATTTGGTTCTTCAAGTGAACCACTAGAATGAGTAGCAGGTTCTACATGCTGTGGCATAACAAACTGAGTTGCAGGTTCTACTGATGCTATTTCAACTGGAACAAAGCAACCAATCCCTGTTTCAGTATGTAGCTCATGTAAAAATTTTGCGACCTTTGTAACATTCTAACATTCTCACCCACTATCTTGTCAAAGAACCAAACAGTTGCTGTCTGATTCGTGCCCCGTGTTAGCTCACTGTATAGGCTTTGCATCAAATGTTCAAATGAAAAGCAATTTAACTCAACATTCCACTTAATAGTTCTGCCCTTATTATAAGATTTCCTATCATCTGAGTACATGGCATAAGCTTCAACCTTAATCTCTAATGCAAAAGTGAGCCTACGTAAAATTAAACCAAGTCAATCCTACAGAAATCAACACTCCCAGGGACTCATGTCAGTCCTAAAAATTGCTATCATCTGCCACTTATACAAATGGACTAAGAAAAATTGAGCCTACTTATGTAGTTAGACTAAGGAAAAGTACCTAGGTTTAGAGGGCAGCATCTCCATTGCAGCCATCTCACGTGAGGAAAAAGACAGGAAGCCTCCTAAAGCGTCGCGTACCATGGGGATGAAGCCGAGTCAAGTGGCAGTAGAGGAAACGAAAAGGCTGTGCGGCAGCCGAAGGGCTAAGACGAGGTTGAGCGGAGCCACCACGGCAGCCCCCGACGAGGCTGCGCGGCGCTGACTCACGCGCGCCTCGTGTGCACCGATGCAGCTGCAGGAGAAGCCGAAGATCTGCAAGATCCTGTCGCTGCCGGCGTCAACGCCGCAAGATTCAATCACCGCCGCTTGCTATCAGGCCTAGGGTTTGATTTCGAATGTTTTGTGTTTGAGCACGGGACTAGCGGCCAGGTTGTGTTGTCTATCCAATGCGGGGGGCATTTTTGTCCATACAAAAATACAGTACGGCTAATAGGTATATAAAATGGTCATCTACATACATGATGGTATATTTTTAAGTTGGGTGAAATTATAATAGCAATGAGAAGGTTTATTGAATTGTAATGGTAAATTTCAAATCTAGTAGAATTGTAATGGTAAATTTCAAATCCAGAACGACAGCAGGGAGGTTGGGGGGCCAAGCACGCGACGCACCTGTGGAGGTCCTCGTGATGAGGAGCGACGGGGAGTGGAGGGAGGAGGCGATAGCCCTGCATATCGGCGGCGCAACTGCATAGCTGGCCCCGACCAGAAGACAACTTCGTCTGCCCTACGCCGACCCGCTCTCGACCCGGCTGCCCCTTGACTCGGTGTGGTGGCGATGAAAGGTGGGGCGGCGCTGTCGCTGGGCAGGGGCGACGCGGAGGCTAGGTGGCGCGGGGACACGATGAGTGGCGGCCGGCTCTCCGTCGATCCGAAGGTGAGGGGGAGGGGGCGGTGCTGGGCTGGGATTGCTAGGGTTGGGACCGGGAAGGGAGGATGGGTAAAGTGTGCGGGATGGGGATGTCGATCTCTAATTTTAAGTTGCAGTTAGAAGAGATTATATTACAAAATTAGCTGATAAATACATGTTTTTTATGCATCTACATCAGCAACGGCTAATAAATACATGTCTCAGATTTACTCATAATAAAACCGTATGTTAAATTAACAACTTTGATGTATTCACATCAGCGACAGCTATCAAAAAGCATGTCTCTGATATACCCACATCAACGATGGCTGCTAAATAAGCGTCTTCGATGTACTCAAATCAGCGACGGCTCCTAAATACATGTCTTTGATGTACCCACATCAGCGACGGCTCTTAAATGCACGTCTGTAATGTACTCACATTAGTGACGGCTGCTGTGATACCCTAAAAAAAATTCAAATTTAAAATTTGAATCTTGATAAGTGCCTGAGTGGAAGTTTCTTTTTTGGATTTATCGAAATTTATTCAAATTTATTTGAATTTATTCGAATTAGAATCTTGCTTAGTTTTCAAAAAAAAAAGCCCAAAATTTCTACCGGGCCACTCCTTCCTGGCCCAACACCCTAGCCCCACCTTCAGCCGGAGCTAAACGGCTGTCCCGCTCGGGGAGCTTCTTCCTCCCCGAGCCGTTGCCGCCGCCGCGTCTGGAGCGCGTCGCGCCGCAGCCCGTGGACTCACCTGGTGCACCCCACGCCGGACGTCACGCCTCTCCATCCCCCGCATAGTGCTAGCTCGTCGCGTCGCTTCCAGCCGTGCGAGCTCAACGTCACCGGCTTCCGACGCGTCGCCGTCGCTCAATGAAGACGAGACAAAGCTAGAGCACTGCCCATGCTACCGAACCCGCGCGCGTCATCCACAGCTCGCCCGCGACGTCACGCCGTCAATCGCACAAAGAAGCCGCGCCCATCCTCAGTGAATGGCGCCACCAAGCACCTTGACCGATCGCCGCCACGTTCCCACCTGAACCGACCTCCTCGCCGCCTATAAAAGAGGCCCTGCACCGCGCCTTGTCCTAACCATGCTCTCACGACCGTGCACGGGTAGCTTCCGCCTCTCCTCGCCGCCTAATTTCACTTCTCGTCTCCCACTCCAGCGAGCTCCCCGCCGACCGCTAAGCCGCCGGTCCAGCCCCACCTACACTTTCCCTAGCCCGCCACTGACGTGCCTGATCTCGCGGTTTGGTTCCTCTGGCTCTTCCGGAGCTCGGCACCGGGCGCCGCGCGCGAGGCCGCTAGCGCATGCCGTAGGCCGCCATTGGACACGCGA
>BCLG01000241.1:157307-193912 GCA_001602295.1 Zoysia matrella | reverse complement strand
AGGCCAATTGGTGCTGGGCCGCGCACTTCGGCCCAATGGGCCGTTGGCTGCCACACGCTGGCCCACCTGGCAGCCAGCCGCAGCCCCGCGCACACTGGCTAGTGGGCCTCGGGCCCACACGTCAGCCACACAGCCCAAATTGCTACGGCTACCCACTCCAATGCACAAACAAATTTATTCCTAGGCTATTTTAAGTCCAAATAAATTTCCAAAAATTCCAAAAAAATCCTCACTTTGCAAATACACCCCTACACGTTAAAAACCAGCTTAGCAAAGCCCTTTTTGTCACCACAAATTTTCACATTAGTCCTCTAATTTTTAGAAAATTACAAAAGGACCCCTACAACTTATTTTTACCACTATTTTCACATATCACCTCCGTTTATCGAGATTTTTACACCATTAGAGCCATAAACCCAAGCTCCACCTTATAAAGCCACCCAACACTCCGAGACTTTCTATTAATTTGATGTTTATGCAATCCTTGATTTATGTTTTTTCTCGTATAAATTTATTTATTTACTTTTTTTATCATTTTCTCGTGTAGACGATGAAGTGCTCGGAGATGAAGAGGCCGACGACCCGGAATACGAGGAAGAGCCTAAGGACGCTTTCGAAGGCAAGTCCTAATCTTTTGATCATTTTGTTCCTAGTTTCGTTCTGCACCTTTAGAACCCATATGCTTGCATGTTCGTAGCTATATGTTCAAAATATTATGTAGCTATAAACCTATTTGCTATACACGCATTTATATTTATGTCAGTAACATGCTCTTCATAGGTATAAATATCACTTTGATACCGGGTTGTCGATCAATCTTTGTTAACCGTAGGGATTTCGTCGTTGAATACTTTAATGCACGGAAAGCTGCCTTGAATTCGAATGCTTAGGAACACTCACGTGAAGCTATGCTTCATCATTCAATATACGTAACCATCATTTATCAAACGGGTTACAAGAGTTTGGAGGTGTGTGTCAAACAAAGCAGGATGGGGCATAGTGAAAACTGGTGATAGGTGATGTGAAGGGATAATTTTTTTGGATGTTAGACGGGCTACTAGAGTTGTGTGCTGTGTGTAGGCTTCGGACTGGTCCACCTGCCGTGGACAAGCGCCGTCCCTGCCATATAAGAACCGGTTCATGGACCTCAACGTAGTGATTTCGTGCAACCACAGAATCTGTCTGGGTGGGACTCTCTCCACCCTCTCGGTCGTCCACTTTAACCCCTAAGGCGGTCGGGTGGTACTTACGGTCTGGTCTTCGATTAAAGCAATAGCCTGCGCCATGGGATCGTACTGCCCATCGGTATAGCTCTCTGGTTTTCATAATTACCCGTCTGTGTATGGGTCTCAGAGAGTAGACGTGGATGACCTAAACCCACGGTCTGACTACGGGAATGTGCTATCGCGCCATCGGTGGCCTGAAAAACCTCGAGAGATGACCTCTGTTTGTATTTTGAGGCAGACTTTGTGAACACATTAGTGTGCGTTGGAGTTGAAGTTATGCGACTCTATTGATCAAGAGGAGCATAGCCTGTGGGTACAGTGTACAACCTCTGCAAAGTGTATAATCCATCCGGAATGGCCATTGTCACGGTATTGACACACTGCAGCTTGGGCTCACAATGATTATTCTTGATCACTTCCTTGATGGTGTGAGTGGGTGTAGCTACCCGTGTTTTGAAAAGTGCTTGACTGGGATAGTGGAGACCCATCCAGTTAAATTTTGAGAACTGGCGGGAAAGGTGACTACTCCACCAGGTCCAACCTCTAAAATACTGACAGAGTTGGAGCACTTAAATCTCTGTTTTGAAAACTCTTCTATAGAGAAGCCTGCATAAAAATACTTTTCGCTAAAAAGAAACCATAGCCTCTCCTTGTCGGCCTTGTAAGCATGAATACAGCTAAGTACGGGGTTAGGACTTGCTGAGTACTTTTGTGCTCACCCTTGTCGATGTCACTCAGATGAAGAAGAAGATGGTGCTGGCCTCGATGGCGATAAGTAGGACCGTTCTGCGCGCAAGTTTACCTGTGGATTTTGCTTCTAGTCTTTCCTGTTTATGTAATGAATGTGCGAGGTTGTCTGGTGCACCTCATTGGCTTGTAATCTAAGACTTGGATGCAAGACTATATATGTAATATTATTGGTATATGCTATGTATCCACGATGTACGTGTGTGCCAACTATTGATTCAGAGATTGGTGCGGTGCTCACAGGATATCCTAGAAATGGGGTACGTCAGCTGCCAAATACACATCTTTGATATATCCACATCAGTGATGGCTGTAGGATCCCCATCTCTGATGTATCATTAGTGATGGCTTTTTATATGATGTCACTAATAATAGTGTCTCTTTTGTATCAATTTGTAGTAGTGCAAGTTTGTGAGCGATTTTGGGTCTCTCACTTGATAGGGACACCAAGAGGAAGCACCCGAGCCGTGGAAGCTTTCTGTTGCGAGTGGGTATTATTTGCTACAGTCGAGATACCGGTGACTTCACTCCAGGAGTGAAGCGTACCCTAGAGAGCACCATTTTAGGAACGACGAACAGGATCAAGTCTTCGACGCGAGTTGTCCAACGAGGATTAGATAAAGGGACCAACCTTCCAAGACATCAGGAAAAATCACTAAACATTCTCTTCAAACTTCTCTTTACATTCAACATTTATTTACCGTTGAGTAGTGTGATTGGTTGTTTTTTTTTATTCCTCTTGGTGGTTATCGTGCTAGTGTTGCTTACTTGTTTACCTTTGATCACTAGCATAATAAGGGTTTTAACCTACTAGAATTGCTTAGGTTGTTGTGATCAAATCACTTAGCCCTAGTTTGTAGAACAATTTGAGTTACACTAGACCATACCAATTCAACTCCCTTTTCTTGGTGTCTTTGATCCTTACAATGCTGCCACTCATAGCCACCGCTCACCTGATCTTCCAGTCGCTGCCCTCACAATTGTCCTGTTGGATGCTAGTTCGCCACCCACTCGCCCAACTCTGCCCCCGACCATCGCCTGCTTGGTCTTCCAGTCACCTTCCTCCATGGCGGTGGCTTCCACATGGACCAAATCTGTGACACCACAATAGTATGAAGCCAAATCCAGGCTGACCATGGAGTCTAAAGGGTAGAAGTTCTACCTCACGCTGTGTCCCCTAGTTACTAGAATTCATATGTTTCCCTAGCGACGAAAACCTTACAGAAAGGGTGAAAAATTGCGGGGAATTTATTTCCATAGGAACTCCCCTGGAGAACGCTTCCTACGGAGAAATTAGACGGGATGGGCTCTGTGCCCTATGGTTGGAGGGGAACTTTCCCTATGAACCAAATTTCCCAGGAAATTTGTGATTAAAATAAAATAAAAAAATCGATGCTATCCCATCAATCCATCTGCAGTCACATTCCATTAGGTGTTGTCCGGCCACCGATCTACCAGCTTGCCGCTGCTCTTGCCCCCCACCGCCCTATGGCTCACTGTCACTATCGCCCTACCTCAGCCGTCCGCCCGCGCTACCCTGCCACTCGCTGCCAGACCGCCACTGCCCTGTAGTTCACCGCCGTGCCAGTTTGCTTGCTGCCGCAGCCGCCCGCCCGCACTGCCCTATAGCTCGTCGCCCGTGCTGTCGCCGCCTGCCCGTGCTGGTAGCCTGCCTGGCGCAAGCCTTCCCGCCTCGCGCCACGCACTGGCTAGAGGCTTATCGAGCGCGCCTCCTGCATCGTGTGTCATTTGAAACAGGCATGCGGGAGATGCGCGTGGGGCAGCTAGAGAGATTTAAGAGGAGAGAGGGGGAGAGAGAGAGAGAGAGGAAAGAGTTAGGAGATTGAAAAATGCATGCGGGAGTGCCATTTTCGGATGAAAGATGAAGAGAACACTAGAAAATTTTAGCTTTCCATAGGGTACTGGTGAAATGGTAGGGAAAGGGATCTTTTCTCTACTATTTTTAAATCCTTCTTAGGGGAACTATCTTTCCTTAGTGCACAGAAAAAACACAGGAACGTACAAATTTCATAGAGGAACTTGTCGATTCCAGTAGTACTTGGTGCGCGCTTCTTCAATATCAGCCTCCAGCTCATATTTGTTTAATTGGTATAAGTTGGAACCATGTGTTTTATGAATGCCCATTGTCTAAATGTATGACACGACTAGTATTTATAGTATAGTTAACATATAAATAAATAATATAATGTGGCTAATTTTTTAACTGTATGGTGTTAGACATTTGGTTTTTATAAAGATACATTAGTAGACCTTGGATCGGTATAAGTTCATAATAGGCGTCAAACTGAAAGTGGCCTAGAGGGAGGGTGAATAGCCAACCTAAAAATTTCCTGCAAGTTAAGACTTAAACAAACTGTCAGTCCACCAGACACTCCGGCATCGAAGACTCCAGCTACTGACCGGACACTCCGGTCAATGCAGAGAACTTCAAATGCACAAATTTTAAGTTAAATCTAGCAAATCTACTTGAACCAAAAGATAATGCGAAAGTACTAGAGCCAACAGGAACAAGTAAATGAAGCTAGAACAATCTACCCTAATAAATCGATGCCGAAATGTAAATGAAGCGAGAAGTAGATCTCAAACCGGTAGAACACAAGAAGCACACGAAGACACAAGGATTTATTCCAGAGTTTGGATCCATAAAGAATCCTACATCTCCGTTGAGAGGTTCACAAAGAACCAGGTTCCACTCAACCCTTTCTCTCTCCTATGACGACTACCAAGGTCGAGATGAGTGCTCCACTATCAAATCCCTTTCGAGAGGGCAATACAAACTTCCTAGGGCTTCACCACATAAGTTGGGAGCTCCCGAGCACGCCTAGTCGTCTAGGAGCTTTAGGCACGTCTCATCTTTTCTCTCTTTTTGACTACTTGCAATATTTTTAAGAAACTCAATAGAACACGTTAGCTCTTTAAATACGTTATCATTTATCATCAAAACCCACAAGGGGCCTAGATGCACTAACAATCTCTCCCTTTTTCGTGATTGATGACAACACAATTAAAGCTTAAAGAGAGATATAAAAACAATGTTTTAGATGCTTTGATATAGTGAGCTCCCCCTCAATGTGTGCATATGGAACAAGATATGGCATGACAAACCAAAATGCACATATTGCAAAGATAAAATTTGTGAAAGCTCCCCCTATATCAATGCATCTGTGGGGTGCAACTACTGTGTGTGACAACAATATATATAAGTGATGCTCATGACAAGATATAATCGCACAAATGCAAAGTGAGAGAGAGTAAACATGCACCAATACAACCATACAAGATAATAAAGGTATAAGGTCTTAATATTACAATCATCCAAATATAGTCTTAACACAAGTCTCACACACACTCGACACGAATAACAAAGAAGATAAAGATAACTACTTCTCCCCCTTTGGCATCGCATCGCCAAAAAGGAGAAAAGAAGTGAAGTGAAGCTCAATAGAATTGATATTCTTCAATTTCAGCAGCTCCGCCATCATCACCATCATCCCCATCATCTCAATCGTCACCATCATCATCCTCTTCTTGTTCCTCATATTCCGGATCACCTCCCTCACTAGAATCTTCATCTTCTCCAGCAACTTCCTGTGCAAGGCGATATGGAGCCCAAAGATCCGGCTCCGGCTCAAAAGGAGATGGTGGAGAGCACTCACGAGGAGGAGTGAACTGAAGAGAGGCTTGGGCACCAAGCCTTTGAACCTTATCCTCAAGATAGGAGAAGCGCTCATGTGACCTTTGAAAGTGCTTCTCGGATTTCCTTGCTTCGGAGGAGCATAGGTTGAAGATAGAACTAATAGCTCTTGAAATTAAGGAGCTCTTCTTCCTCGAGACTTGGGTCTTGCCAAAGCGAGTCCCAGTGGAAGTGGAGGGTCCTCCGATGGGAGAGTCAGCTCGAGAAGAGGGAACAGTGGAGATCTTGATGGGATGCACTCTATAAGGATTGTGGACCTTGTCATGAGAGAGCCACATGCCACAAGTCCGCTCAATAAGTGCCATGATATAAAGAGCATATCCATAGCTCTTGGTGGGAGAGATGGAGTTCTCAATGATGGATGAGTAGATAAAATTGAACACACTAAATCCATTTGCTTTGTCCGGGTGGTCTTGCATATACGAGAGCAAAGTCTTTGTGTTATGCAAAACACTAGTGACATCACCACTCTTGGGATCTAGTGTGTGACGAAAGAGAGCGGTGAGGATCTTGTAGTATGAAGCCATGCCATGAATCGTCCCATAGATAGGAGGCCCAAAGTCACTGTCATACATGAATGTGATCTCCTCATTGTTCAATGTCCTTCCACCATGGATGTTCTCCTTAGCAAGATCTTCATCATCGAAACCAAGAATAGAAGCAAAGAACCGGCAGGATGCATGAAAACGGTTGCCCTCAAGGCTCCAATGTAGCACCTCATCGTCGCCACTGTGATCAATCCAAAGAGTAGAATAGAACTGAGCAATGAGCTCCTCATTCCATCCATGCTTGAAACCCATGATCTTCTTCACATTCTTTGCTTTACACATCTTTATCACTTCATCAAACACTGGTCCTTCTTCTTCTCCATGTAATCCCAGTCAATCCATTTCATCGGTGTGGTTCTGTTATTCTTCTTGTCAAAGATTACGGATCTATACCAATCAAGTTAAAAATGTTGTAGAACCGGTGATCCGCAACCCCATCCTCAGTCTCATATAGATAGGGATCCTCATGTCTCTTGGGCATCAAGTCATGCTTACTCCGCTTGTAATCAACCATCATCTTGGGGTTGACAGTCGGAGGGTACTTCAACTTGGGATAGTGCACTCGATAGACAACATTGCGCTTGAGAGGCTGAGTACCCTTGTGCTGTCCCACTGACATTGGCGGATTAGTTGGTCCACCCAAAAGCCCTTTTCCACTTCCTGTAGGTTTCGATTTGCCTTTGGCCGTTGGGTGTGCGGTCTTCTTTGAGACAGGCCTAGAGGGTCCACCTTCTTGAGAGTCTCGAATCACAATACCGCTAGAAGAATGGCTCAGTTGCATCTTCCTTTTGACCAATGGACTTCGCTCCGGAATAATCTCCTCTTCACTAGAGGAGCTATTGCCTTGAAGATTTTTGGTGCGAGCCATCTGCCAAAGAAGTGAGTTACAAGCAGTGAGGAACCCATATGATGTGAAGAAGAATTTAGAAGAAATTTGGAATTGAACTTGGAAGATTGGAACAGAACAGGCTGGGTCGGAGTGTCTGGCTAAGGGCTGAAGATTCCGGCCAAGGGCCAGACACTCCGGCCAGATCGAGTTTTGTTCGAATCATTGCCAAAAACTTGGGGGGTCAAAGAATGTCTTTTGGTGGTGGTTCTAAGGTGTTCATACACACAACTTTGTCAAAGAGTTGTCATCCAAAACTTCCTAGAAAAGTAGATCGAGCTAAAACTTGTTTGAATGAAGATTTTGGTGGATCTATAGTTTTAGCCATGGGAAAGCTACCAAATTGCTAGCCTTGCCTTAGAAACATGTGGTAGCATGATTGGAAGCAATGGAACACCCTAAAACCTTCTAGGGAGAGAGATCGGGCAAAATGGCATTACCTCCAAAAACTTGAGAAATAGACCGGATGAAGACCGGAGACTCCGGAGAAAGATTTGGGAAGAGATTTCCCGTAGAAGTCCCATTCCAAAGTCCAAGATTCGAGCAAATGGCGAGAGGTGGCAATTTGTGTGCTTTGGAGGCGCTAGGGTTCTAAAAAGAACCCTAGCAACAGTTCAAATCCTTAAATACCCGAGGACCCCCGAAGACTCTGACGCCGGGTATTCCAGCAAGAGGCCGGAGACTCTGGCAGGGGGTCTTCTGGAATAAATTTTTAGATAGGTATTTGGGCAGAATTCGATAATGGAAAGATGTTAGATGGAGTGTGAGACTTATATTAAGGTATTAACTAATGGTGATTAGCCAACAATCAACATTTCAATAACAATAATCACCATAGTCAAGTATGTATGCCAAAAAGTGGCAAAAGCGAATAAAATAGTTTTGAAAATCACTTAATGTTTTTCACAAATCTTTTGTTTACAAACAAAGAGTGCGTAACAAGCAGATGTGCATTACTTCAAGGTACATTTCGAGAATCTATGATATTAAGCTCACTCTTAAGCTCACAAAACCGCTCCTCATCTAGAGGTTTGATGAAAAAATCGGCCAATTGGTTTTTAGTAGGTACATGGAATATCTCTATATCCCTCTTTAGTGTATGATCTCTCAAGAAATAGTGCCGGATGTCTATGTGCTTAGTGCAGTTATGACATGGATTATTAGCAATTTTAATGGCACTCTCATTGTCACATAGAAGAGGGACTTTGTTCTCAAAGTAACCAAAGTCCTTAAAGGTTTGCCTCATCCATAGCAATTGGGCGCAACAGCTACTCGCAGCTATGTACTCGGCTTCTGTAGTGGATAGGGCAACGGAGTTTTGTTTCTTCGAGGACTAGGATACTAGGGATCTTCCTAAGAATTGGCAAGTCCCCGATGAGCTCTTCCTATCCACTTTGCATCCGACATAATCCGCATCGGAATATCCAATGAGCTTAAAAGTGGAACTCTTTGGATACCAAAGCCATAGGTTTGGTGTGTGAACTAAATATCTTAAGATTCTCTTAACAGCTCTTAAATAACACTTCTTTGGAGTGACTTGAAATCTTGCACACATACACACACTAAGCACGATATCAGGCCTAGATGCACAAAAATAAAGCAGAGATTCAATCATAGAGTGACATACTTTTTGGTCCACCGCTTTTTCACAGGAGTCAAGATCAAGATGGTCATTTGTCCCCATGTGAGTCTTGATAGGTTTATCATCCGCCATCTTGAACTTCTTGAGAATGTCATGGGTGTACATGGTTTGGCATATAAACGTTCCTTTCTTGAGTTATTTCACTTGAAAGTCGAGGAAGAACGTCAACTTCCCCATTATGGACATCTCAAATCTCTTCGTCATGACCTTACTAAACTCATCACAAAAAGTTTTGTTAGTAGAACCAAATATTATGTCATCGACGTATATTTGGCATACAAATAAATCATTGTCAACTTTTCTTCTGAAGAGGGTGGAATCGGCTTTTTCAATTGTAAAACCACTTTTAATGAGAAAGTCCCTAAGGCATTCATACCATGCTCTAGGAGCTTGCTTAAGCCCATAGAGCGCCTTATGGAGTTTGTAAACGTGGTTAAGATACTCATCATCTTCAAAGCCCAGTGGTTGCTCCACGTACACTTTTTATTTGATTGATCCATTGAGAAATGCACTTTTCACGTCCATTTGATATAGCTTAAAATAATGGTGAGTAGGATAGGCAAATAATATACGAATTGACTCAAGCCTAGCTACAGGGGCAAAGGTATCATCAAAATTCAAACCTTCAACTTGTGAATAACCTTTTTCCACGAGCCTTGCCTTGTTTCTTGTCGTGACTCCATGCTCATCTTGTTTGTTGCGAAACACTCATTTAGTGCGCACAACATTTTGACTTGGACGCTCCACCAAGGACCAGACTTTATTCCTCTTAAAATTGTTCAACTCTTCTTTCATGGCCATCACCCAATCCGGATCACGAATTGCATCTTCTACCCTAAATGGTTTCAAAGAGGAACAAAAGAGTAATGTTCACAAAAAGTAGCAACTCGTGATCTAGTGGTTACCCCTTTTTCAATATCGCCAAGTATGTTGTCAACAGGGTGATATCTTTGAATGCTTTGATGGACTCTTGGGTGTGGCACTTGAGGTCTTGGTTCGTCTTGTTTTTTTTCTTCATCTTCCACTTGACCGTTGCCCTCTTTTTCTTCTTGGGCTTTATTTTGTGTTAGAGGTGATGCTACATTGGAGGATTGATCATCTTGAACATCTTGTGGATCACGTGGACGCACATCACCAATTGCCATTCTTCTCAATGCATCACATAGAGCTTCTTCATCATCTAAAACATCAAGATCAACTTGCTCTACTTGAGAGCCAATAGTCTCATCAAACACCGCATCACACGTGACATCAACTAAACCAAAGTTTTTGTTAAAGACACGATAGGCACGAGAGTTTGAGTCATAACCAAGCAAGAAACCTTCGTCCGCCTTTGGAGCAAACTTGGATGATTTGTGTTTCTTGTTGAGAATGTAACACTTGCTTCCAAAAACACGAAAGTAAGAGACATTAGGTTTGTTACCGGTGAGAAGTTCGTAGGGGTCTTCTTCAAGATGCGATGAAGATAGAGCCGGTTAGTTGCATGACAAGCCGTGTTTACCGCTTCGGCCCAAAAGCGATTCGGAGGCCTTGTATTCATCAAGCATGGTTCTTGCCATCTCTATGAGAGTGCGGTTCTTCTTTTCTCATGTTTGATGCCTTCTTCATCAAGATACTCCTCCACTTGAGTGTTCTTGAATTCGCTTCCATTGTCACTTCCTATCTTCTTGACTCTTAAGCTGAATTCATTTTGAGCTCTTCTCAAGAACTTCTTGAGTTCTCTTTGAGTTTCACTCTTATCATGCAAAAAGAACACTCAAGTGAAACGAGAATAATCATCAACAATTATAAGATCATACTTGTTACCACTAATACTTATGCAGGCTATTAGACCAAAGAGATCCATATGAAGCAATTCCAACGGCTTTGTTGTTGTCACGATGTTTTTGGCGAGATGTGGCGCTCCAACTTGTTTTCCAGCTTGACATGCTCCACAAGGCTTATCTTTCTCAAACACAACATTGGTTAGTCCTAAGATGTGACCACCTTTTGAGAGCTTATTAAGATATCTCATTCCAACATGGGCTAGCCTACAATGTCACAACCAACCCATGTTGGACTTTGCAATTAAACATGTATCAAGTTGAGCTTTATCCATTGAAAAGTCAACGAGATAGAGCTTTTCTTTTAATACACCATTAAAGGCAATTGAGTCATCCCTCCTTCTAAAGACCGTCACACCCTCATTAGTGAACAAACAATTATAGCCCATCTCACAAAGTTATAAAACAGACAACAAATTGTAGTCCAAAGAATCAATAAGTAATACATTAGAAATAGAATAATCGGTTATGATAGCAATTTTACCATAACCACGCACTCTTTCTTGTTCATTATCACCAAAAGTGATGCTCTCCATTGAATCCTCATTTTCTTGGTAGGAGGTGAATATCTTTTTCTCTTCGGTCATATGATTGGTGCATCCACTGTCTAACACCCAACTTAATCCACCGGAGGAGTACACCTACAAAACAAGTTGAGCTTTGTTTTTAGGTACCCAAATTTGTTTGGAGCCTTTCACATTAGCCACAAGAGTCTTATGCACCCACACACAAGCTTTTGAGTTCTTGTTGCGTGGCCCAACATACTTAGCAATAATTCTACCAAGCTTGTTTTTCATAACAACATATGATGCATCAAAAGTTTGAAATAGCATG
This sequence comes from Zoysia matrella, assembly GCA_001602295.1. Taxonomy (NCBI): domain Eukaryota; kingdom Viridiplantae; phylum Streptophyta; class Magnoliopsida; order Poales; family Poaceae; genus Zoysia; species Zoysia matrella. Next base: position 182,491 of record BCLG01000241.1, on the reverse strand, counting down.
GGTATATTATGAGAAGTATTAGTAGATAATCATGAGACTTTGAAAGATCATTAGTGACTTTGGTCTTGGCTTGCTTCTTTTGGTAGGATCCCTCTTTTGCGAATTTTGAGAATTCTTAGCCATTCTTGAATTCTCTTGCATTTTGCTTTCCACCATGAACATAGCCAATACTATCCTTGACATGAGGATGCCTAGTGTTCAAATATGCACTTCTTACATATTCAACCTTTTTAACGTCAAGCTCTTTCTTCTTTTGGTGAACTTGCCCTTTCAAGGTTTTTACTTGATCTTTCAAGTCATGAATCAATTTGACATTAGTAGCACAAGCTTCAAGATCAATATTCTTACATCTAGTACAATGTTTGAAAGCTTTAGTTGAGCTAGGTGCATCTTTATGTTTAGAGTTAGACCGAAGAATATCAAATTGCACTTTAAGGTCTTTATAGGCCTTTTTTAGGGCATCATAATCTCTTTGAAAAGCAGCACTTGAACTCTCAAGACTTTTACAAGTCTCTTTATGTGAAGCAAGTTGTTGATCTAACTCTTCATTTTATTCTTTTCTAGAGCTAGGAGATTCTCAAGCTCAAGGTTTCTCTTCTTTTCAAGAATGAGCAAGTCCTTTTAATTCTCAAGAATCTCGTCCCTCTCAACTATTTGATCCATAAGCATTTTGATTTTAGTGATAGCATTTTTACTTAAATCTTTAAGCAAAGCCTCATCATCACTATCACTTTCTATTTCCTCATCACTACTAACATATTTATGAGGAATGTTGGATTTAGTTTTTACCTTATGCTTGCCCTCCTTTGCCATCAAGCATGTGTGAGTAGTGCTTTTGGTCTTGTTGAGGTTGGTGAAAAGAGATTTGCTTGAAGAAGACTCTTTGATGGCAAATGTAGCAACTCCTTCATCATCCGAATCAGAGCTCTCCTCATTTGAGTCCCATTCTATTCTTAGATGGGCTTCACCGGTGTACTTCTTCTTTGAAAATTTCTTGTCTTTATTGAAGTACTTCTCCTTCTTCTTCTTGCCATCATCTTCTTCTTTCTTCTCATGTGGGTAATTAGCAATAAAGTGCCCTTACTTCTTTTAATTGTAGCAAACTCTTTTACCTCTTGTCTTCGGTTTATCTTTCCTCTTGTCATCACGATAATTGCGCTTCTTTCTCATGACCTTCTTGAATCTCTTGACAAAGAGAGCCATGTCTTCATCATCAAAGTCAGAGCTTTCATCTTCATCACTTGAGCTCTTTTCAACTATTTTCTTACCTTTGCTCTTCTTGCTAGCCTTGAATGCTATGTCTTGATTCTTTGAGCTTGAGATGCCCTTTGATAAATTCTTTACATATTGGTCTTCCTTCTCGATCATCTCATAGTTGATAAACTTTCCAAGCACTTCATCGAGAGTCATCTTCTTGTAGTTAGGGCTCTCACGAATTAATGTACTGAAGGTTGTGCTCTTAACCATATAAGGCCTAATCATCTTCTTGACAACCTCATGATCACTCTAATTTTTGCTTCCATATGCTCTAATCTTGTTAACGAGAATCTTGAGCCGATTGTATATCTCTTAAGGGGTCTCATTGTCTTCCATCACAAATCTTCCCAATTCTCTCTCAATCATCTCAATCTTGGCAATTCTTATGGTCTTGATGTCTTCGTGAGCAACTCGAAGTGTATCCCAAATGTCCTTTGCCGAGTTCAACCCGTCAACCTTGTTGAACTCTTCTTAATTGAGCGATGAGAGAAGAACCGTCACCGCTTGAGCATTTTGGTTGAGATCTTGTTCTTGTTCTGGAGTGAGTTCTTCATCGTCATCACTATCTAGATATTCAACAACTGTACAAATAATATCCCAAATGCTCGGGTGGAGAAAAATAGGTGATACTTCATGTTGTGCCTCCACTTGATATAGTTCACCTCATCAAATTGTGATGGTTTACCAATAGGTAACGACAAAAAGTTTGTGTTAGAATTATGACGAGAATAATTGAAAGGTTTTAGAATAGTCCTTTTTATCTCCTTTTTTCTTTTTCTTCTTCGCCTCTTTGGCATTTCTCTTGAGGAGTGAGAAGGATTCCGCATCATTCTCGCTTGAAGAAGAGTGTTCAATCTCTTCCCTTGATTCTTCGCTCGCTTGGCTAGATTCCCTTAGACCCTTCATTTTCTCTTCAAGTGGTTAAGCTCGATTCAGAGAGTTTCGCTCTGATACCAATTAAAAGTGGCCTAGAGGGAGGTAAATAGGCCAACCTAAAAATTTCCTACAAGTTAAGACTTAAAAAAACTGTTAGTCCACCGGACACTTCAGCCACAGGCCGAACACTCTGGCATCAGAGACTCTGGCTACTGACTGAACACTCCAATCAATGTAGAGAATTTCAAATGCAGGAATTTTAAGCTAGATCTAGCAAATCTACTTGAACCAAAAATAATGTGAAAGTACTAGAGCCAACAGGAATAAGAAAATGAAGCTAGAACAATCTACCCTAATAGATCGATGCTGAAATGTAAATGAAGCAAGAAGTAGATCTCAAACCGGTAGAACACAAGAAGCACATGGAGACACAAGGATTTATCCCGGAGTGAGTTGGGATCCACAAGTCTCCTTTGAGAGGTTCACAATGAACCGGGTTACACTCAACCCTTTCTCTCTCTCTCTCTCAAGATGACCACCAAGGTCGAGATGAGTGCTCCACTATCAAATCCCTTTCGGGAGGGCAATACAAACTTCTCGAGCTTGACCACATAAGTTGGGAGCTTCTAAGCACGCCTAGTCATCTAGGAGCTTGAAGCTCCAAAAGTAACAAACGCGAAATCAAGTTTCCACCTCCGCAAATGCTCTTGGAATCAAAGGGATGCTCTAAAGCCATTGAAAGATTCCTCTCTCACTTTCCTTGCTCAAATCTAAGCAAGAAAGCCTTAGCAAGAGTGTGAGTGTGAGAATTAGCTCAAGAGTGTTCAGGTCAAAAATGAGGCTTAGAGGTTGTTCTGCCTGTTGAGGAGGAGTCTTTTATACTCCTCTTCTCTGAAAGAGTCGTTGGGGTGTCAAAACCATCGGAGTCTCTGGTCAAAGGCCGGACACTCCGACTAGAAACAAGGAGGCAGAATTCAAACGTCAGAGTCTCCGGTAAAGAGCTAGACACTCCGGCAAGGGGTGTACTGGACTCGGATAAAAAAGCCCGGAGTCTCCGACCTAAGGGCGGACACTCCGGCGAGGGGTGTATTGGAGTTCTAGAAAAAGGCCCGGAGTCTCCGGCCAGAGGTCCGGACACTCCGGCGAGAGGTCCGAACACTCCGGCAAGGGGTCCTCTGGACTCGATCAAAAAGGGTCAGAGTCTTCGGCCTGACACAAGACACTCCGGCCAGGGATGTTTTGGAAATGTTGATTTAGCTAGATTTTGAGCATTTGCTTCGGTTTTTCAACTTCATTTCCGGTCCCTCTTGATAGAACGACATGCTTAAACTCAAAAATGAAAATAAAACAATAGAAATCTTCAATAAGCTTCGCTTTAGGCACGTCTCATCTTTTCTCTCTTTTTGACTACCTGCAATACTTTAAAAAACTCAATAGAACATGTTAGCTCTTTAATTACGTTGTCATTTATCATCAAAACCCACAAGGGGCCTAGATGCACTAACAGAAATAGTTAGTCACTATATCTACTATATATATATGGCATCAGATCATTAGTTAGTATAAGCGGTTGGTTCCTATAGCTTTATACTGATGCCACTATTAATAACATATAAAATCAATCACTATAGATCTATAACAACCGATGATAGATCGATATAACCGCTTGTACCAATACAAAAGTAGTCACTATAGGTTGCAGCACAGTGAAACGAAGCTATTTTGGTACAGTGAAACAAAGCTAATTATGGGTAAAAAGAACCTAGAGCCTTGACACCATGAGAGTTCCTCGAAGTTATTGTTGTGCGGTCTCAAGCCCCATCTTAGGTGTCGTTTGGCACCCATTATTTCAACTTCTGCTATATGTAACTTTAACACAACACCATTTTTCTTTTTCTTCATATGTAAAAATCAAAGATGGTGAGTTCCTGACTTTATCATTTCATAAAGGGAAAATGGGATTGACGACATCGAAAGATCATGAATTTAGAAGCTTACCATCGAATTGCTTCGGTGCATATATGTACCACCGAAAGATCCAATTTTTTTAGAAATTTACCATTCCTTCTGTTTCACTACTAACGTAGTTAGTTTAGACTTTTTACCCTCCGCTTCTTTCCCCTTCCTATCTTCTTCCTTGATCCCATTCATGAGCTGCACCCCCCACCCTTGAGTATGGAGCTCCTTGCCCCAATCCCATCATTCTCCCTGCGCCCCTCTCTCCTCCTCCCCCTTCCTCTTCCCCAGGGTCCTCCTCCCTGTACGCCCCCTCCTCACCTCCTTGCTCTATTTCATGACCGATCAGAGCAGGGTCGACGGCGTCATCTGGTCTATGATGGATTCAATAAGGAAGAGGCCGGCGGTGGTGTCACTTGGGCTAGGATCGGCGTCGTCGTCACCTGGTTCAAAGCTGGCGGCATCGACGTCACCAGGAAGGGGCCAGAGGCTGGGGCGGCGACACCAGGAAGGGGCCAGAGGCTGGGGCGGCGACACCAGGAAGGGGCAGGTGGTGGGGGCGGCGTCACCAAGAAAGGGGTGGAGGTGGCGGAGCCGAGGGCACCAAGCGGACGGGTGCAACGACGGCGTCCCTTAGTCCGATGGGTGGTGCTGCGGAGAGGAGGTGTGCCGGCAAGGCCAATGGCAGCGCAAGGCTAGGCGGCATATGGGCAGAAGCAGTGAACAGTGGCGTGCTGGCCGTGCAGCCAGGGGCGTAGGTGGTTGGGGGTGGCGCCGCACTGGGATGAGACCGGCAGTGGCGCAGGGGGTTGGGGCTGTCAGCGGCGCAGTGGGATGTGGGCGGTGAGGAGGGGATGAGTCTCCATTTAGGCTTTGGAAAGCTCACGAGATGACGGGAATGAGTACACGGGGGCAAATGTATCATTTGAATTTCTCATATCATTTTTTTAAAAAAAAAATGCAAAACGAACTAAAACATGACGCAACCGGACATAATAGTATATTTCTAAAAATTCGGATCTTTCGGTGGTACGTATATGTACCGAAGCAGTTCGATAGTAAATTTCTAAAGTCGCAATCTTTCAGTGTTGTTAATCCAATTTTCCCTTTCATAAAATTTGTTTGTAAAATTTTTGTAGTACACTGAGAAATGTTGGAACAAGGAAGAAGTCAAATCACTGCCGTATTAGTGACAGGTACTAATTAACATATACTATAGAAAAGAAATCCGCACATGCTGGAAATTGAAATTTGTATACAGTATTACTGAATGAATATGACATTGATAGTTTTATGTTTTAGGCAAGCTTATCGTTCATGTCAGTTATTATATTATACTCCGAATAAATATCTTTTTTTTACTTTAGGACAACATATTTGACCTAAGTCATACTTAAAGTATTTTTAATAATAAAATAATTTATGACAAAGTAAATAATATTTTCATAAGTATTTTGAATAACATGAATGATCAAACATGTTATCCTAAAGTTAAAAAAATAATACTTATTTCCATTCCAAAATCACCTTCTTATAAGCAAATGACGCAGAGACAAAAAACTGTCATTGTCCATTAACCATGCATGGGAATCCGTTGCCACTTAATCTAGCCGTAGTCGCGCGGCCAGAGGGAGGTGAAGAGTGCAGCAGCGAGAGTGCATCCCAGCGAGAGGACTCCGTATTTTGGATGCTGGTGCATGCGGGAGCCAATCTGTTTGGATGTATTCTCTCTATTTTTTAAATGGATGTCGATGTTAATTTTTAATTTTAAATATTAATTTTAATTATTTATCTTATTTAAAAATTTGATAAATATTATATATTTTGTTATAATTTAATTTATTATTATAATTATTTGAATCATAACTTTAAAATTTACATATTTGAACTACTCTTTTGAATAAGACGAGTAGATAAAGTTGATTTTAAAAATTAACAGCGACATAATTAAAATCGATTACATGTGCGTATGTTACAAAAAGCTGATCTACATACTGGCAAATAACGAAGATTAAATAAGGATTAAAATTTGATATTAAGCGAAAGTGGTTTTGGAATGAAAAGAGTATATTGGAACGGAGTTTGTATTGTTTTTTTTTTTAGGTAAGACCGTAAGAGGTGAACAAACCATAAGTTTTGTTCCCTCGACAGTCGACACACAGTGGGGTACATATTTTTCATATCCGCTGATGCCCGTAAAAATCAGTATCCTGCTGGGCGCTGGCAAGACGGTGGCCGGCTAGAAAGTCCATACACGAAGCACCAACTGCTCGAACCCACAGAAATTAGGCGTGCCGCGTGCGCCGGCTCGCAGGGTCCGTGCGGCAGTGAGCTGAATTCGAGTATCTCCGTTCCTACACGCCACATCCAGTCTGCACAAGAACAACGTGCTCAAAACAAATGGGTGAAGAAGTCCAACTTGCAATCGCAGAGCCTAAATAATAAGCTGAGCACTCTGCCCTGTCGCCCTCGCCCCGCGAAGGCAACGACGAAGGGGAAAGACGAAAGAGCAAGACCACCACGGGGAGAAGAAGGCAAGAAAATCGAGGGGGGGGCCTGAAAGGAATCGGTTGGATTGGAGGGCTTTCTGGTTTGTTCCGGTGGAGATTTGAGCTCCAGTGAAATCCATGGAGAGGACCAGCAGCTTCGCCATGGCATGCAACCTGCTCAGCCGCTACGTCAGGCAGAACGGCGCCGCCGCAGGCGAGCTCGGCCTCGGCATCAGAGGTGAGCCCCGTTTTCTTGAAGAAAACTTGGGATCTTGATGAGGGTGTGGGTCCGTTTTCTATTCCTGTGAAAGTGTAGAACTGCGTGTTGGGGAAAGTAGTAAACTTGGATTCGATTCACGCAAAACTCTGAGACGTTAGGTGGTTCTGTACTCGTCGTAAACTAGATCTGGTCTCAAAGTTTCAATTTTGGAAGCAAAAATACGATCTTCTGGTGTCAGTTTTAACCTGTCTATTGAATTGTGGACAGCTGACCTGTAACTTTAATCTGTCTTTTGAATTTTGGCTGAGAAAAATACTATCTTCTGGTGTCAGCTGAAGCCGAGGCGCAGAGGACGCCGGCAACGATTAACTTGCTGCCTGGAGCGGGGACTGAAGCAGAGAATGGGGAGGCGAGGAATGAGACCATGGAGCTCTTTCCCCAGAACACCGGCTTCGGCTCCAGATCCGCTGATGCCAGGTATCATACGAAAAGAACACCTCTTGATCGGATTAGATTCACTTCAACTAGTTCTTGATCAGACACCTTACTTCTTGTTGTTACCTTGACTAAGTAAACAAAACAAGCAAACTATTGTTAGGAGAAACTGTTGGCTGACCAGATTTTGTATTATTGTTCTAGTTCATTATATGAGTTGCATGATTGGTTTATCATAGTGTGGAGATCTGTCTAGAGTAGTAGGTTGATATATATGTCATGGTTGTTGTAAACCTTATGATCTGAATCTGAATGTTTAAAGAGCAATTGTTCGTAGGGTCTGATAGTTTCTGTGGTAGGCTTTCAGAGTATGAAGTATGTTATTTAGGATGTGTGGAGCTTGATGCCTAGAATTTATCTAATGATAAATATTTGGCAGCCATATCACTGTTTAAATTTTAGCCTAGAGATGATGTATGCTTGTCAAATAAATTTTCAAAGTTATGCTAACTGAAACTCAATGTTTCTGATCCTCAGGGAGCATGAGAAGCACCAGCTGACTATCTTCTACGATGGGAAGGTCCTTGTGTTCAATGACTTTCCTGCTGAGAAGGCAAAGGATCTGATGCAGATGGCAAGCAAGGGTACATCAGCAGTTCAGAGCACTGGCTTGCTGCCGTCTGCCACAACTGCAACCGTTACTGACAGCACTAAGGTCTCAGCTGTGCCAGCCCCACCAACTATTGTGGTCAATGCCCAGAAGAGTGCAGCAGGTAACTAAGCCCACGCCTTGCTGATTTGCTAGTAACACCTGGATGATTAATTTCTGTCTTCCTCACTGTTTCTAATAATTTGCTGCAGATATACCCCAGGCTCCAAAGGCATCTCTTCGCCGCTTCCTCGAGAAGAGAAAGGATCGGTATGTTACACTTGCTGTCATTGTGACATGAATGAAGTCTAGTTCAACAAATTTTATATGGTCTAATTTGTGCTGTTACCCATTTTAGCCTTGATGCGAAAGCTCCATACAAAGCATCCCCTTCAGATGCTAAACCTGTGAAGAAGGAGATGCCGGAGAGTCAGCCATGGCTCGGGTTAGGACCTCAGAGCAGCAAACCCGACCTGAGCCTACGTCGGGAGTGCAACCAGTGATCAGATGTCAATTCAGAATTGCATCTTTGGAGGTGCAATACTCCTACGTTCTGATCAGGACCACCTCATTGGGGACCTCAACTCTTGATGTGTTATACGGGTGTTTTGTTCCTAGAAACATACGTTATGTATGTAAAGAAATTAGCTGATGTTGAACTTGTATGATTACTACTTTACCAGTTCTGGGGCAGGTTTGGCAAACTGGCCTGTTAGAAAGGTGAAGGAGCTGCAGTAGTTGGTAGTAGAACTCATGTTCAGATATTCTGTATCGTCTGGCTTTGGCATTGTCATCTTGTCCAAAGCTAGTAATTGTAACAGATACATTACCACCGTATGATTGTTTTACCTTGTTGTGCCATGATATATTGTTGTTGCTGAGGTCCGTGAGGGCTGAGGTCTCGTTGCCACAGTTGCAATGCTACTTTTGTGAGAGGCGTTTGGAAGGTCTGGTAACCACTAACCAGACGCACGCATCCACTTGCCGATCCAAACCGGGTTTGTTCGGCGGCCGTGTTGCACGCCAGCGCCAACCGGTTCGGGCAAAATCGGCTGGTCGTTGCTTGGAAGAGCAATGGAAAGGTACGCCGGCCGGGACGACATGGCGTTCGAGCTGGCGAGACGCCGAACCGTGCGCCATGCCAGAGAGTTCAGCTAGCTCGTGGGCGGCCAAACCGATTTTCTTAGGCCGGCTGTTCGGCGGAGGCGGCGAAAGGTGCATGTGGGAGAGCCTCTTGTCGGCAACCTGCAGAAACAGAGTAATATTGGGCAACCGCTGGTCGAGGACGACGGCAAGAGGTGGAAGAAGATGCGTGTCGCCCTCTCTGCCGACCACGCATGCTTCTTTCTCTGCTGCTTGTAATAAAAAACAAGAGAGGGAGGTTCTACCAACACGGAGTAAAAAACTTGGGGAGACTATCGATCGTGGCCGGCTGATGCCCGGGGAATCTTTATGGCGTTTTCAAGGGGCTTTATTTTAATGCCGTTTGCCTTGCCGGTCCATTTCGCCACATGCTCTATCTGTTAAAATACCATAAATATTACTACAATAACTATATGCATGTCCATCATATCGTCCATCTCCGCTGCTGAATCCAACTTTCCAACTGTTTTCAGGGATGAACACAAACCCATGGGCGGTTTTGAGACGATGTGCCGTGGAATCGAATTCATCATATTCAATGACTGATCAACCAAAATTCTCCTTCACCACGAGTACTCCATTTCCTTCACTGCAGGTCCATTTCACCACGATTTGAACATGCCTCTCGCCGGCATCACGCAAAGCTCCGCTCGGAGAATATTTGCGTTTTCCTCCGCCGTACCCAACTCCATGGCCATGCCCAGGTCCGTTTAACCTTGTGCTTCTCGTTGAGCTTGTATAATACTCGCTCTGTTATTTAAATTTTATAATAAAAAAATCTAATGGTAACGTTTGCTGTTCTGCCCGTTTGGCTAAATGCATCTGCTCTGATGTTTGTTCGTCTTGTACTTAAACGCGGAATGTTGGCAACGTGCCGTTGTAACCGGCAACATATATGATTCTAGGATCCCGTCCCAGACACGATATACGAGAACAAATTGCCAGCTGAAAAGAGCACTAACAAATACGGAGTACTCCAGTTTTTAGTAGTTGACGTCAGGACAACCGCAAGCAGTACACATTGAGCTGAGCAAGGTTTTCCTTGCGTGCTAGTGCTTGCATAATGAAGTGTAAGGTTCCCAGTAGATTCTGAGTAATATAACCGCACTTGCTCTTCCTTGCTCCCTTCGTTGATAGACAAGCAACCAAGAAGACTACATAACAAGTGTACAGACAGGTTAATGTAAATAAAAAAAAAAAGGACAGGCTGCATGATTAAAGGCTAAAACGATGAAATACAGCTATATGATTCCAGCACAGCTAAAGATGTCAGAAGGGAAAAAGGTACAGAATAGCACATATTGGATATCAGATGGTACCTTTAACCATGATGAAGGCAATGCAATCACGAACTTTTGATGAGACTGTAATTAGGACTGACTAGCCCATTACTCAAGAGCAGAACAACATTCTCCACTAATCTTGCCAGAGAGAAAAGGACACCAGCACCTTCAAGTATAGATAGCAGCAAGAAAATAGCGAATATTGGTATATATCAAGTTTGATAAAAACTGCAACAATATCAATCGGCTCTGCCCTTCAGAACCAGCAATTCAAAATTCAAGTTACATGATCATGGAAAAGAAGAGGCTCATCCGGCTAAACAAATAGAGGCCAGATGCTAGATTAGCCTCCTGCCACCCAAGGAACGTGGCAGCATCCAGCTAAATAAAGCCAGAACTAGATACACTCTAATACTCTATAAATACAGCATCTAACAAAGCGAGCTATCTACATCCAGCATCCTTAAATAATTAGATGCGCAACGCTGCCATGTCCAGCGCTCCGCCGTTGCAAACCTCCCCAACTCTATCATCACACGAATCTCCTTCCTCCTCTTTGGGTTCATTCACCTCTGTTTTTCCCTCATCACCCAAGCATTCATAATTGTAGCCAGACATGGATGATCTGGGCCTGGTCCTTGCCTCTTCGATAATCTTCATGACCTTTTTGGTGCTTGGGTCCAAGAAGGTAGGGACACAGTTGTCCCTCCCGTAGTAGATTGATTGTGCCGCTTCTGTAAGCTCTCTCGGCAAGTTTTTCAAGAACCATGGGTGTCTCTTGATTTCCTTTATGGTAATTCTCTGTAGAAATCCAAAGTTTCAGCATGAGTGACAGCGGTAAGGGAATAAATGGAACACTTAACGACTGATAATTCAGATCACTTACCTTTGACGGATTGCTGACAAATATTCGTGAAATGAGGTGCCTGCAGTCAGCAGATATGCGAATGTGATCTGGGATCTTATATTGTACTGCTATTATTCGCTGTAAATGAAGATGATTGGCATTCATCAGTGAGAACAACAATTATGGGTAAAAAATTTTTATTTCAGTATATGCGAAGAGCATTCGTGTCATAGGATAGAGCTCTCACCTGAAGAATACTCTTAATATTCTTTGGGTCTTTGTCATCTTCAAATGGATAGGCTCCCACAAGCATGACGTAAAGATTTACTCCACAAGACCATATATCTGCAAGCTGTATCACCAAAATGTCATTACTCAGCTACATCAGGTATATCAATCGACATGATCAATCATCTCTCATATCAATCATATGAACTCATATGAGACATCAGGTATATTCTCAAATTGTACCGAATGAGATACTTCAATTACAATAGGTTAAAATAGTTTGGCTAAGAATAACCTATACACCTAAACACATTTGTTTTTATTGAATGGCTAAACTGAAATAATCTGAAACTGTCTCACAGCACTTGCAGGTTCGCTCAGCAATGCATGGAGAAGTTGGTAACTCCCTTTTCTAGTTAAGGTGGATAAGAAGCATTATTAAGTAATGTGAATGCCAGCAAGAGAAGGAATTTAAATATATCTACACAACTACAATATGAAGAATATTAGTGACTTGCTCTTCGATGCTCAGTTTCATAAAATTTGTAAAATGCATGGTATAAATAAATGAGATACACATTCTTTCCACTCACCTTACCATCGTACACCTTACGAGAAAGCACCTCTGGTGCAATGTATGCTGGCGTGCCCACAGCTGATTTTGTCCTTGAATGTAGCACTGATGACTGCAGACAGTGGTATTAAATAAACTTTCAGACATGTGGAAGGCCAAAGTCATCAACACAAAGTTGAAAAAAAAAAATCTGGAAACCAACCTTCGAAAATCCAAAATCACATATCTTAAGCTGCGGTGATGGATGATCATTCAATAGAATATTCTCTAGCTTTAGGTCCCGGTGGCAAATGTGCTGAAAAGCAGCCAAGATCACAAAATTTTCTGAGCTTATTTTCAGGTCCCGCTGGTAATCATTTGAAAAAAACTGCATTTGCACTTTTTACTACTAGAAAGCAAGACATGAACCGTAAGTAAATTGCTGGAAGGGACCAGTTTAGTGTTTCTCCATACCATTTGGTGGCAGTAGCTGACACCACAAATCAACTGTTGGAAGAAATATCTGGCCTGCAATGAACAGAGGATTTAGTTTCCAGTTTGGGGTAATATGTAACAGTAAATTGAGGATAAATAGTTCTTAAACAACGGTGAAAAGGATATCATGGTCAAACCTCATTCTCGCTGAAGCGCCCTCGATCGCCTAGTAGATCAAAGAGTTCACCCCCAGCTGCATATTCCATGATTAATGCCAGATGGGTCGGAGTAAGTACCACCTGTAGGAATGTGTAAAGGAATCAACTTTTCAATCGGTGCCATCTTGTTTAGCAATAGCAATATCTTTGGGTAGAGGTATTGAAAGTATCGATTATACTTTTATACCGCTGCGAAATTGAAAGCAATATAGAGTGTAGAGAAAAACAGCATGTGCCTTTACAGTCAAAAACGGAAACTTAAATCCTCGTTTTTATCCAAACCCCCGTTCAAACCACACGTGAGCTTGAATTGACACAAGCAACAACGAAACAGATAAACAAACTTTCTGCTGCAGTACGTAGAAATAACCAACCAAACCTAATTAAGAAATGTACGAGATCGATCGTGTTCTCCATCGATCCACACCTGTTTGAGTTGGATGATGTTGGGATGCTTCAACTGCCGGTGGTTGACGATCTCCCTCGCTACATTTTCATCAATCTGCACAAGCAAAACAAGAAGCACCTGATCAGCACTCAGCAGAGCCAGACGTACACACACCGCCTGATCGAGGACCTGACGGCAAGTGATCCAATCATTCCGCGGAACCAACCCGATCCAAACACTAGAACAGGCGGGTGAGGCTCGTACCCGTTCGCCGCGCTCGAGGAGCTTGACGGCGACGAGCTCGCGCGTCTGGCGGTGGCGCATGAGCCGCACCACCCCGAAGGTGCCCGACGCGATGTCCCGCACCGCCTCGTACTTGTCCATGGCCGCGCGCGCTCGCGGTCTCCGGGCGTGCAGGCAGGAATGGAGGAGGGTCGAGGCGGCGCCGCAGGTGAGGCGAGGAGAGAAGCTCGGCGGATCGGCGGGCGCGAGCGGAGGGCAGCTCTATCTCCTGTTTCGGCGGGAGCGTAAGATTTCCGTTGCGGCGCCTCGCGGGAGGGTGCGTGCCGTGGATATAGAAATAGACGGCAGGCAGGGAAGGCGCGCCGTTATTTTACGGAGGCGGTAAGTAACAGGCGGTTACGGGATATAGACTGCAGCGCGGAATACGGGATACGGTGAGCGTAGAGGAGATACGGGAATACGGGATACGGAATCAACCTGAGTCGGGATACGGAATCAACCTGAGTCAGCAACTCAGCATGCGTACTCAGCCAGGAGCGTGCCTGGGGCCGGGAGCTTTGCGACCGTACATGACCTTTAAAATATAGAGCTTTAAATTTACTACGTACATTAAGTATACATTTATATTTATAATATTTATTTTAATAATTTTATTTAATTAATTTTATGTATAGTCTATAATGAATACAAATAAATCTAGTTTTTAATTGTTTCAACTTGTAAGATTTATTTTTCACAAATCGGGTTATAAAATATGAATAAAATATCAAAAACATAATACTTTTTTAAAACATAAAAATTTCATAAGAATCAGTTCAATTCTATAAAAAAACATAGAAAACATAAAAAATCTTACATTCCAAATAAGGTCTATGATAAAAAATATTAAAAAATTAGCATTAAAAATTTAAATTCTATTTGTTATTTCGTACAAAGCCTTAAATTCTACGAGATACCTTTGACCTAGCAAGTTGAGCTATGTTTGGGTGACAGAGGATAAATTCACAAGGGTTTCAACCCCTGCGGGGGGATTTTCCCTGTCTCTCCGATCCCCTCCCCACCAGGGATAGAAATCCCCTCAAGACAATTTTCAGACAACGTATTCGAGAGTTTAAGGATAAAAATCTCGGACATCAGTAAAAATTTAAAAAATTTAGAAAAAATCAAAAATAACACTAGAATTCATGTAACGTGTGCCCTATGTAATCTTTTACTGAATATATGACTACATCCAACCATGAGCAGTACATGCAGTGAATCCTACGACTAACATCATTCTGTTTAAAAAACAGATCACAAACATCATGCAAAATAGTATGTAAACCATAGCAGCCCACCATAGAACTAAAAGAGATTCATTCTGCAACAATTTCAACACCCATAAACACATACATGCAATATAGAAGAACAAAGAAGGAAAGATGACATGGTTGCGCCGCTTTCCTGTCCTCACATACAAATAAAGAGTTCAGGCACTCATAATTGTTCACATCTCATTGGCTCACAATTGAAACAAGAACATCCGGCAGTGCCTTGGCTTGCCACCATAACCATGAAACTGACAGCCAAAGGAAAACAAATCAAACTTGCGATTTATTAGAAAATAAAAAAAGCAACCAGCAGCCGGCTATTTGACAGAGGAGCCACACAAGAAACAGAGGAGTGTAGTAAATATGTTTCTTATGGAACACTTACTCTAAATTCACTTTTTTTTACACCTTGCACATCAGAAAACAGAGAAAGGCCATGGACAATTTTGTATTGCTGTATGCTACCAGTCTACTGAACTCTAGTGAACCAAACAGTCTATTGAACTCAGAACTGATTGTATTAAAAAATAAAACTCCTGTAGTATTGTTGTATGCTACCAAAACATTTTGATTCACATTTATCATAACAATTTAGTACCAATATAGAAAAACTTGATAGTTCCATGAAATTTAGAATGGTGTACATATTTCTTTTGATGCAAAGCCACAAACAGATAAATTCATAGACTTGCACGATGACAGAACAAGAACATATATGTACAGAACTTCTAACCTGTATGCGCAGTCAAAGAAAATAGAAACATACATGACACAAAAGACAATGAAATTTTAATTAAATCAGAAAGATGCAAAAAGTAAGAAGATGCTTTACACACCTATGGAGCCATTTCACCTTGAACCCATAGGAGACAAACTTCTGGGATCTTGAAGTTGAGAAAAATTTCTCTGTTCTGTTCACACTTGAAGATTCTTGTTGCCTTTGCTTTTTCAGCATTAGACAGTTCCTCAATTGTCTCCAAAACAGCAATACAGTTCTTGATGGAATATTCATCATTTGGTTTTGTTTTCCTATCCAATTCATCCACAAAAGTCTTTGTTTGCCGCTTCCTAAAATCCACGTACTCTTGCAAAACTCCAGCAACTTGACTCTGATTTTTTCTTTTCTCACTGCCATATCCTTTTTGACCAGAACAAGAGGAAGTTGTATGCTCTTCATCATCAAGGTTAGTGGGATCATTTGATGATCTTTGCCCCTCAAGGTTTGCAGAGAAAGGATTCACACCAACACCTGGTTCATCTAGATTCACTATACCATGTTCAGTTTAGGAGGGTGCAAAAATACTAAGTTTCTGGGTTGATGTTAAGTTTAATTCTCCTGTGGCTATACTTCCTAAAAAGACAGAAATAGCAGCAAAACATGAGGAAACAAATTCTTGGCTTCAACTTGATATGAAATTTCAAAGAAGCAAAACATGATCTTGGCTCAAGGTACATCACTGACTCAATGTGCATCACTGAAATTTTGACAAAAACAAAGGGACTGAAATTTTGACAGAAATTACTTTCATACAATTTCTCCATGCTGTAATAGAGAGGAAATCCTTTTTTTCTAAACTTATTGAGAATCCGATTGTCCTATTAAATGTAAAAGAAAACTGCACAACATCAAAAGATGACAATAATAGCTCCATCAAAAAGAAAAAAAAACTTGAGGCAATAAAATTACCTTGGTCGGCTTTGCCGCAACAAGTCCCACATCCGTCTGTTCGGAGAATCGTCCGCCTCATCTTCTCCTGATGAGCGACCACCTGGACTGACCATAGCCACCGCGCAGTGGAATATCACAATATCGTTCCGACGTTCCCTTCAACCTCAAGTCGCTCTCACTTTCTGATTCATATTATGATCCAAAATTAGACGCTAAGCATTAAGTGAATGGTTACTCTCCACTAATTAAAACTTAAGTGTGCCAAAGCAGCGCTTAAGTGTTCCTAGATGTTTCACTGTAGCACACAAAATGTAGGAAAAAAAAGGAAAGTAAATGGATTAAGTTGAACTTGACACAGACCAAAGAATAAAATGTAAAGCCAATAACTGGTGATGGCCCACAAACCCATCCTTCAAACCTTATCTTCTGTCACGATCATGAGGTTCCACAGCCATCTTTCTCCCTCCCTGAATCTGGACAGCGCCAACGGGGCCAGAGCCAGCACCGGCGATTCTCCCACGTGGCCGCCTCCGGCCTAACGCGGCATCGCTCAGCCTCCCTCTCTCCAGCTCGGGGTCGTCGCCTCCAGCCCGATGCCGCACCGCATGGCGTCCCACCAGCTCGGGATCGCTGCCCCCAACCCGATGCCGCGACGTGCGGTCTCCCACCAGCTTAGGGTCTCCGCCCCCAGCCCGATACTGTGCGGCGCAGCCTCCCTCCCTCCCCCTCCCTCCCTCCCTCAAGCTTGGGGTCCAACGCCTAGGTGCCGCTTAGGGGCCTAGGCGGAGCGGTAGCCCTCTGCTCAGCGCCTTTGCGCGCATAAGTGAGTGCCTAATGCCACTTTTTTTTTAGGATTATGATGCACAAGGACACGGTTATGGATCTCATACATCAAGCTCACAGTTTTTCAGCACCCAGTAACCACATGAGTTAAGGGTGTATTTGGTTGGCTGGATGAAAGTGGATAGGAGATGGCGGCTAAGTTTCTAGAGGTGTTTAGTCCATAAGTGAGGATGGATGGAGTAGCCAACACAAAGAATATTCCTTCAATATGCTGGATGAGCTTATTCCTCAAAATTGTTCAGATGGAGCCATTCACCTTTGCTAATCTTAACTATTAGTACATGATTAACAATTATTATTATATTCTATGGCTAATTAGCAATGAGTATGTCATATTTATAACTATTGCTGATTTATCTGATAGTTTGATTAGAGTTAATTAGTGATACTTTTTCCTTTTTAATTGATAATTAGCAAATAATATTAATAATTATAATAAGTCATGCTTGAAGATTATTTTTTACATAATTAATAATTGATATTTGAAAATAAATATTTAATTTAGTTAATAATTATCTTCTTCATCCGCTCTTGTCTATCCAACCAAACAAAAAAACTTAACCGTCCCATCCACTCAACCAAATATGTAAGATAGATGAACTCATTCACAAAAATATAAACTGCCATCTCCCATTCAGCTTCACCCGTCATGCATAGAGAGAATTCCTTATTTAACCCTAAAAAGTCACCTTTTCCTTTTTTAACCTTTTTCGATTTGAACTTTCCTATATAGATTAAAATCTATTTTTATTCCTTATTTGGTCCTTCCCTCAGTTTTAACCCCAACGGTGTTAAGTGGAGCATAAAATAATCATTTTACCTCTGTTTTTGTATTTGTTTCATTTTGAGCATTATTTTTTCTTTTTTATGGTTTGATAATATCATAATTATAAACTCTGCTATGTGGCAGCCTGTATGCATAGGTTTTAAACAATTTTTTCAATTATCATATTATCAAACAATGAAAAAGAAAAAGTTGAAAATGAAATAAATATAATGTCTAAGTGTAAAATCATCATTTCATCTTTCACTTAACATTGTTAGAGGGCAAAATTGAGAAGAGCAAATAAATAATCAAAAATTAATTTTAAGCTATATAGGAAAATTCAAATTGAAAAGAGTCAAAAAGAAAACCTGTGACTTTCTAAAAGCAATTATCTCTCATCCAAACGCACCCTAAATTGCGCACATACGCGGGTGGAAGCGTTGATTCCGGCCCTCTCCGACTGCACCACACTAGTGCGGCTCCAGCAACGATGGCGCCACAGCAGCGACGTCCTGTCCGGCAGGAAACCTTTCTACTGTTTACTCTTTTACTGTAGCGAAAATACTGTTTATGTGTGGCTGTAGCACCGGATCTTGATCGTTTAATTTTGGTCGAAGGGCTCAAATCACATCCAAATTCTCGAGCTACAGTAGCCTCTGCATTTTACTTTCCACTGGAGAGGATGTGAATCCTTCTACGATGGGTAGGCAAAGGCAATGTTTGCTACCGACTGCCATAATAAAGTGGGTCCAGTGAATAATAAGTTTTAGGCATTGAAAAGTTCACAATGATTATATTGCCGACTTTGTAATAGTGATGGAGCTCCCTTGAAGGAAAAAAAAAATCTCAACTTATTGGTTCACAGCGCTCCAATGCATGCAGCACCAATCTTGCAAATAATATATTTTCTCTCTTTGCTGCCGACAATAGCTGTACCACCAAGTTTTTGTTGATGCCGAGTTCCACAATTGTTAGTACTGAGCAGTAAGGTTGTATTCTCTACTTAGTACCGACTTTTTTCCACATTGCACAAGACTTAAGCATCGCCAATGTATATTGCCGAGATCGGCACTAAGATGGGTCTCGCAGTATATTAACTTTAGAAGCACGAGATCTCACGAGACAAATTGCATCATCGGTCAACGAGCTGGTCTCTGACGGCTTCCTTCAACGTGTAGCTAGGGATGAAAACAAACGAAAATGATCGGAAAATATCCAAATCATTTTTATTTTCATATTTTTTTATTTGGACGAAAACAAAAACAGAAAAATTGAAATTGAAATACGGAATTAGGATATTCAGAATTCGAAAACTCATAGCATCGGAATAGAAAATATCACAGTAACAATTGGAAAATAATATTTCAAAGGAAATTTATAAATATCAACCTCATTCTCAAATGTGACTCACAAATAATCTTAGTCTTACATACTCCCTCCATTCTTAAATTGATGCATTCGTTGATTTTTAATATAAATTTTAATCATTTATTTTATTTAAAAAATAATAAATATTATATATTTTGTTATGATTTGGTTTATCATTAGAGTAATTTAAATCAAAAATTAAAAATTTACACATTTGAACTAATTTTTTAAATAAAACAAATGCTCAAAGTTTATATTAAAAATCAATGTCGACGTCAATTTAGAAAAAAAAAAGTACATCAATAATATATATGTACGGAAGAAGTACATTTCAAGCAGCCGCAACCACAAGAATGCCAAACGAACGCACCCTTAATTTTTGAATCGGAGAGGGATCAACTGACCATCTTATAGTTCGTTAAAAGGGCCTCATCACGTTGTCAGTTATATTTCGGATAGGCCCATCATATATATTTTTAAGTCACTACACGATGTTCATTTTTTTAGTTTATAAAAGGCCTGTCACACTTTCTTCGTGGCATTTGATGGAAATTGCAATTACATTTGTTTTGTCGTGTCCTTTCGTGTTGGCCTAATCGTCTCGTGGCTACATTTTCATGTTCTTTATTATTGTTAAGACAATAAATTTAATTCTTTTCTTAAACAAATCTAGTTATAACAATAATAACTTTAAAAACAGAGGAGTATGATTTAACATCAGGCTACACATGTACACACAGTGCTGACTATGGGCCGGGGCGAAAGGGGTGATGGCTTAGGGCCCGGTTCACTCCAGGGCCCAAAATTTTTAAGTACTCTCTCTGTCTAAATTTAGTTATCGTTTTGAAGTTGAACACGAAAATTAAGTAGAGGTAAAAAAGTAGAAAGTACTCAAAAGAAGGAGGAGAGAAATAGAGATAGAAATGTATTACAAATAGAGAAAGATGCATTAGAAAGTGAGGATAACAAGTAAATTAGGAAAATTTGAAAAAGCTAGAATGACAAATAATGTGAGACGGAGGGAGTACATATTGAGGTAAATTCTCAGGTCTCGCTCATAATAAAATAAGCCCTATCGACCTCTCTCAACTATTACGGTCGTTCTATTTTCGTCCCTCATCTAGAATATCAGATATTTTGACTTCCTCAACTTTTCAACCCGTTCGTTTTTTTCTATTAGACGGTTTTAAGGGTGGTTTTGTCCTTCATGGCAGGATGATGTGGATGAGAAGCTAACTCACTGTCCAGCTAGCAACACGTGGCTATCCTCATGGCATTTTTCGCTAACATAGACAGCTGACGAGGCACAATCTGTTGATGTGGACATCTGATTTAGCTTGATTTTATTCTAAATTAAAAAACAAATACTTAATGACCTCAAAAATTATAAACTTCTGTAGAGGTTTAAATCACTTTACAGGGAACCAATTTTGTTTCAGGACCAATTACAAATTTGAAAAACATTTTATTTTACAAATTTAGAAAGAGAAATAACTATAAAAATAATATAGATCTCTGAAACCATACGATAAAATTTATATTTTTCTAAATTTATGTAATTCCAAGTATTTTCATTGTTTCACATCCATTTTCTTTAGAAATTAATAAATTTTAGATTTTGAACTTGAATTCAAATTCAAAATTCAAACAAGGAGATGAGTCACCATCCAGTTATAGATCTGTTTTCTGAATTTTGTAAAAATAAATGTGTTTCGAATTTGGAGAGAGTGAAAAACAAACCTTGTTCTCCATGAAGAGATATATCATACTGCAAAGTTTCAAATTCATCCAAATTAGGAAAGTCATGTTTTTGGGGCAAAACAAACGGCTGTTGCTGAGTCACCGTCTTGTTATAAATCTGTTTTTTGAATTTTGTACAAATAAAACTATTTCGAATTTAGAAATGATTCCAAAACAAACATTGTTCCTCGTGAAGAGATATATCATCTTGAAAAGTTTTAAATTCATCAGAGTTCATAAAATCATGTTCTTCAAAAACAGAAGGCCTTTTCTTTTTCTTTTTCTGATTTTCCCAAATTTTGTGCAGCCCTCTGTTTTGCCTAAAACATGCTGTCCTAAACTTGAATGAATTTGAAACTATGCCGGATGATAGATCTCTTCATCAGGAACAACTTTTGTTTTGGACTCATCTACAAATTTATAACAGATTTATTTTTATAAAAATTAAAAAACAGATTTAAATTTCTAAAGAAAATGGATGTGAAACAATGACCCAAGCCCAAGGTGTTGGAAGCTTGGTGGCAGCACACTTATCCCTCACGTTGTTACTATTTTTCCTGTTAGGCCCAAGCCGGTGGAGGCTCGGTTCTGTTGGGCTAACTGAAGTTTGGATCCTGTTCCCAATTTTCTTTGGACTCCTTGTTAGGCGAGCTTTTTGGGCTAAGCCAGATGGTAATTTTACTTCAATTCATTTCCATAGTTTTAAATTAAAACGTTAATTTGTCAAATCTTTGTATGATCACTCGACAGTAATTCCAGGCTAAAAATCAATACTTCTTTGCATGTGCCATTCACCTAATCACCCATCAGATTAAAGAATGAGGTGAATTCTGAGATATTATTTATACCAAACAATTTCCTTAGTCCCTTAATCAGTTACAATTTTCTTTCTCTTTTTTAGAGCTTGCTTTCAATTTGAGAAATTTATTGTAATATTTTCATTAGTTGTTGTGACCCGTGTTTATTTCTTTTACTGTTTTATATATTTTTCACAAGTATTCAGCCATAAAAAAACACGTGTAATTTTGCATAGCTTTATGCCTCTATGTCAAGTTTGCCCCAGGGCGTCCCAAAACATAGAGCTGGCACTGTACACACGGCTTTGTATCCTGGATTTAGGTAGAAAAATATTTGATGGATCTGCATGGATGTGTGCGTGGCATTTGTCATCAAATAATTAAGGAGGTTCTGTCACGGCCTGGATCCACCATCGCTGTAGGTTGTATTCTTTTTTTTTTTTGGTTTCGAAGATATACTGATTTGACTGTGTAGCATAAAAACAGTGCCACGACTATCAAATTTAGGATGCGTTCATCTCTACTCGTTCAAGGAAATAAAAATGGAAAAGGTGCTGCTGGAAAAAGGGACACCAGTCACACCAGTATAGCTGAACTTAAAAGTGTCATGCAGTTAGTGGAGAAAATAGGGATCATGGTTCCCCTTTTGCTTTCTTTCTCGATCCGAAAATTTCTACTTTTCCAATTTTTCCACATATGTCATGATAGCCTGGAATCCATCTCAGCCCGAAAGCCTGGCACCCATCTCTAAACGTCCTGCATTCAGAGAAGGTTGCCACGCTTTCTCGTTAATATTTGGAGTAGCAGGTTACGATCCGACGACTTGATTTTTTTTGATAATACTTGTTTCAGTCCTTGAATTATGATAAAAGCACAATTTTATTTTTGAATTTTTAAAAGGGTCAATTTAGTCATTTAACTTTAGTTTTTGGCTCAATTTTATCTCTGATATTACGTGACGACACAAGTGTCATGCCATGTCAGTATGTGATATGTCTATATCAGCTTAAATTTTAAATTTTAAATTAATTTTTCTCTCGTCCTATAACTCTATTTTTGATCTGTTTGAACTATCATTTGTCTTAAAATTATTTCAATAAAAAATCATACATTAATATATATTAATATTTTTTACAAATGATTATATATATATGTTCAAATTCAAGTTGAACATATTTTATATTTTTTTTACATTTTTATATATTGCTTTATATTTTTAATAAAATGGACTCAATGCAATCCAAATATTGAAAATGTCTTGTTGTTAAGACAATAGAAATATAAAAAAAATCAACTTTTTAACATATCATTACATAATTTGAATATATTTTACATTTTTCAAATATAATATTAACACAATCTAAACATTGAAAAAAATATCCATACATTATTTTATTTTGTTACATTAATTCTAATAAACATAATGGTTTAAATAGATCTAAAAATAAAGTTACAATTTAAACTAATATACCGTGACTACTGCTAATGTGACGTGCCATGTAAGCACCCACGTCGTCGCAAAGATGAAGATAAACTTTTAATCAAAGTTCAGAATTAAATTGAACTTTTTAAAAGTTGAGAGATGAAATTAAGATTTCAATCATAGTTAAGTACTATGTTGATTTTTTTTAACCTTCAGTTTGCTTGACACTAACCGAGGCAACAACTCCTGACCCGCCTCGCTACAGTAAAACGAACAAACGGCGATGCCCGAACGGGAATGCCGCTGCCGCAGTTAGCGGAACATTGGCGGAGGTAGAGGGTGCCCAAGGTGGGCTGCGGCCCACCCTGATATTTCGGAAGCATCGCCGGTCAGAAGCCATGGCCATGAGCTTGAAAGCAAAGCTGCAAGGGACAAGAGTATCGCGGTAGCGAGCACATGCCAGGAGCCCAGAAGCGGCAGCGAAGAGCCGGAGACCACTGAGACTCGAGGCAAGGTTCATATTGATCTATGAGACCGATCGCGACGGTCAGTGGCGCTCAGAACAGCTTTGCGGCGACGTGCAGGTATACTTTTCACGGTGACGTCCAGAGGAAGAAGAAGTGAAATAGAGAGCAGGGTTGTTGGGCCGAAATTGGGCTGTTAGTAGGATGGTTGGGCTCAAATTGGCTGTTGGTACTGGACTGGGCTAGAACGAGGCTAGGCTGCAGCTTCTTGATTTTTGTTCCTTCTCTTTTTTTTTTTTTAAGCCAAAACCAGCTAGCTAGTGTGAGATATGTTCCAATTTCTCATAGGATTTGAATTGAACTATGAATTTTAGTGAATTTTTTATTGTAAGTTGATACTCCGTATTTGTTATGTGGAAAAAAAAATTTCCGACTCACCTGAGTTTGGAACCTAGCTACGCCAATGCAG
The DNA here is from genome assembly GCA_001602295.1 of Zoysia matrella. NCBI lineage: Eukaryota > Viridiplantae > Streptophyta > Magnoliopsida > Poales > Poaceae > Zoysia > Zoysia matrella. The sequence continues at coordinate 158,422 of BCLG01000241.1, read as the reverse complement.
CGGAACCAAAAATACCAGTGGAATCGATCTACTGGTATGCTAGTACTAGTAGTACTAGCAGCCTAGCAGTACGTACAGAACACGGAGAGTCCAACGACTCTCCGGATGGAGCAGGGTAGATGCGTCTGCCAATTATTGAGCTCTGGCCTCTCTTCCCCCAACATGGAGGACCAGCCATGACGCCGGGATTAAGCGAGGTACGTACTGTTTCAGCGAGATGGAATCCATGGCGGTTAGTTCTTCAGAGGATGAGATCTCTGAATATTAACGGAGTTGATGTTACTCCTCCAGACGAGTTCATCATCAGAGTACACGTTGCGCTTGGTTGATCACCAAGCTGCTGTACTGCAGTTGAACAACACGAGCACCCTGATGAATTGACATCAAAGTTCGTTTTCTTCTTCCGAAACCAGTACCTCAAGTTCTTCCGTTTTCAGGCTCAGTTCATAAGATACATCCGAGCAGTACTGTTTCTCAAGGATGAACATCAGTTCTCGATTCAACGTTCGCGGTACTCCATATATAAGAATGGACAAAAGAGGGACATATGTTTATTCCTTGACAGAGGAAGCAACAATCCTTGAAAACTTGCCATCATCCCCTCTTCCATTTCCCTCCTGAGGCATGGGCATCATCATCTCTACTAATAGTAATAGTAGTAACAGTAATACAAAAAATCAAGAAAAAAAATTGCAGAACCCTCCTTCCTCATCCAAAGAGGAACAAGAAAATTTCCCCCCACCAACTCTGATCTCTACACAACCACACACACCCAGAGTTATTTCTCTTCTTTGTTTTTTTTTATTTTTTTCCTCTTGTTTATGTTACAGCCGGAACCGCGTGCTCTACTGCTCCTCTCCTCTTGACAAGCAATAGCATCAGGCGGCGACGATGCCAGTGGTGAAGAAGATCTGGCCGCCGCCGCCGCCGTTGCAGGGCGACCCGGCCACCTCCGCAGCGGCGGCGTCTGTCGTCTTGAGGGACGAGGCCACGGCGCGGCGCTTCCGCTCCTTCTCCTCCTGGAACTCGTCGCTCACGATGGCGTGGTACCGGCACTCCATGCTGCAGAAGGCGCGCTCCCCGCGGTACATGAAGATGTCCTTCCCGTCCAGCGC
>BCLG01000241.1:137304-157209 GCA_001602295.1 Zoysia matrella | reverse complement strand
CTCCAGCCGCGCGGCGCGGTGCGCGATGGAGACGACTGGCGCGGACGGCGCGGCGTTGGGCGGCGCCTCGAGCGCGGCGAGGATCCCGAGCCCCACACCCCCGGCATCCCGGTGGCGCCACCCGCGGGGAGACGGCGAGGCGGCTCGGTCCAGCGGGCTCGTCGGTGAGGGGAGGCTGTCAGACTTCCACGGCGACCGCTCCCCTCCCGGGGCGGGGATGTCGAGCTGGCCTCGGACCGTGGGTCTCGACTTCTTCTCCACCATGCCTCGCTGTAGGAGGAAGAACGGAGGAGGGGTTGCTCCGGGGACGCTGTTGGTTGGCTGCTCCCCTCTGGCTTTTGTCCAGAGTTGGGAGAAGGCCGCTGAAGGAGGAAGAAAGGTGGGGGAAGTGGGAGAGAGGAGGAAGTGGTTTCCTGTATTTGTAGCCTCCATAACGTCGGTTTCGTGGTTATGTGGTTTTTTGTTTTTGCTTAATTATTTTTTGCTGTATTTCTTTTTAGAAAAGCAATTTTGTTGGTTTCTATGTGCAGCTAGGGGCACACGGTGGAAGTAATCCTAGTTTTAAAGTTTGTCATTTACAAGCCAAAATTTCTAATTAATTAAAGTTCGATGGTACAGATTTTTAATGTTAGTCCTATTGGTAGCAAATTTTTTACTTTCTCCGTTCTTTAATTGTTACCACTGTTGACTTCTAATTTTAACTTTAAATATTTATTTTATTAAAAAAAGTTTGATAAATATCATATATTTATATAATTTAATTTATTATTAAAGGTATTGTAATCACACTTTCAACTTTATACATTTGAATTTATTTTTTAATAAAATAAATGGTCAAAGTTGAAATTAAAAATTAACAGTAACAATAATTAAAAAACAAAGGGAGTATAATTCTTGTTTTACTTTTATATATTAGTTACATGTTCATGACCTCACTATTCACACACCATATAATATAGGTTATGTGCGAGTCAAAAAGAAAATTATAACACAGTAAATGATGTAAGGATGGTTTAAGAGAAAGAGAGAACTCTAATTCTAACAAATTCCATTCAAGATGAAATAAAAAGAGCAATTGAGTTGAACCAACCAGATGATTTTGTAATTATTTTGAAGTTGATCGTTTCAATCTGTTTGATGATACTAAGTTAAAATAGTACATTCTTCGTTTCAAAAATTAAACATTTTTAGTTATATATGGAGTATATGTCTTGATTTATAACATTATTAATGAATCTAGACATATATCGAAACTAAATGCATTTAAGAGTGGTACCAAGTTAATTTTGCTAGGTTAGTGTAAGTCTGCTGTGTAAGACAATGGCGTCCATGTATCAGAATGAGCGTCCTTGGGAGCGGAAAGGGACGAGCGGAGAGAGAATCCGAAAGGCGATGATCTGTTTGCTGAAAACCATGGACCGGAAAATGGTGGGCTAGCTGGCCGAGGCAGGGGAGTCTGCCACGCCCCAATACGTCACATCACGCCGTCCTTTCTGTTTCCTTGTTTACTCTCCGGTTTCTGTTCCTGCCACTTGTGATTCTGCAGTGAATTACTTACTTCTATTTTAAAATATAAAAGATATAAGTATTTTTAAATTTTTAATTTTTATTAATAATATTTTAAAATATATATAATTTTTTAATGTGAAAATATGTTTTTTATAAAAAATTATTTGATGATTAATAAAAAAAATATAATTTTTATATTATAAAATATTATTAGTCAGTACTAATATACTATAAAAGTATATATTATTAATGATTAAAATAATAAAAGTTTGATTTTAACTAAATTAAAAAATACTTATATTTTAAAACGGAAAAAGTCTAATGTATTTTTTAAGATTTTCATCGTACGACTCCACTTTTCTTTAAACCCGTTTTGAAAAATTAAATTTAATTTTATAGAAAAAATTGCAAAAACAGAAAATTTTCTTCTATTTCATGCGGGCTTAGTCCTTACTGTCCTTCCATTAGAGTAAATAATATTACTCCTACTCATGCAGTTGGTGTTGATCATGGTGCGCTAACATTTGGACGGAGTCGCAGGCGAAGGGCATTCCAAACTCCCCGGCATCAAGGGTTAGATCCAGTCTTGGTGATAACGTTGCACACTTTCTAATAAACAAATACTCTCTCCATTTTAATAGAAGTCTATTTCAACGATTTGATCAATGATTTAAATATATTTAATTAATTTTAGTAATATAAATTATATATATTATAAAAGTATTTTTTTTAATAAATATTAAAGTACAAATATTAAGTTTTTAAATTTAATCGAATTTATAAAAATCATTGATCACAACAGCAGTTAACAAAAGTTAGAAATAAATTTTTACTGAGACGGAGGTAATCCTATGTACTTATAGTAGTTAAGACGCTTAAATAAAATAAACTCCAATTAAACATTGGATCAGGTCACTAAAACCACCTTGAACCTTCTGGAGCAACCAGGACAGGGCGACTGATCAGCACTGTATGCGTGGGCGACTGGCAGCTGGATCCCGGTCCCGGCCTCTCAAGCGGCAGGGAGGAGGAGTCGCGTCGCATGCGAGTGCGCGACCAGCCAACCACGGCGCAGGAAGGGATCGGACCCATCCCTCAGCCACTGCCACCTCGCGAAAGCCCCGTGCGGACGGACGCGGACGCGGACGCGGACGTGGACGCGCGGTGCCGACTCGTGTCCCCCCGCGGCGAGGGCACAGCATCGCGTGCATGCCCGCATCTGGGCGGCTACCCCTGGGGACGCGCGCCCCAGCCGTGGAGGCACACGTATAGGTACGACTCTGACAGGGCCGGGTCCACGCTTTTATTCCGGCCGAGGTGATGGCGCCTTGTCCCCTTCCGTTCACTGGTGCTGGCCTGGTGGCGACTGCCCGCGATGATAGATGGCGTTTTGGACGCGCGCGAACGGATTGACGAGGGTGCGCTTTCCCTGTTGCCGGTTTCCTTCCATCCGGGAGTCGGCTGTGGGCCCTGTTCTGCTCGGTGGGTCAGAAGGAACGAAGCTTTTACTACTACTGCCGACCGTTCGATTAAACTCGGAAGGCTCAGATGCGATCAGGTGATGGGGAGCTGCGCTGTAGATGGAAATATCCAGTCATTGTACCTCGTTCAACGGATCCGTAAGGACACGGTACTAATCGATGACCAACAAACAGATGATCCCTCGATCAACTCGTGCGTGTCGAAACTGGTGGAGTGTGCTTCGTCCATCGTAGCACTAGCTGGTTAGCATTAGTGACAACTGTGTTGCAATAAACGGCTTTCTCTATGCAGTTATGAAATTGTGTTTTCCTCCAAAATTTATTCATTTTTAAATTGTATTCTCCTCGTTCAGTAGGTGTACCCTTCATCCTCGCACAGCCCCACGCCCACCGGATTTCTAATCAGCTCTGGCAGATCAAATCTGTGGATTCCGTGGTCTGACGGCCCCAGCTGCTACAACTAAAGATTCTTCTGAATCTCATTCATGTTTCATCATCGAATCAATAAATTGCACCGGCGCCTGATACGTCCTAAATTTTTCTGCTTCGTATCTTTTTTATATCCTTTTCACCATTCACAAAGTTTTTTCTTCCATTTTTTTATGAGAAATTCTACTGCAGGTCCATTTCTTTCTTTTTTCTGTTTTCTTAACCACAGAGTAAAGCATCCTTGTCCCAGGAATCGAACAAGGGCATTTCTGTCTTCCGACGAGGAGGGCTGTTGGGCCCCAGGGAAGCCCACCCTCCATTCACGTGGCCCTCGCCCACGCGTGCGCCTGCCATTCGCCGCCGTGTCAGGCCCGCACGCCCTCGCTACACGACAGGGACGCACCACGTCAGGTCGGACCCACCTGACGTTGACGCGTGCCACCCGCCTCGCACTGATGGACCTGGGACCCGCGCCGTCGGGGTGTGGTGGGTCCTCGTAGGGTTTGCGTTCAAACCCCCGGACGAAAATCTTGTGGAAAGGCCCTTTACTTTGTAGAGAAGTTTGTAGTGCTTCTCTTACAGGTCGTCCAAGGCGGAGCCTCGTGGACTGGATAGGTAATTTGCTCAAGTCTAGGGAAAAGACCGGAGAATCGCACAGCGGCGAGGAAAGCGACAGGAGTCGGTGAGGGGGTACGTTCCCTGCACACTCAATAATTTCCCCTGCGCTGTCACGCGCGGCTGGACCTTTTCTTCGTGGGCCCCGACGCGGGCCCACCGGCTTCAACCTCTCCTACGTGTAGTGCTCGCTACGCTAGTCGTTGTCCGTGACGAGCCGGGTGGATGGACTTTGAAGGCGGTGGGGTCCACGGCGAGGGACAGCGGCCGCTGCCGGGTCCGAGCCGGCCTTCCTCTTCCGTGGAGCCACTACACTGTGGGGGTGTTCTTTTCCTGAGAACATGCCTGAGCTTGCAAGCTTTTACTGTTTATTTTCAAAAGCTCTTTGAATTCGATGAAAAAATTCACTCAGTACCACTTTCCTGGAACCGGAAGCATGTTTGGTTGTTGGACGTCCGCGACAGGCGCGAGCGTTCTTGACCATGGTACAGACTGCAACCCGTTGGTGCTGAGGTTTACAACAACGATTAGCAGAAAGCCTCACATCTCGTGGTTGATCCCTGTGCGCAATAGTAACTGCACAAGATGATGCCGATGAGGCACAGAGATTGCTTAACTCGACTTTCCAATAATTTAGTAACATGAGTAGCTTGAACGATATAAGGCGCTTTGGAACCCAAGAAATCTATAAGAATCATAAAAAAATTTATCTCCACCGATTAAGATGAGATCATCCCCATAGAACAAGACTCTAAGTGTAAGCAGCCTGCGCCTGCTAAAGGAAGGTATTCGGGTGAATGCTCATCTTGATATACTCAATTGAGTGAGACTATCGTATCTAGTTCAGTTTATGCGTATAGTGAGCATTGAACTGCTGTGATAAGCGCAATGTTTCTTTATCGATCAGTTAGACACAATTTAATTTTGTTGAAAAATTATAGGAACCATAAATTTATCTGAACTTTTTTTTTCCAAGACAGGAAGTAGAGGTCAATCTTCAGTTCTTCACTGCTGTTACCTGCGTAACGACAACTCCCACGGGATCCAAGGCCATTCCGAGAGCAAGCAACGGTAACGGATGGTCCAGCGAATTTTCACCGTGCAATTTTTTTTTTACAGAATGACGGGGCAAGGAAACCACTAGCTAGTGCCGCATATTTTTTGAGATACTCACTTTGAATCGACATAATTAATCTATGCATCCTCTGGATCAACTTTCCGAGACATAGTATCGATCCTTCACGATATGGTTCGCGGGTTCCATTGGTTTTGTTTGCGCAAAGCAACAAACAAACAATCGGAGAGTATAGTTGAGCTAGGAGTGCTCATGATGGTTCTCATTGTAGTGGGTGAGACTTTTTTCTTTTACTCCTAGTTTTCATAGATGCCCTTTCTATCCCAACAATTAACCTTTTGTGTTGCGCCGAGTTTTTTAATTAGATATTAATTAGTGTAAATATACTTTGGTCGTGGATTCGTGTGTTGCCGCTTTGCGAACACAACCAGCAAATGCTTTCGATTAAATAAGCGTATCCACATGAGAATGAGATGAGCCCTTGATTTGACACCTGATCAATTAGTTAATGCTGGAATCCAACTATACTATTAATTGTCAAGTGGGTTTAAAAAAAAATATTATAGTGAAGTGGGAGATGAACTCCATGATTGATTGACTCGGCTCCAGATCTCCTTAGCACAGCAAATCTGCAGAGATAAGTGTAGATAACACTTGATGAGTGAAAGCGAGTGATCATGCATGCCCTGCCTGGGCAATAAAATTAATTATACAGGGAGTCTATATCTATCGTCGAGTGCAGTTCTGATGGTTTATCGTATACTTACTTGGACAATACCAACCGTATATCAATTGTTAGGGAAACAACTTTACTTTATTTTTGAACTAGAATTATTATCCTAGGAACAATAACAAATCAAAAGCAAGAGGAGTAGCTAGAGTATTATAGTTTGTGCGTGAGAGTAATTGATCACAGCATCTTGATACTACAACTAATCAACTCATTAGGTTTCATGATGGCTTAAGGGGAGCTGGTGGCTTCCATAATGAACCTGTCTTGCTTTCATACAACAGGCCTTACTTTATTGGCCCTGTGCATCACAACTATACGATTCACGACTAAATAATTAAAACTCTGATGATGATTATATTTGCCTGACTACATATACGTAGAAGCTACAACTGTCGCAAATGAAGCAGGTTGGAGAGTATGCAAACCACAAACTGCAAGGTATAACGTTGTTTTGTTCACGCAGGGTCGACGCCTAGTTTTATTTTTTCAGACCATTTAAATTATTGATGTACTACAAGATAAACAAATGAACTTTGCCTTATTCCTAGCTCTTTTTGCCTAGTATATTGCTTTTACTCGAATTTAACAATATGATGCATGGCTCATCAACATAGCTAAAAATATGACAGACCGCTATTGTTTCATCCTGGTGGAGAATTTGTTCTTGAAGGGTGAAAAGTCCAATATTTAAATATTACCGTGAAAGTGTTGGTTTATCAAACATAGACCGGCCCATTAGACCAGAAATAAATTTGGACTCAAATCAAATTTTATAGATTAAGATGACCCCTTCAAAGTTAAAAGGACGAAATACTCTCACCATTGTTAAATTGATGTTGTAGTTGATTTTTACGATCAACTTTGATCATTTATTTTATTTAAAAAATTTGTTTGAATGTTGAAAATTTTAAGTTGTGATTCAAATCACTGTAATGATAAATCAAATTATATAAAAATATAAAAAATTTATTAAATTTTTTTGAATAAATCAAATAATTAAAATTTAATTTAAAAATCAATGGAGACGTAATTAAAACGGAGCGGTAGCTTACTGCTAGTACCGGTGGGCACTCCATGCGTAGTGCTTTTTGCACAACTTTTCAAGGTGACGCTCGTGCTCCTCGAATGCATCAACCGTTTCAGAAAACGTTGCTGCACTCGAGCATATGTGCCGGTTGCCGACGCAAATGTGCTTTGCTAATCACGCATCAAGCGACGTACACGCCTTTGCATCTAGCATTGCCGCACCGGCTTATTTGTACTAGTCACGTGTGCAAAATCAGGGGTGAACATGGAAAAAAAAACTTGGGAACCGGGCAAAGTATTGCCATGGTTTTACTAATTTAGTTGCAAAGATAACTATTTTTATTCACAACAAACTATGTAATTTTCAAACAAAAAATTTAGTACATAATACTGAACCTGCATTGATTTGCTCAGAATTAACTGTATTCTCCAAATTTAGACCCCTTTGGTCATATTACTCCCTCCGGTATTAAAATATTAACACTATTTGCTTCAAAAATTAACTTTGATCATTTATTTTATTCAAAAAAGTATTATAAATATAATATATTTTGTTATAATTTACTTTATCATTAGTGATATTTGAAATATGACTAATAATTTTACATATTTGAACAAATTTTTTAATAAGATGAATGAGCAAAGTTGATATAGTAAATTAACGGTGTCAATATTTTAAAACCGATGGACATAAGCTGTCAGTATTCAAAGAGTGATACCCTCATCATACTCTCTTTATTTTTGGAGTCGTTCTTAACTCAAATTCATTGTTAAGACCTCGACTCTACCATACTCTCCAAAAATAAAAAAAAGGTGTAGATACTGCACCATGACACACCTTTGGCATTGGAAATATACATTAAGTTATGATCTGTGCTGGACATATATGCATCTATATGGAATTGCACCCTTCATGATGGTTCGTGTTGTTAATATATCTGTACCAATATTAGAATTTATTTTAGTGTGTAATATCCAATTGCTAACAGTTTATGTGCATAAAAAGGTACATATTGCTTGCATGCTGGATACTAGATTGGGCAACAAAATAAGTTTTGGGAAAGATAAATAAGTGTTGGTAAATGTTTACTGTCGGTGTAGGTATTAACTGTCGGCATATGTATTAACTGTCCATAAAGGCACATGAGTGCATTACAAATAAACTATCCGTATAGATATTGATTAGGGGAAAGGTTTTCTTGATGGCTTCTAACGCGATTGTTTTCTATTTCCCGGCATATCCTTCCTGGCAATTATTTAGCTAGTAAATGTGATCTTCGCCAACTATAGAAAGTATCAAGAAAGGTTGAAATGGTGTAGTGAGACCATAGAGGTATTTGAATGCAGTTACTTGGTGGAGCATAGGTCCGCATGATCTCATCATAACAAGATTCTGCCGTGGCATAATGAACAATGATCCCAGTAGCTTGCACAATGCCAATGTTCATTTTACAGACAGGAACTAAGGTGCTGTTTGGTTCGGTCTAATGCAAGGAATCAAATTACAAATGTTAATTGATTACGTTGCTATGCATTTATTTCTGTCACTCCGTAATCCACTCCCACACTGTAATCAGATATGGTGCTATGCAAACTGGTTACCGCTCCCAACCCAGCAGCATCCACGACATCGGTTCCAATCCCGTCGAACCGCTCGACCGCCAGCCCTGCGTTGACGCCCATGCCTGACTGTGCCACCCGCGATCTGCCCCGGCGTCGGCCTCATCCGCGCCGCCCACGGCACCCCCAACCCCAGCGCCGGCAATTGCGCCGCCCCCAGCCGCAGCACCGACCGTGCCGCTCCTGACCACACCGCCCTCACCCGCCCTGGTGCTAAATGTGCAGATGTTGTGATAGAGGTGAAGGCGACCTGTCAGTAGAGCTTCGAGCTCTGTACCAATGCGATGGTTCTTGGCGAGGGAAGTATTTGACCTCTAGATTAGTTTGTTCAACAGAGACAAGGGCGGAGTGAATTCCTACGAATTGTTATTTTTCGGTTTCGATTCTGCTGATTTTCTTTGTCAAAGATTTCATGATGGTCGGAATGATTTCTCACTGATTATGTCCAGTGTTTTTGAGTAATTCTGCCTTTTTTTCCCACATATGACATTGTCGCTACGTTCAACAACCATAGTGATTGTATCCTTTTATGTTACCATTAGCAAACAAACAATAAGAGGAATTAAGGATCTCATCAATTATTTCGTTGGTGTTTCGTACCATCAACATACTAAAATTTGTGAAGTAGAGAAGGATTCATGAGCTCTTCTCATCAATACAGTCTAGTCTGCTGAAGATTCAGTGATATATTCTGGTTCAGCCCGCCGATGAGGTGTAATACCCTACCTCGGAGGGATGTTGAATGTTGTATGATTCGGTCCAGTTCTATATCTAAGGTACCCCGACGCGACCTTATATAGGGTCGGACCATATTTACAAGGCTTGGTGTCTACGTAACCGTTCGACCATTGATAGGTGAGATCGTGAGCATCTTCGAGCTGCTTCGCCTGATAGCTTTTGGGGCGCTAGGTTATTTTGTCTTCGTCCTATGTCCACCGTGGATAATTAGATAAAACCAACTTTCTCTTCGCTCCTCGGCAGACATCATCTGCTAAACAGTGTCAAAAATCTCTTCTCCTGTCGGATGCTCTGGCCATTGATCAACCAGAGGTGGTATTCGATCCATGGGTCAGACTGTTGAGGCGGTTCTGACAAGTCAGAATTTTGAGGCGGTTCTGACTCTTAGGTGGTCGAATTGTGCTTTCTGAATCTTATGGCTTAGTGGGGTAGCATCATCTCAGGTTTTAACGGGGCTCATGGTATATTGGACCGTCCTTTATTGTTGGGGCTTCTAAGTGGGCCGGGACCGGAGGTACTGAGATTTATTATCCCGGCAATTTTCGTTGCCAGTCTCATTGCTGTGCATGCAAGAAAACAGCACCTAAGCAGGGGTTAATCGGAACCCCCCGTTTCTCCCACTGGCAAAGGCCCCCTAAAAAAACTTGTCTCAACTCCTGAGTCGTAGATGACCGTGATTCAATAGCTGCCCGATCCACTGGACGGACAACGGTGGAGGTGAAAAAATCTGCTTTAACCTAAGCAGCATGAGGCTAATCTGCACGGCTGCTACCTGCGCACAACTCCAACGGGATCCAACGCGGGTCCAAGAGCAAGCAATGACAACTGATGGTCGAGCGAATTTTCACGGAACCTTTTTTTACAGAATTACGGGCAACAAAAGCACTAGCTAGTGCCGCGTATTATTTACATATACGTACTCAGTTGAATCCGTATCTACTCAAGCTCCCAGCTTTCCGAGACTGTATCGATCCTTCACGATACGGTTCGTTGATTTCATTGGTTTGTTTTCACAAAACAACAAACAAACAATGGGAGAGTATAGTTGGGCTATTACTCATGATGGTTCTCATTGGAGTGGGTGAGAATATTTTATTTAAGTTTTCATATATGCCCTTTCTATCCCAGCAATTAAACTTTAGTGTTGTGCCGCTGTTTTTTTTATAGAGATCAGAATAAATATACTTTGGTCGTGGATTCGTGTGCTGCCGCTTTGCGAACACAACCAGCTAATGCTTTCGATTAATTAAATAGGAGTCCGCATGAGAATGAGATGACTAGATGAGCCCTGGATTTGACGCCTGATGAATTAGTTAACAGTGGAATCGAACTATACTAGTGAAGTGGGAGATGAACTCCATGATTGATTGACTCGGTTCCAGATCTCCTTAGCTGAGCAAATCCGCAGATATAAGTGTAGGTAACACTTGATGAGTGAAAGTGAGCGGTCATACCCCGCCTGGGCAATAAAATTAGTTATACAGGGAGTGTATATCAATCGTCGAGTGCGGTTCTCATAGTTTATTGAATACACACTTGGAGTTGGACAATACCTACAGTATATTATTGTTAGGGAAACAACTTTACTTTATTGTTAAACTAGAATTATTATCCTAATAACAATACCGATTCCAAAGCACGAGTAGCTTTTATACTTTTATCAGAGTGTTTGATCAGAGCATCTAGATGCTACTACTAATAAACTCATTAGGTTTCATGATGGCTTGAGGGGAGCTGGTGGCTTCCATAATGGACCTGTCTTGCTTTCATACAACAGGCCTTACTTTATTGGCCCTGTGCATCACAACTATACGATTCACGACTAAATAATCAAAACTCTGATGATGATTATATTTGCCTGACTACATATAGGTAGAAGCTATAACTGTCGCAAATGAAGCAGGTTGGGGAGTATGCAAACCACAAACTGCAAGGTATAACGTTGTTTTGTTCACGCAGGGTCGACGCCTAGTTTTATTTTTTCAGACCATTTAAATTATTGATGTACTAGAAGATAAACAAATGAACCTTGCCTTATTCCTAGTTCTTTTTGCCTAGTATATTGCTTTTACTCGAATTTAACAATATGATGCATGGCTCATCAACATAGCTAAAAATATGACAGACCGCTATTGTACAACAGGCCTTACTTTATTCTGCCCTGTGCATCACAACTACGACTGATGACTAAATAAAAATTAAGCACTGATGATGATTTCATTAGACTGACTCTACATAATTAGAAGCTACAACTACTGTCGTAATATGCAGCTGATCGGGGAGTATGCAAATGCAAACCACAAGCGCCAAGCACTACTAAAAAACAGTCTCTACAGGCGGTTCTAAACCGATTTCTGCAGACGGTTTTTGATTCCGCTGCTATTAGTGAGCCTGTAAAAATGAAGCATTTATACACGCATTTAAGTGGACCGTCTGCACTAATGACCTTAGTGCAAGCGGATATCTTAAAATCACCGTCCGCACTGATAGACTTAGTGCAGGTGAATGTTGTAAATCCGCCGCCTACACTAAGTAAGCCGCCTACGGTATGCTTTCTAAATCTAAGCGGATTGCAGCGTCGACCGCCTGTAAAAACTATTTGTTATGTTTATAAATATTTTTATACAGATATACAATTCTTTTATATAGGATATACAATTCAGTTTCGAAATATATATTGAATTCAATATTTCATCAAAGTAACGTAACGGATGATTGGAACACAAACAACTATATCTTATAAAACAATTATTTTCATGTCACATTACATAGCATCCAACCAAATTCGAGTGCATCTACATAATCTTAAAACTGTCATACAAAGACAAATATGGATACAAAAGCAATTCATTGTTTTCTCTTTCAAAAAATACGTCATCCTAGTGAACAATCTCTCGACGGATAATATAGCATAAGAATAATTCAATCTATACCATTACTTTAGTTACACTTTCCATCTATACCACCAACTTGATCAATGACATGTAGGACCAGACCCTCTATGTTATTAATTAGCTTGATAGTATAAATGAAAAGTGCACTCAAAGTGATGGTATGAATGCAAACAGCCCACATTAGGTTTTTGTAAATGAAAAGATAATAGACAATTACTATAACAATGATAACAATTAAAGTATACAAAACATGTTGATAAGATAGCTTACATCCTCACGATTCACTCTATAATATCCAGTGATTTTATGGTACTCGCAGACATAATAACCACATAGAACAGTGCCGGGATGTTGCTTATGACACTTCAAGCAAAAACAAAATAAATTAGTTAAAAATTTGAGACAATTACTGTTACATATGAAACGAGATGTTTTTGTTACCAAAAAATCATAGCGTAGAGTGAGCTTTTCTTTTCCTTGAGGATGGACCCCGCAAGTTTAATGTAAAATTTACAAGCACTATATAAATGAAAACAATGATTATAAAATAGAAATAAATTATATTATAATAATTATCTACCAATATACATGCAGAAAGTATGCTTATTTTTCAAAAATCTTGATGTGATCTTTGTATTGTTCTTTGGGGTAATTGAGTGAGTCTAAGACTACCCCTTTCGTCTCCTTTTGTTGGTTACAAATATAGTGGTCACTATATAAATAAAGAAAGCATTAGGTAACTTTTTAAGAAAATAAGCCGAGCGCAGTTATGAAACTTACTTAAAATTGTAAGGGGCCATTATATCCTTATTACAATCATTTACAATGTTATACATCGCTCTTTCTATATATGCCGCCACTTGCAGCATTCTCTCCTTGATTGTTTTCTTTGTCTCCTTTTCAAACTGCTTCTTTGTCATGTTCTTTTATTTCTCCGAATTTTTATTGAATTTTAGGGCAAAATTGACCTGAGAAATTCGTGTTGGATCGAGGATCTCCATCTGTAGTTTCTTCTACTTTTAGTCATCTAAGAATACCATCTTACATATAAAATTAATATTCATTAGTATAACATCTCGTACTGATGACTTAAAGGCACTTAATTAACATCAAGAAGTATGACTTACAGGCACCACACAGTTAGGAGGTTGACATCGAGCCTCTCTTTGCAGAAAATAAGGAATAAATATTCAAATTGAAAGAATGTGTCCTCTCTCCATTCCAAAATGCATTTGCGTCACATGAAAGAGGACATGAGTGAACTCCAGAGCACTCGTCTGCATGTACCAATCATGCAATCTCGTCAATGAAAAATGTACCTTACTTAGTTACACTGAGGTTAAAAATAGTTTGCCATTCACATATTGTTCACGCACATCCTCCTTACGCCAGCTTGGATCACTTCTTCGCAGCTTTATATCATCTCTGGTATAGAATTCTCCATCCTCCTCCCAACTTTCAATAAAAATAGTATCAGACGCTCTTGAAGGGAGGATGACTTTCTTTGCAATCCTTGGAGATACTTTAATGTGTCTGCCGAAGAAGTCTTTTTGTATAAGGCAATTTCACGGTGGATGTGTCACAGGTTATATCATCTCTGGTATAAATTTTTTTCTCAAAATTTAATTGTACATCGTATTGTTTCATAAAAATTCCATGCTATACAATTTTGTCATAGGTTTTAATCAGTTCCCAATTTGGTTAAAAAAAATATATTCTCTTAAAAAATAACATTTTCCATAGAAATTTACTTATATTTTAGGACGGAGGGAGTATATATTCTGGACAAAGAGGATAGATATTATTATGCAAACACAGTTCCCAACGCATGTCTGCATAGTAATAATAATAATTTATAATATTACATAAGTAAGTTACATAAATGTTCTGTGGCTAGTAATATGCGATTAATCACGTTACACAGTTTTTCCTTTGCCATCTCTTTGGGCGTAGAGCATCACATTTTTATCAATGATTCGTTCCACAAGCCTGATATTTTTTGAATTTTTAAAAAACATCATCTCATCATATTTATTGTAGTCCTCAACATTATCACTTATATTCGCCATTCCAATAATTCTTTGCTTTCTTGAAATAACAATATGCTTTTTATCATTTGCAGTATCAACTACGTAGAAAACTTGTGGAACATGATCAGCATGTACCCACGGGTCATCCTTGTGACCAACATTATTTCGGTCCACAATTATGAACTTGTAGTTGTCAACGTTCACTCCATTCGGATGCTTGACCCATTTGCACCTAAAGATAGGAATCTGCAGCCTCTCGCCATGGGCCCCGTTTGGAACAACTTATCTGGAAAGCGATTACATATGAATCTTTATTTCAGGAAAAGCAGCTGCTTAGAGAATCGCTGTTCAAAGAAGCCAAGCGTTTGGGAACTGATTATTTTCGCTGGAAGTCATTCATCGAGAGTGAGCTGCCGTACGGTTTCTGGAGCTGGAAGATGGAGGAAACACCACCTACCGTGCTGTAATCAACCAGAAAGGACACACATTTTAGCACCCAAATCGAACTGATTATGAATGGTGTAGCACAAAGCATCAAATTTCATTTCCGGAGCAACTGGCCTTTTGTTCAACGTCGAGTTCGTGGAGGAGGCTGTGCTGCCTGTGCCGTTCGTGGAGGAGGCTGTGCTGCCTGTGCCGTTCGCCGTGGAAATGAGCACGCTGGAGCTATGGCATGACAAGGGCAGCGGGGGCTTCCCAAGTCCAGTGGATCTGGGCTCCTCCACGCTTCAGCTGCCACCAGCAAGTGTGAGGCCAAATAGGTGCTCCGTTAAGCCGCAGCGGATCCTTGGACGGAGGCGATGGAGGGCGTGCGGAGGGAGGCTGGGGCGTGCGCTAAGGTGGGGGTGCGTGGAGGAGCAGGCGCCAAAGGAGGAAGAGGCACTAGATTCAGAGGAGGACGGTGCGGAATCTAGCCGGCTCGGCGACGGAGGAGAAGATGGGGTGGCGGTGCGGAATCCGAGAGGCGCGACGCTGGAGCAAAAGGGGGCGGCGACGCTGGAGGACGCCGTCGACACGGTGTCGGAGGGTCTGGCTCGGCGAGCAGCGAGAGACTCACATGAATCGCCCGCGCATTGCCGAGAATCGGCTCCACCGATGATTCTGCATTGTAGTGCAAATTGGGCTTGGGTAGAAATCATGGCGATGGGAAGCGGATAAAGAATCGGTGCGTTTGTCTTCCCTCGTCAATTATTTCCAATGGAAGCTCCCCAAAAGCAGTTCCTAACAGGGCCATAATCAAGTTCTCGTATTTCTTTATAAATCCATAGTATGTGTTTTTATACCCTTGTGGGTCGAAAGCTTCGATCCAAATACCACTATTTTGGAAAACACTCTTCTTATCTTTCTTTTTAGTTTAAAAGGTGTACCCATTAATATCATACGTCAGCCATAAAGTAACTAAAGTTGACGGCCTTAAAGCCAACATCTTCATTGTTTTGTTCTCTATTGTCTCCCCATATGGAATGTTTTTATCCATTAACCATGTGGTGAAACGACGCTTGTGCTCTTTCATTATCTAAATATCTGTTTGTTCTCGATATTCTTTTCGAAGATCATCCAAATGTTCCTAGATATATGGCTCAACTATTGCGATTTGTTGCAATACACTGAAATATGCACTTGAACTGATTTGTAACGCTCATCAATGAAATTTATTGTACCCATTCTTCCTTTTTCAGACAACTTACCCTCATGCAGCGGTATTGGTAAACCTATTTTTTCATCTTTTATGTAATCTGCGTAACATCCAACCACTTCTTCTGTTGTGTAGCCCTCCATAATTGAACTCTCTGGATGTGCACGATTACGCACATAGCCCATCAAAATTGATATATACCTCTCATATGGAAACATATGATGCAGGTATAACGGTCCTAATGCTTTTATCTAATCTACTAGATAAATCATGAGATGTACTTGTAAATCAAAAAAGGATGGAGGGAAGCACATCTCAAGTTGACACATAGTCTCGACAATGTACATTTTCAGATAGTCTAGATCTTCAAGATAAAGCTTTTTTTGTGAAATTGCATTAAAGAAGTAGCACAGTCTTGTGATGACAACTTTTATATACACTGATTTGATTGATCTTATTGCAATTGCGAGGAACACCGCCATCATAATATGACAGTCATGAGAGTTGTAAACAAATAGAGACAAGTCGTTCATCGAGGCAGTTTTTTGATGTTGGATGAGAAACCCGTCGGCACTTTAATACCATGCAAGCATCTACAAAATGCCTTCTTGTCCTCAGGTGTCAGAGTGTAGCTAGCCGAGGAAAGATAATGTTTTCTATTAGGTGCATCTTCAAGACAAAGCTCAAGCCTCAAATTCAGATGTTGTAAGTCTATACGTCAGCCTGTCCTTTGTCTTAATTCCTGGGCATGTCCAGTAAGGTTCTAATGATACTATCAAACACATTATTTGTAATGTGCATCAAATCAGTACTGTGGAAAACAGTCAAGTGCTTCCAGTAGGGTAGATACTTAAAAAAATTGATTGTTTCTTAAATGTTGTGTCGTCTGCTTGGTTTTCTTTCTCTTTATCCCCTAATCGTTCCCTTGCAAAATACAACAGTTATGTTCTTTACCATTTGAAGGACAAGTTTCCCACTGTATGATGTTGGAGCAGCATCTTTTTCAATGGTGTTGTCAAAATGTTTTTGCATCTTGTGGTATTTGTGGTGTTTTGTTAAGAACCTTCGATGCCTCATGAACACTAACTTTCTAGATGATAGAAGGTATACAGATGTAGTTCCATCCATACATACTACACATCCTTGCTTCTCTTTTGTTTGTCCAAATATCGTAAAGAGGCCTGAGTAATCATGGATAGTAACAAATATAATGGCTCGTAGAGTGAAATATTCTCGTCGAAACTCATCTCAGATTCGAGCACCTTCATTCCATAACTTTGGCATATCCTCCATCAAAGGTTCCAGGAACACATCAATATCGATGCCAGTTTGTTTTGGATGTTGAATAAGAATGGACAGCATGAGGTACTTTTGTTTGTGACACAACTAGGTTGGAAGGTTGTACATCGTTAAAATAACAAGCCAAGTATTGTGTATGATCCTGTTTTTACCAAATGGATTCATGCCGTCCATACTCAATCCAAACCTTATATTTTGAATCTCCTCAGCAAACTCTGGATAAATAAGATCAAAATTCTTCCACTGAGTTGTATCAGCCAGGTGTCGTAGCTTTCTCGGGTTCATCCTGCGCTTCTCAGCATGCCAACGCATGAGTTCAGCATCCCTAGGGTTTGAGACCACACACTTTAACCGATCAATCACTGGAAGGTACTACATCACCAAGGAAGGAATCTTCCTCTTTCCACTCAACTCGTTGGAACTATTGTCATCATCAATCTCGGGATCGATAGAGTTATTCTTCTTCTGTGCTCTTTTCTTCAAATTGGTAAGGTATGTATAGTTGTAACTCTTTTTGAATCGACTGATGCTACATGCCTGATATTTTTTCATAAATTCGTACTCTTTGCAATATAACACATAGTGATTTGGACACACATGTATTTTTTCACACACAGTAATTTGAACACGCATGTATTTTTTCACACCCAACAACAATGGATTTCAACTTTAGAAGTTCAAGCACAGCACGCAACATCGTGAACTCTTTATCACATCCCTTTGATTCCTCATACAAAAGGTCATTCGATGCCTTCTCCAAAACTTCCATATTATCTAGACCTCTCTCAACTCTCATAGATGTTAGCACTTGTGGTTCAACGTGATGCAGCATCTCGTCAAAGTCAAATGGAATATTTTCTTCTTCATCGTCGTTATCATCATCATGATCGTCAGTATCGAGATCCATACTAGGATGATCGGTGTTGCCTCCAACTGCCACAACATCTGGACAATCCACTTGAGATATATCTTTTTACCCATGTGCTATTCATATGTAGTTCTTCACGAAACCTCTCTTAATCAAGTGTGAATGGATCACTAAAGTATTTGGCCAGGCAATATCGTTGGTGCAATCAATACATGGACATAATATCTCATTTCTCTTTTCTCTCTTAGCATGATTCTTGGCAGCTTCGACAAATAAAGAAATATTTTGAAGAAACTCAGGAGAGGTCTTGGTGCATTGTACATCCATGCTCGATCCATTCTTTATTTCAATCTAAGCATAATTTTATAAATTTAAATAAATTGAATACTAATTACATAGACGTACACATAATAAAATGGTAATTAATATACAGACTAAATTATAACAAACAAAATGTCTATAAGTATGGAACAGTGAGAAGTGATAGTAATATTTAATAAATATAATACACATTTCTATTATCCACACTTATTTTTTGCTTTTTGAATCTCATCATTTTAGAACCAAATAAAAATTTGCGACTTGTACAACATGAATGGAAACTTAGAAGGTTAAGAATAATCAAAATATTTTAAATTTTAGCCAATATAAATCTTCTAAAATGGCAAAACCTTGAGGAACCCTAGATAATGACGAATCTAGGAATTAGGGCACAAATTACACTTAATCTTAAAATAAGTCAAAGGAGGAGCAAAAGATTACCCTAAAGAACAAGATTCCAAAAATATTAGCCAAATAAATCTTCTAAAATGACAAAATGTTGAGAAACCCTAGATAATGAATAATCTAGAAATTAGAACACAAATCACACTTTGTTTTGAAATAAATTAGAGGAGAAGCAAAAGATTACCCTAGAGAACAAGATTCCAAAAAGATTCGCGAAGAAAACCTCCCCCCCCCCCCCCCGCCGATCGGTTTTCGCTTCGCCACCGCGTGCGTCGTTCTGGTCCAGCCGCGTCGCGTGAGGAACAGGGCGACCGACGACCTGTATTTATACCTGTCGACGTTAGCGCAGGCGGACTATATAAGAGCGTCGATTGTGTAAATGGCGAAGCGGTTATCTTAGGCAGCCGCCTGTACTAATCTCCTTAGTGCAGGTGGTTCCCTAAGAGAACTGTGTGCATAGATGTAATTTGTGCAGATGGTTGTTTTAAGGAACCGCCTACACAAAAGCATCTATTAGCACAGGCGGTTACTTAAGACAGACGGTTCTCGTTGTGAGACCCACCTACTTCTTAGTAAAGGCGGTTAACAACTATCAACCGCTTTCAGAAGAGGGGTGTCTGGATAAACCCTTTTTTTAGTAGTGAAGGTATAATGTTGTTTTTGTCTTGCATGGTCGACACCAAGTTATATTTATTCAGACCATTTAAATTATTGAAGTGGAAGATAAACAAATGAATTTTGCCTTATTCGTAGCTCATTTTCCCTAATATTGTTTTTACTTGCTGAATTTAACAATATGATTCATGGCTCATCAACATAGCTAAAAATATGGCAGACTATGCTATTGTTTCATCCTAGTGGAAAATTTGTTCTTGAAGGGTGAAAAGTTCAATATTGAGGCCCTGTTTGGTAGGGATTATGTGGCTTCTTTTGCTAATAATAATGACAGCTTCTGCTATAAACTCTATCAAACATTTATGCCCCATAAGTGATTATATCCATGATCACCTATAATCACTTTTCTATTTTGTACTGGTACCCATAAGCTACAAATAGTAACTTTTTATCACTTCTCCCCTCTCACCACCTATAATCCATATCAAATAATCTGTTTTGCCAAATACTCTCGACATAAAAAATAGATTACGTGAATAAGTTGGATAAGTGATTTTCATGAATAATTCAAAGTATGAGCATTTTTTTTCATAATCATTATCCCCTACCAC
>BCLG01000241.1:67536-137210 GCA_001602295.1 Zoysia matrella | reverse complement strand
GAGGGGGGGGCTTGAGGAGGAAGAAGAGAGGAGAGCCCCCCTTCCCGGTCTCCTGTGTCCGCGGGTTTATCACACGTAGATTGCTGCATTAGACCAGGAATAATTTCGGACTCAAATAAAAGTTTTCGGGTTAAACTGATTGTTGCAAAGTTGAAAGGATGAAGTAGCTTATACATTACTTCCTTCGATGCTTTCCAATGCAAAATAAAGATGGAGCGAAAAGACTACTATAGCCATACTATTGTCACACAAAAAACTTACTCCATCCAACAATAAAAAGTATTTAACGGGGTTGTAACTTGTTTAGTAATATAAGCATTTGAAAGGTGTGAACGTAATAACTGAGCGGAAGATGGATGGGTGGAAGGATTTTTGTGTGGTCAAAGTAGGCGTATAGTAGTATTTTCATTTCATTAGCCCAGGCCCAAATACAGCTCATGCCTTAAGCCCACGCTGCTTGGGCCACACACCTACACAGCAACCCACTTACGTTTTCATCATCGCTTCACGTAAAGAGTTAACTCAGGATTACTATGCTTTGGGTCTTTGGCTATTTAAGTTAGTCCATATCTCTTTGGACTATTCTCATAGTTTTTCTCCCACCACAAGCCATGTGAGTTGGGCCTTTCTCAATGGGCCTCACATATTTATTGTGTTCACACTTTCTAAATGCAAATATTTCTGAACAAGTTACAACTCCTTTAAATGACATTTCATAGTTTGAATTGTAAAATGACCCTTACAAATTTCAAAGTTTGAATTGAAATTTCCTTTGGCATCCAAATTACACTCGAATATCTAGTAAAATATCTTAGTGTTTGCTCAGAAGATAAAGATAAGATGTTTGTTTATGATTATATGACGAATATGTCACGTTTATAAATCGGTGTAATTCTATAGAAATATGTTTCTAAACTAAATGATTTTAAAACAATTCTAATATGAGTTTTCATATTTTACTGTTAGACCCTAAGCACTGGCAGACCCACGGCCCAGAGAGCCTGGGCGCCTGCTTGGGCTCCAGTGCAGATGATGTCTCAATGTGGGACTAGTGAGTTGTTTGTTTTGTTCACAAAGATGCTCTTGTGCGGCGTGCCCAGTTAAGCGGTTGGTTCAGTAGAGTTAATTTTCAATAAAGAAATAGTTCATGAACTTGATGGTTTTCCACATTGAGATGGAACTATTGAAATCACTTAACGAAGCTACTGTTCTTCAACACTTTCATTAGATTAAGAATTAGAAAATGCATTTGTCTCATACTCTTAAGCTTGCGAACTTTCCAATTTGGATATTGTCGGGACAGTAGACCCCGGGTACGTACGGACCAACCTCTACAACGCGGCCCACCTGTAGACAGTGGCCCAACGGCCCACCAAGGACCTCACAAAGGCGGCCCGGCCTCAGCGGTCGGGAAGCACCGTCAAGGCCCAGAAATAAAGTAACCGTTCCGACTTCCAGGGGTCGGGACTCGAGCTATTGGGACCCCAGCGGTCGGGACCCGCCCGCCGACCGCTGGGAAGCAGTCATCAACCGAACAAACGTGTCAACTCAAAATCCCCAGCAATATACAGGAGATAAGCATTTCAGAAGATTTCGCAACTATCCGGTCGAGCGAGGAACAACCTTTCAGACGATAAAGCTGAGCAACCCTGCTCCTTTTCAGAGAATAATAGTACGAGCGGGAGGCATCGATCGTCTGGCCCAAGCACCAGAGGGCATGACCCTCTGGAACCGCGGTCCCACCCGTCAAGGGGTCATCTGCTTCCGTAGGCGGCAAGATGCTTAAACCATAGTCCGGTCACTTCAACCATGGTTCGGTCAAGGCAACCTAGGATCGGCCCTATATAAGGGGCACCCGGGTAACAGGAAGAAGGAGGAGGATGAGATCAACAAGATTATACACTCAGAACGATAGCGATAAACTCCGTCTGTAAACCACTCCATCCCGCAAGCTTGGGACTCTCGGATCCGTCCGGAGCCCTTCCGCATTGTACCTCCGTGTTCTTAAGAATCATACGATCGATCTCTCGTCCTTGAACGTAGGGTACTACGCCTCGAGGCGGCCCGAACCAGGTTAACCTTTGAGTCTCACTTGTAGACTAGGCCATTCGCTTCTGAAAACGCACGATCCCCCGTCCGATCGTATAAATTTACTGTGTCAGTGTACAAAACCCCGACAGTTGGCGCGCCAGAAAGGGGTTTTCGGTGCGTTTTCTTTCGTTGTTTCGATGGCTTCTGTTTTCGCTCTAGTCGGAGATTTTTCCACCTCCCGGCTGTTCTTTGGGGTTTTTGCGGTTGCCATCGCTCATGATGGTCGATCGTGGAGTGTTCCCACTTTCGTTGCTGGTCAGGCTTTCCGCTTTGGGAGCCTGGACTTCGTCGCCAATAGCAGCGGCGAACTTCACCTTCAGATCTTGCGTGAACAACGTTCGTCTAAACGTCGCTCACCTCGACGTCGCCTTCTTCGTGCTTCGCCTCACAGCGTTTTGGGTCACGATCCTTCTCGTGAGCACTTCATGTTGCCCGCCAAAGCCGCAGAGGGCGAAACCCCCTGCAAGGCGGCACATGACGATCCCTCTCCGCACCTTCACGCTCTTACTGTGGTCGAGGACGCACTCCGACGCAAACTTGCGACCGGGGACGATCCAAAGGGTAAGGGCGCCACCGTGTCTAGTGGTGGTGCTCGGGCCCGAGCCCACACTGCTTATCAGCAGATCATGGACGGTGGCACGCTTGCCTTCGAGACGCCATATGAGAATCAGGCGGTGGCGGCCTGCGTTCTTTATGAATCTCTCACACCCGATAACCCCATCCTCAAGGAGACTTACGATCGTCTCGGCGTCTACCTTGATGGCGCTTTGCAACCACCCGAGCCCTCTTTTCGTCAGGATTCTGAGGCGCACAGTTCCTACCAGCCGAGTGCTAACTGTCGAAGTCCTGCTCCCGGCCATTGCCGTGGACGGACCGAGACGAGGAAACCCGACTCCGTCGTCGGCAACATCCGCCGCCGCTTGGGGGAGCATCGTGACGCCTGTCACACCATTGAGGCACGGAGGCAGGCCACATGTGACCGCTACACCGACTCCGGCCACGACCGACCCCTCGAGTGACGCCCTCGACGGCACAGCTACGACGACGCTCGAAGCCTCAGCCCCGACGATATCGGACCCCAGGCGTTCGGGACCCGCATTCGGAGAGCCGGCTTCCCCGACAAGTTCCGTGCTCTGACCAACATCATCCGGTACACGGGTGAGACAAATCTCGCCCACTGGCTTGAGGACTATCGCCTCGCTTGCCGAGCCGGTGGCGCGGACGACCTCTTCGCCATCCAGTACCTGCCGCTCTTCCTATCCGACTCAGCCAGAGGCTGGCTCGAACATCTTCCAAGTCCACGACTGGGCCGACCTTCGTCACGCCTTCATCGGCAACTTCCAGGGGACTTATACCCGCCCGGGTAACTTCTGGGATCTGAAGAACTGCAAGCAAAAGCCCGGCGAGTCCCTCCGAGACTACATTCAGCGATTTTCGCGCAAGCGAAATGAGCTGCCCGACGTCAGCGATGCCGACGTCATCAACGCCTTCACCTGCGGCACTACATCTAAGGCGCTCGTCCACAAGCTGGGGTGTAAAAATCCTTGGACGGCGTGTGCCCTTCTCGACATCGCCACTACATTCGCCACCGAGGAGGAGGCTGTTCAAGCCAACTTCACCCGGGAACAAGCCAAGGACAAGGAGAGGTCCAGATCCGGCCAAAAGAAAGACGATCGCCTCGACCGACGATCCGACCGTCAGGATGGGAGCGGGTCGAACAGCAAGAAACAGAAGAATCGCCAGCAAGATGAGGAGTTCGTCAGCATCACCGACCGACCACCTCGGCCTCCAAAGAAGCCGGCCAACCACGACAACTACTTCAAAAAGATGCTCGACAAGACATGCACCTACCATTCGACTCTCGTGACTTACACCCTACGAGACTGCAACCTCATGAAGGCCTTCTTCAAGGGGTACTTTTGACCTGACGCTCGTCCTCAGCAGAAGAAGTCCGACCCCCCGACAAAGGAAGGGGAGGGTATCTCCGACAGTACCTTCCTCGAGCCAGAAGACTGTTTGATGATCATTGGCGGGTCAGTGGCCTATGAGTCGCGCTGCCATGAGAAGCAAACGTGGTGAGAGGTCAACGTGACCGCTCCCGCCGTCCCTTCATATCTTAAGTGGTCGGAGGCTCCAATCACCTTCGACAGGTCTGATCACCCCGATCATGTTCCTCAACCAGGACGACAGCCCTTGGTGCTCGATCCGATAACCGGCACCACCAGACTGTCCAAGGTCTTCATGGATGGAGGCAGCGCCCTCAACATCCTCTACATCGACACGTTCAAGGCCATGAAGCTCTCGAGGTCCGACCTCCTCCCGAGCAGCGTTCCGTTTCATGGCGTCATCCCAGGGGGTAGCGCCATCCCTCTGGGTCAGATCACGTTGCCGGTCACTTTCGGCGACCGCGACAACTTCAGAACGGAGAAGCTCACCTTCGAGCTGGTCGATTTCTCCGGAGTATACCACGCCATCCTTGGCCGACCCGCCTACGCCAAGTTCATGGCGATCCCCAGCTACGTCTACCTCAAGCTCAAGATGCCAGAGCCTAAAGGCGTCATCACCGTAGCCTCTCGTTTCAAACACGCTCTCGCGTGCGAGAAGGAGAGCTACGAGCTGGCCGTCACCCTCGCAGGACGGGCCGAGCTGAAGGAGATACGCCAATCCCAGGTGTTCACTGCGACGCTCGAATCCAAGGCCGCTTCCTCCGCTTCGTTCGAGCCCGCCGACGACTCCAAGGAAATCACCCTCGAAGACTCCGACACCTCCAAAAAAGCCAAAATCGGGACCGCGCTCTCCGATGCATAGGAAAGCACGCTCATCGACTTTCTCTGCCGGAATCGGGACGTCTTCGCCTGGGCACCATCCGACATACCAGGCATCTCGAAGGAGGTCGCCGAGCACTCTCTGCACATCGCTCCTGGCTCCCGACCGGTGAAGCAACGACTTCGACGCTTCGACAACGAGAAACACCGCGCCATCGGAGAAGAAATCACCAAATTGCTCGATGCCAAGTTCGTCAAAGAGGTCTATCACCCATAATGGTTGGCCAATCCTGTAATGGTGAAAAAGAAAAATGGGAAATGAAGGATGTGTGTTGATTACACAAGTCTCAACAAAGCATGCCCAAAGGACCCGTTTTCTTTGCCGCGCATAGATCAGGTGGTCGATTCCACCGCAGGATGCGAAACCCTCAGCTTCCTCGATGCGTACTCCGGGTACCATCAAATATCCATGCGAGACTCCGACCAATCGGCCACGTCATTCATCACACCCTTCGGTTCGTTCTGCTACGTCACTATGCCTTTTGACCTCAAGAACGCCGGCACCACGTACCAGCGCTATATGCAGAAATGCTTCCACAGCCAGCTGGGACGGAATCTGAAGGTCTACATCGATGACATCGTCATCAAGACTCGGCAGGTGGCCGACCTCATAAAAGACCTGGAAGAGACCTTCATCAACCTCCGACGGTTCCGCATCAAGCTCAACCCCGAGAAGTGGGTCTTTGGCGTCCCCTCCGGCAAGCTCGTCGGATTCGTCATCTCCGAACGCGACATCGAGATCAACCCTGAGAAGATTGTCGCCATCCGCAACCTCGGACCCATCGACAACATCAAGGGTGTCCAGAAGCTCACTGGATGCCTGGCAGCTCTCAGCTGTTTCATCTCCAGACTGAGAGAGAAGGCCATACCTTTCTACCGACTCCTCCGTAAGTCCGACCGTTTCTCCTGGACCCTCGAAGCCCAGGGAGCCTTCGAGCAATTAAAGACCATGCTGTCTTTCTCGCCAATCCTAACCTCACCAGCCTTCCGCGAGCCGTTGCTACTCTACATCTCCGCCACCACTAAAGTCGTCAGCATAGCCCTGATCGGAGGAGGGACGGGCCTTGAAGGTCCAGCGACCAGTCTACTTAATCAACGAAGTTCTCGCCGATGCCAGGACCAGATATACCCAAGTGGAGAAGCTGCTTTATGCCATCCTCATCACGAGCCGTAAGCTTCGTCACTACTTCGACAGCCACTCTGTCCGAGTGGTAACAAGCTTCCCCCTCGGAGAAATCATCAACGGGAAGGACGTGGCCGGGCGCATCGCCACATGGGCAATGGAGCTCATGGGCCACGACATCACCTACGTTCCTCGGCAAGCTATCAAGTCCTAGATCCTCACCGACTTCATCGCCGAGTGGACCGAAGCGCAGGAACCATCCGACTCCATCGACCCCGAGCACTGGACCATGTTCTTCGATGGGTCATGCCGACTCAAGGGCTCGGGGGCTGGCGTCGTCCTCATCTCCCCCAAAGGAGACAAGTTTCGGTATGTTTTGCATATTTACTTCCCGGCCTCCAACAACGCCGCAGAATACGAGGCCCTGCTGCACGGCCTCCGCATGGCCGTCACGCTCGGAGTCCGACGGCTTTACGTCAAAGGCGATTCTGAACTCATCGTCAACCAAGTCATGAAGGTGTCAAGCTGTTGGGATTCGAAGATAGAGGCTTATTGCCAAGAGATTCGCAAGCTCAAAGACAAGTTCAACGGGATCGAGCTTCACCACGTTCCACGCCGCGACAACGAAGCAGTTGACACCCTCGCCCGTATAGCCTCGGGACGGGTTTCGGTCCCCGACGATGTCTTTCTCGAGGTCCTCACCAAGCCGACGATCAAGCTCATGGACGACATCATCGACTCTCACGCTGAGCCGGCAGTCGGGGAGCAGGACCCAACCTCCAGGCCAGAGATCTTGGCCATCATCCCTGATTGGTCTTTGGGAATTTATGCGTATCTCCAGGACGACACCTTGCCCGTCTGACACCAACGAAGCCCGACGGATCGCGCGTCGGGCAAAAGCCTACACTCTCATCGACGACGAACTCTACAAGCGCAGTCCCAGTGGCGTCATCCAACGCTGCATCCCTTAGGCGGAGGGTCTACGTCTCCTCGACGACATTCACTCGGGAACCTGCGGACATCATGCCGCCTCGAGGACGCTCGTCGGCAAAGCTTTTCGTCAAGGCTTTTACTGGCCTATAGCAGCCTCGGATGCGGATAAGCTTGTACAGTCTTGCAGGGGTTGCCAGTTCTACGTCCGTCAGACGCATCTACCGGCCCAGGAACTTCAGACGATCCCGATAAGCTGGCCATTTGCGGTCTAGGGGCTCGACGTTCTCGGGCCTTTTCGCAAAGCGCCCGGGGGCTTTACCCACCTCTTCGTCGCGGTTGACAAGTTCACCAAGTGGATCGAGGCGAGACCGACCCCTTGCATCAGTTCGGGTCGGGCCGTCGAGTTCGTCCGCGACATCATCTTTCGATTTGGAGTCCCAAACTCCATCATCACCGACAACAGGACTCAATTCACCGAAAACGTTTTCCGGGAGTTCTGTGAAGAGCATCATATCAGGCCCGACTTCGCCTCTGTCGCCCATCCAAAGACCAATGGGCAAGTGGAACGAGCTAATGGCATGGTACTCCAGGGGCTGAAGCCTCGGATCTACGACTGCGTCGAGCAGTCCGCCGGACGGTGGGCCCAACAGCTCCCGTCCGTGTTGTGGGGCCTGCGTACTACCCCCAACAGAACCACAGGATTCACTCCCTTCTTCATGGTGTTCAGAGCCGAAGCCGTTCTGCCGACCGACCTCGACTACGACTCCCTAAGGGTCAGAGCCTACAACGAGCAGAGGTCGGAAGAGGCGCGGCAAGACGCCCTGGATCAGCTGGACGAAGCACGTGACGTGGCCATACTCCGATCGGCCAAGTACCAGCAGAGCCTTCGACGGCTACACGCTCGGCGCGTCAAGGGGTCGGATCCTCAAAATCGGCGACCTTGTGCTCAAGAGAGTGCAAGACAAGCGAGACCACCACAAGCTGTCTCCACCATGGGAAGGCCCATACGTGATTAAGCGAGTTTTGAAGCCTGGCACGTACAAATTGGCGACACAAGACGGCACCGAGCTTGTTCATGCCTGGAATATTGAAAACTTGCGTCGTTTTTACACATAATAAAGTTGTTCGATATCTCTTCATCCTAATCACATCTCATCCGCTAACTATGTCTTTGGCAGAGAAGTGCAGTCTGTTCGACTCCACTCCACTGCCCGGGGGCTATCATCGGAGTCTCACCCGAGGATCGAAATGACCGACCCTAGAATCCAAAGGCCCCGTGCCTCGTTAACATCAAACTTAGGCTCAACGCCTATTTCGTTTCTCGGGGGTCGACCCCTCGGCTCGTGATGTGTTGCACGAGTGATTCGGCCTAACTCTTGCGGACTATGAGCATCCTCGTTCGGAGCAATCCTCGCGGCTAATGGTCCGACCCGGCGTCGGTGACGCTTTAAGGTCCGAGTCCGACACTCGACCCTACGGGCTATACCCGACCCAGTCGTCCGACCAACGCCCAATGGAACGCAAAGAACAGTACGAAACGCTTGATGTTAGGAAGAGTCAGAAACATTAAAACTCACATGACAAGTTTGTAGGTATCATTACAAGGTACAAGCCAGAACAGTTAGAGAGGAGGCAGAGGCCGAAGCGCTCCTTCATCAAGGTCGGTCGGAGGAAGCAGCGGATTATCTCCTGCGCCTGAGGCTTGGAGTCTTCAAAAAGCTTCTCCGACGTACCCAAGGCGAAATCCTCGACAATACACTCGACATCAGCATCGGGGTAATGGGACTGCAGATGCGCCAACACTCGGTGCGGATCAGCCTCGACAGCATCTCCAACACTTGGGACGCCCGATCCGCCGACGTGCTCAGATCTTGGGTGTCATCGAACACCTGGTGCACCAGCGTCCGTACCGACCACAGCAGCTTCCGGAGCTCTACGGACATGCCTGCATCTCAAAAATTTCCGAGACCAGTTCCCCCAGCAAATTAACAAACTCATTTGTTACTTACTCTCATAACTTTTATGCGCAGCCTCAGTGGCCGACCGCTCGTTGGCTAGATCCTGTCGAAGCTGAGCAGTCGATGCTTCTAGCGAAGCAGACAACTTCTGCACCCGCGCCAGTTCCGCCATGTACTTCCTCACCTCAGCCTCCAAGACGCCGAGACGAGCCTCCGAAGTATCATGGCTTTCCAGGGCGAGGCGGCACAGCTCTTTCGACCGCTCCAGCGCGCCGTCAGCCGCTTCCTTAGCCTCCTCAGCCAAGCGCGTCCGGTCCTTCAGCTCCCTGATCTCTCGGGCGCTATGGCCGGCCCCTCCTGGAGTTCTGCGCAATCTAATGCGTCAGCAAAAAACAACAGGGCATACTCTCTTGCTAGTTAATGAACTATAAAACTACTTACTTGCACAGGTCTGACGCAGTAACCCGACCTCCTCGCCGAGACTCCTCTTCTCGATCTGTAGCCGAGTGATCTCCATCTGAAGCTCCTGGCCACCCCTCTCGAAGCCCTCGGCGCGCTTTTCCGCATCCCCGAGGGCGAGGAGTCGGTCGGCGGCCAACTTCTGGGCCTCGTCCCGCTCGTTACGGGTCCGCGAAAGCTCTCGACGCAACGCCTCGACCTCCGACCGACCGAGATCTTGCGGAGGCTGGCGGAGCGCCCTTTTGAGGGTCCCCAGCGAAACCCACCAATCAGGTTCACGTATACCTTTGAAAATTTGAAATATCAAAACTAACCTGGCAGAGCGTTCCATAGGGATCGGCCATGGTCTCCTGGAACTCCTCCAGGCATTCTTGGGCGCTCTGCATGTGAGTGAGCGCCGAGGAGACCCATTCGCCCCCCGCGCACACCTGCTCGTACAGGAACCTCCAAGAGTCCCAAGCGGCCTCATCAGAGGTCGGAGGACCAGGTGCCGGATGGCGACCTGTCGAAGCGGACGGGGAAGGATTTGGCCTCCGCCTCAAGATCCGGGGCCGCCCCAAATCCGCCCGTTGCGCGGAAACCTGCACCGCCGCCACCAACACTGTTGAAGTGGGTCCTGTGGTCGGCGGCAGGACAGGCACCGTTGGCGCCGAAGGCTCCCTCAGAGCTGACGGCACGCTCTCTTCCCTCGTCCCTGGGTCAGGGGACGACTCGACTCGACTACTCGAGGGCACCGTCATCGGCTCCCCGACTTCCACGTCCCCGGCGATAGGGCTCGGGGGTAGTGGAACGCCAACCTCGGCCTTAGTGGCCGAGGGTTGGTCCTTTTCCTTCACGGCTTCTTTGCTTGGGAGTCCACCTTGGCCGCCCTCGGCCTCGGTGCTCGGAAGCCATGCCACCCCCTCCACCTGCTCCTCTGCGGTCTTGACCGCGGATGTCGGGCGAGGAGGCGGCGGCGAAGGATGTGACGTCAGCCTTCCCTCGGACGCAACCCCCGCCGCTTGGGTTCGTGGTGCGCCGAGGGAAGAAGAGGCCCTCCAAAACACGATCAAAATCCTAGTCGCTTCACGGTATCAGGTAAAATATCCAATTAAATAAGATTACAGATACTCACCGGCTCGACACTCGCATGGAGAAGGGCAGGCTTCCGCCCGGTGAGATTTGTCCGACCCCAGCAACCGAAGCAGTCGGTGTCGGGGCGAGGGCGAAAGGACCGGATTCCTCCGTCCTTGACTTCTTTGCAGGTGGCCTCTCGGCACTCTCCGTCTCCCTTGCCCGCTGACGATGAAGACGCTCCGTAAGCGGCACGTCATCCGATGAGTCGGAGTCCGATAGAGCGGCAGCCTAGACGGCTCGTGCCGAGCTCGATGCTGGCACTTTCCCCGACACGGCTGCGGCTAGTGACCGTCGGGCTGGAGGAGGCGACCAGTCACCCCCGGTGGACGGAGACGACCAAGACTCAGTGGAGACCCACTGAGTCGGCGCCGCGGCCGGAACGGTCGGCACAGCGACCGTAGCAATCGGCATCACGGCCGGCGCCATTGGAGCAGCAACGGCTACAGCCGGAGCAGTCTGCGTTGCGGAAGGAGTTGCAGACGTCGGCTGCGTCGAGGGCCCAGCGACGGGTGTCTCGAGGCTCACCCCTCCGCCCGAAGACTCAACACCCGGCATTGCCAGGATGCCGACTTCTTCAGCCGGCACCATCACAGGCGCCGGCGAGTACGATGGAGGAACGCCATCTTGCACAAACAAAGATAAGCGCCCCAATTTCGCAGTATATTATTCACTAATAAGTGCAGGTAAGATGATTTACCATTCGGCCCTCCTGATGTTCGGCATCCAGAGGGGCCGGTCCCTCGCTCGCACCGGCGAGAGTGTCGCTTTTCTGCAAGCATGAGAGGCGTTGCCTCACGCCATCCTCCGACAGCTCCGACTAAAGAATTTCCCACATCGTGTCGAATCGCCCGGTGTAGTCGCACATGAGCCGGGCGCAGAGGCGGAGCGGCTGAGTGCGGCAACGAACGAAGGTATCGACAAGACGCGCCCCGGTCAAGCCCGCGTCGTCCAGCTCGGCCATCCGGACGAGCAGGTCTTCAATGTCAGCCTCTTGCGCGTCGCTGAGGCCGGCATTCCAAGAATCCAAGACCGCCGGCGGTTCGAGGTCGAACACCGGCAGTTCGGGGGTGGTGTTCTCGATGTAGAACCACCCCCATGCCATCCCTTCAAGGAGTCCTTCAATGGTATATTGAAGTACTCCTGACGATTGTTGCGAAGACAAATACCCGCGCCGCCAACGGCGCGGATCACACTGCCTTCCTTCTGAGGCTGCACGCGAAAAAAGTACCTCCACAAGTCGAAGTGGGGATTAATCCCCAGGAAGGCCTCGCACAGCGTGACGAAGGCCGAGATCTGAAGGATGCCGTTGGGGTTGAGATGAAGAAGACGCACGCTGTAATACTTCAGCAAGCCGCGAAAGAAGTTCGACGACGGCAACATCAGCCCGCGCTCGTAGAACTCAACGAAACTGACGATCTCGTTGGCGCGAGGCGACGGAACGACCTCGCGGTACGCCGAACACCATCACCCCGTGCCCCTCGGGGGGAGCACTCTAAGCCTCACCGAGGAGGTGAGGATGGTCTCCGAAACGGTGGACGCTTTCCATTGGGAGGCCATGAAGACAGAGTCGAAGTCGGAATCGAAGACGAAAAGCAAGGTGAAGAGCAAGCGCAAGGAAGACAAAGGAGCACTACGCGAGGATTGGAAATCAAGATGACGAAGACCGAAGGACGAACCACCCCCCTTTTTTACAGAAGCTGACGCGCTGGTTCGACGCCGCCTGATCGTCGACGCTCTGGACCGGCATATCCACCCACACTCATTGACGAGTGGGCCCAAAAAGTGCTCCCAGTGGGCACTTGAACCTAAGCACACGAAAGAATTCCGTCACCTAGACGCCGACAGACGGGCCCACGAACCACCCTCAAAATTTGAATCGATAGGAGGGAGGCCGCGCGGCATTAACGTGCAGTTAATGTCTGGCAGGCGCACTCTCAACGGGACGTGCACATCGCGAACCGTCGCACTTCGCTGATCGTGCGATGGACCAATCCAACCGCCCGGAGCAACCGGCGGTTACAAATTTCAAGACGCTGCATCCAACGCCCATCTGGAGGCAGCAGAGCCGTTCGATCGTTAGAACCGCAACCAACGAACCGTTAAAAACACCGTGAACCAATACACGGTCAGGCGTAAGGTTGGGCGAACCCCCCGACCAAGCCGACAATCGCCAAGAACGCTGATCATGGGAAGATTGGTCAAACCAGTCCACCCTAGGCGTTATGCTGATCATGAGCAAAGGCCGGCCAAACCGGTCTTATCTAGGCATTTGTCCTGGCATCAAGCTAACGACGAAAGTTAGCTTTCAATCGACCCCAGCGGTCGAAAACTGCCTTCACGACGCTTCAGCCCACGACCGACCTTTCAGGTCACTCGAGGGCTCGGGGGCTACGCCCTACGGGCATGCTCGCGCGCTCCCGTAGGAATAACCATCAGCGAGTGATGGTCGGCACGACGCTTCAGCCCACGACCGACCTTTCAGGTCACTCGGGGGCTCAGAGGCTACGCCCTACAGGCGCGCTCGCACGCTCCCGTAGGAACAACCATCAGCGAGAGATGGTCGGCACGACGCTTCAGCCCTGCGCCGCCTCAACAGAGGTCGCGAGCGGCGTAGGACTCGAGGGCTACTGTCGGGATAGTATACCCGGAGTACGTACGGACCAACCTCTACAACGCGGCCCACCTGTAGACCGTGGCCCAACGGCCCACTAAGGACCTCGCAAAGGCGGTCCGGCCTCAGCGGTCGGGAAGCTCCGTCAAGGCCCATAAACGGAGTAATAGTTCCGACTCCCAGGGGTCGAGACTCGAGCTATCGAGACTCCCGCGGTCGGGACCCGCCCGCCGACCGCTGGGAAGCAGTCATCAACCGAACAGACGTGTCAACTCAGAATCCCCAGCAATGTGCAGGAGATAAGCATTTCAGAAGATTCCGCAACTACCCGGTCGAGCGAGGAACAACCTTCCAAGCGATAAAGCTGAGCAACCCTGCTCCTTTTCAAGGAATAATAGTACGAGCGGGAGGCATCGATCGTCTGGCCCAAGCACCAAAGGGCATGACCCTATAGAACCGCGGTCCCACCCGTCAAGGGGTCATCCGCTTCCGTAGGCGGCAAGATGCTTAAATCATGATCCGGTCACTCCAACCATAGTTTGGTCAAGGCAACCCAGGATGGGCCCAATATAAGGGGCACCCGGGTAACAGGAAGAAGGAGGAGGACGAGATCAACAAGATTATACACTCAGACCGATAGCGATAAACCCCGTCTGTAAACCACTCCATCACACGAGCTTGGGACTCTCGGATCCGTTCAGAGCCCTTCTGCATTGTATCTCCGTGTTCTTAAGAATCATACGATCGATCTCTCGTCCCTGGACGTAGGGTACTATGCCTCGAGGCGGCCCGAACCAGGTTAACCTTTGAGTCTCACTTGTAGACTAGGCCATTCGATTCCGAAAACGCACGATCCCCCGTCTGATCATATAAATTTACTGTGTCGGTGTACAAAACCCCGACAGATATGTATTACAACTTTTGGTGGTAGATTAGCGAGCAATATATTTTAGCATCCTAATGGGATTTTTTGTTAATCTCTCTCTTCTTAATATACTAAATGCTGTTTAGTTCCAAAAATATTACGGTTATCATCTATGCTTATTTTAGTGATAAATACTCTCCGTTCTTATTTTTTTGTCACTATTGACTTTTAACATCAATTTTGGCCATTCTTTTTACTTAAAAAAGTATGATAAATATCATATTTTTTTACAATTTGATTTATCATTGAATGTGTTTCAAACACAACTAATAATTGTATATCATATAAGACGAATGGTCAAAGTTGATATAAAAAGTCAACAACGAGAACAATTTAGGACCGAGGGAGTATACTCCATTTTATGAACTTGTCATATGTCCATTACGTTATTTGCACAAGCTCCATAAAAATTTTGGGTCCGCTACTGACTTTGAGAGAACCTTGGATCTTAATAGACTAAGACTGTAAAATATATATGTGCCATTGTACAAGGATATATTAAATTAGTAGCTAGTATGTGTGTGTGGAGAGGTGGGCTCACGCCCCCTACCAGCTGGATCTTTAATATGCCTCTGCTTAATTTTTTTTATCAGATTATAATTTAGACGGATCAGCCAGGCGGGGTCAGTTCCCTGGACTCAGTATCTCAACAGGATTACGCACAATAGCTATGAAGTTTTACAGTCTCTTCTTTGCCTGTTATTTCTTATAACATTTATATATGTTGTGCTCTGCATCCATCCGAGCAAAATTTTCAAACAGAGTCTATTTTGGAGTACAATAAAAACATCAAGTTACCTCTTTTCGAGGTGTTAATACTTTATACAACAAATGGTGGTTTTGTAGATACATATAAGCTAAGAAAAAAATGATTGCGACTAATTTATAAGGTAACAGTTACAAGTGTTCCATGTAATACAATCTTTTCACTGTAGAACGACATCTCAAAGTTCTATATGAGATATTTTAAAAAGATGGCACCAAATATGATAAAGTGACCCTCACAAACTTCAATTTTTGGATTGAAGTTTGTTTTGGCATCCAAATTACAACAGAAAAATCTAGTAAACCATTTTAATGTTTGCTTGTAAGATGAAGAGAAGATGCTTGTTCATGATTATATGAGTAACATGACATGTTTTTAATTAGTATATTTTATAGCAATATGTTTCTACAATAAATGATTTCAAAAATAGTTCTAATAAGATATTCCTTGTTTCGCGGTCAGATCCTAAGAGAATTAGGGATCTTGATAAACCAAGATTTTTTTTTAAAAAAATATATGTGCCATTATACAAGCATTTAAAACAGAACTAGCATGTGGGGGGTGGGGGGTTGCCTCTGGTTCAATTTTCTATCACATTATAGTTCAAAGTGGATCACATGGGGTTGGGTTGCTCAACTCACTGGCTCAACAAGAGTACACACACCAGCAATTTGTCTCTTCTTGCCCTATTATTGTTCTTCATTGCCTCGAGGTCTTTGCAGAATAGGTAGTCATTGGTGCATATTTGTAGTGAGCTTGTGGAGGACAGCAAAGCACTGAATACAAGCATAAAGAAACACTTGATAGTCCAATCGTCATCTTGCTGTCTCAATGTAAATTGCTCAATGACCCATCTGGTAACAGCATTCTTCTTCAAATCTTCATGCCATTCTCATCACCACCTTTCCTATTTGATTCAAACATATCCTTCATGCCATTCTCATCACATAATCTTCTCAGCTTAAGCACTGCTTGCTTCTTCTATTTATAGGTACATGATGGCAACTGTACAGTACCTCGATGAGAATATCAAACACCTTGTGTACAACATGTGGAGTGATTGGAAGCACTTTCCCCCAAAACTCAATACGAAGAGGATCATCTTTAATATGGTTCATTAAAAACATAGCAAGGGCTCTGTCATCAATTCCATCCATATTAAATTTCAGAAAATTACCAAAACCCAACTCAGTGATCTTATTCCTCAGACCTTCAGCCATAGAGTGAATAACATGCAAAATACAGCCAGGGGAGCATCGAATAGTTGCGTAATTTCCATTTTTAACAACCTATAAAAAAACACATCAGTGCACAAAAACATATGTTTGCAATGATATGGGACATAACACATATATCAATTTGGAACACAAAGATATTATTGGGAATAGACTAAAAAAAAATAAGTTGAGATAAAAAAAAGAATTTTTGGCATACACTACAACAATTACTGAGATAAAAAAGAATTATCGCGCACACAACAATAATAACTAATATGAAAAAGGGTTACTGGCATACACAAATTGTACCTCATCATTATCCTCATCGCCATCATCATCCTCAACATCATTCCCACGTACAGCTATTTTTTCAGCAGAAGCAAGGCGAGAACTCTTTCTACGAGGAGAGTTGACAAAATCATCATTGTCATCAGTAGAACTATCAACTGTTTGTTGCAAAAAAAGCAGCTTGGCTAGATCTAATCTTCCTAGGGGATTTACAAGTTCTCCTCACATCCTCTGAATCTGAGTTCACCTCATCACTACCAGCCATTGTATAATCCTAGTATTGATAACTGAAAGATGGAATACATAACAATCATGAGAAAAAAATTACTTAACATAAAATGTAATATTACTGAAAGACTGTTTAAACATTTCACTGAAAAATTACTAAACAAAAAACATATTGAATACCATTTTAACATTAAAAATGTTATTAGAAGTGATAGGCATAAATTACTGAGCATTAAACTACAAAATAATAAAATTATTGAACAATACAAGTCAGAATTCAAAAAAATTTACATGCACCCGCTGTAAAATGGATATGAAAACCTTTCTAAACAATTACTAAGCCATAAAACTACTGAACAATTATTGAGCCACAACACTACTGAATAAAATTACAAGCACAACCGCCACCAAAATCAACGCCGATGGCGAACAATTCTGGTGAAGACGAATTCGAGACCAAACGACATGATGCATCAACAAATGGCTAGGGTTTCGTCAATACAAAGCAACAGGGAAAAGCTAGGGTTCAAACCTAAGCCCTGAAACACAATCCAACTCATCGACAATGTAGGCGCGCCTCTGGTCCACCTTACACCAGCAAATGTCACCGTCGCCTCGCTCGATCGGAAATGAGGGAGAAGAAATCGCGGCAGTTCCTCACTCCACACGGTCGCCTCGCTCCAACTTGCCGCCGACGAAGACGCGCCTCCTCCAACAAATGTCGCCGTCGCCACGCTCGGTCGCTCGATCAGAAATGGATGCGGAGAAATTGCGGTGGTTCCTCGCTCGCTCCGAACTGACAGGACGAGAGCGAGGTTGCAAAATGGGGAGTGGCTTCGGCGACGTGGCTAACGGGTCTCTGGTGATCCAAAAAAACGGGTGGGCTCAAAACGGTAACCATGCTACGCGCACTGGTTACGTGGTTGGTTGGACAGCACCGGAGCGACCGGTTGTGCGCTCGCTTGGGCTCGGTTGGTTGGCCCAGGGTGTAGCCTGGGTACTAAATAGTGTATATATATATATATGACGCGGAACTTATAGTAAAGTGACCCTCACAAACTTCAAATCTTTGTTTGGAGTTTGTTTAGGCATCCAAAGTAAAAAACAAGAATCTAGTAAAACATCTTGGTGTTTGCTTGCAAGATGAAGAGAATATGCTTGTTTATAGTTTTATGATGAATATGAAATGTTTATAATTAGTATATTTCATAGAAACATATTTCTAAAATAATTGAATTTGAAAAACATATATGTGTTGTTATACAAGGATTCGAATATAGTTAGCATTTGGGGGGGGGGGGGGGGGCTTATGCCCCCATACTAGCTGGATCTCTACTATCTGTCTGGGGTTAAATTTCGGTCAGATTGTAATTCAGAGTGGATCACAGGGGGGGGAGTCAGGTCCCACTACTCACTGGCTCAATAAGAGTGGACACACCAGCTATTACGTTTTTACAGTCTCTTCTTGCCCTGTTATTTCATATAACATGTATACAATGTGATCTGCATTAGATAAAGAACAAAAATATCAACTTACATTGTGCCTATGTGTCAGAGATGTCGTACGTGAACAAAAGATGAATGAGGTTCAAACCATTGCTACATCATCTCCTTACACAAGTAATTATATTCTTTCATCTCTTCCTTTATACGATGGTTTAGATTCTATTAAATATATTACTTAGAAAAGAGAGACGGATAATCTATTTGAACAATACCGTATGTGTGAAAGGAGAAAATTTTTTAATGTTGCTAGTGCATTAGTTGATAGTGCTTTAACTTGGTGGTAATGTTTATATATGACTAAAAAAATTTCTCATACATGCAGTGATGCTAAAATTTTAATTAGAGAAACTTCTGTTGATATATCTTTTGAACCTATGTCTATTTACGATGTAA
The DNA here is from genome assembly GCA_001602295.1 of Zoysia matrella. Classification (NCBI taxonomy): domain Eukaryota; kingdom Viridiplantae; phylum Streptophyta; class Magnoliopsida; order Poales; family Poaceae; genus Zoysia; species Zoysia matrella. The sequence goes on along the minus strand of BCLG01000241.1, from coordinate 118,771 downwards.
ACTCTTTTTTCTAGTGTACCTCCTATCACTCTTAACATTTTGCAGGAAATTGAGATCAAACAAAAAGATAAATGTGATAAAAGAAGAGATACAAAAAGTTCCATGCATAGCTCAACATGAGACGGATCATAACACACCAAATGTTTAGTGCTATATATACTGAATTCACTATTTAGTTCTTCTAAAGAACACAAATTTAGAATGGTTGTCGGATTAAATTGGTGAGAACCTCCCATTGTCCCTTTGCATTGAATGAACAAAAACAAGGCATGATAGATATTTTTGTCAGGGTGAGAACCTCCCATTGTCCCTTTGCATTGAATGAACAAAAACAAGGCATGATAGATATTTTTGTCAGTCTAATATGAGTTCATTCGCGTCACCATGTTGGCTCTTTTTGTACTGTTGAATGCTACCTGACTTTTCTTTTGTCTTACCGAGTCTACCAGTGCTGAAAGTTTTCCCAATTAATTTGGCACCTCTGATAGATCATTCGGTAGCTATATGTGTTGTCAGGAGTAGGTAGACGTTGCATCTGTACGTTGAACATTTGTGTAAGCATGCACCATATTTCTTTCTATCTGCAGTGACAACAAATAATTTTGTAACATATTCTGCCTCCAGCTTTTGGAAACCTCTCTTCCTGCCCCAAATTCAAATTCATTATGTGCTCCGCCCTCAGCTTCTGGAAAACAATCTTACAGCCCAGCATAAATCAAGGTCATGGCCCTCACTGCTTCAAAAACTTTTCTGCCCAAAAGGAGTGTCGGTTGTCTTGTGGATCTTGAAACAAAATTATTTGCCTAACTACATTTGTGATAAGTTATGATTGTATGGATGACATGCTTTTTGGTTGTATTGTTGTGATTCTGTTAATACTCCCTTCGTTCTTAAATTGATGTTACTGTTGACTTCCAACATCAATTTTGATTATTTGTCTTATTTAATTTTTTTATAAATATTATATATTTTTTTATAATTTGATTTATTATTAAAGTTATTTGAATCACAACTTCAAATTATATACATTTGAACAAATGTTTTGAATAAGATGAATGGTCAAAGTTGATGTTAGAAGTCAACAGTGACATTAGTTTAAGAATGGAGTGAGTATGCTTTAGCCAATTTGACGCGTAAAATGTGGACTGCGCTTTGTGGTTGTAAAATTCTTTGGTGGAACAAACTGACATCTAATCGAAGTGTTATGAAAAATCTTATTGTTGGATATAGCAATTGCGATATTTTACTGTAAGATTATTTTTATTTCTGAGGCAGTGCAAATGCAACCAACCATTCTAGATTAAACTCAGCAGGTTTTATGAACTGTCATCTGTGGCTGTAGCTGTTTTGTATCTATAGTGGAGCACGGGCATTGGACTCATAGTTTATTTTATGATGAAACTGCACAAGCAGATCTTGCCTGCAGACACTTGAATGAAACATCGTATTTTTAAATGGCCTTCTTCCTTCTGCCCATAAAGGTATGCTTAAAATTTGGTAATAGATTATTGAAAAGATTAAAATTACTAAAGATTATACTTCCATTTTTTGTTATTGTATCAACTGGAGTATATTCTCAAAGCCAAACTCTTACGGATCACATTTTTTAGCATAAAGCACACTCCCTCCGTTCTTAAATTGATGTCGCCGTTGACATATACAATCAATTTTGACCATTCATCTTATTCAAAAAATTTCTCGAATATGTAAACTTTTAAGTTGTGATTCAAATAACTCTAATGATAAATCAAATTATATCAAAATATATAAAAATTATCATTTTTTTAATAAAACAAATGATCAAAGTTGAATTTAAAAATCAACAGCGACATCAATTAAAAAACAGAGGGAGTATGTAAAAAATGTGCTGCTAGAATCATTTCCATCAAGAATGATCCACCATATGTAAAGATACTTTTTTATCGACAAATAAAATTTTCTAATTTCTAGTTTTTCCCGAGTTATATTAGAACACCTGAAATCGTGCGTTTATGTCAGTCTCTCGATTAAGAGTTTTATTACACTAGACCTATTTAAAAGAATTTTATGAAAGAGCCAAATACAATCCGAGATTGACGTGCCTTCTTTCATATCATATCATATATAAAAAGCAATCGTGGAGCTGACTATCGAACTGGCAAAGGGTCAGTGGGTCAATACCTCAGGCATAAATTTTTATTTCACAAATGAAAAGTACATTTGAAGAGGAGATACTACATGGTACCATATCACTCAACAAAGCAAAGAAACATGAGATGGATCGTCACAAAAATTAGGACGAAGAGGAGGCGCAGAAGTATTTTGTAACAGTGAAGCGCTGGGTAATGGTCAATCTCAGTCACTCCAAAGATGGTGCGCTGTCCAGAGGCAACAATATTTCCAACCTGACCACCATAACCACATGCAGGAATCAAGGTATAAGAAATCCATTGAGAGAAAAATCACAGAATAAGTGTATCGATCTTGTCATATATGGATCTTTTGATTTGCAGCTAAAATTTATTGAACCAACACTTTATCAGATTGTGTCCTGGAAGCACAAAAAATGTTGGTACACTGTTGCCTATAACTGTATTATCCATTGCCATCAATCCTTTGTCACACCTGGTATGCTGGATCGAGTTCATCGCACAACTTCTAGCATTAGGCCTCGTTCGGCTCTAGTGGATCAATTCCGTGGCCGGTTTCGTTCATCAGCTCTAGTCGATCAATTCCATGGCCGGTTTCGTTCCAGGCAGGGAACGAGTGAATCCCACTCGGATCACTCAATCTACATGATGCTTTAATCCACTCAAAGAACCATTCCCTTTGCACAAAAAATTCTGTTCGGCTGGTAGGGAACTGAATCCACCAAAGAGGCAAGTTGCTAACTGCCAGTGCTAATTACTTTGACAATCTTGCTATTGGCACCGATGCAACAATCAAACTACAGCTCATTAGAAATCTGTGAAAAATTGCTAGCTGCATCAGGGAACCAACCAGCTTGCGTAAATCAAAAATAAACTTGCAGAAATAAAAGCTTTCACAAAAATATTGCCAAAATAAAAAACATTTTCACAAACTGCTTATCGAAATCAGAAACTCTTGTTCACAGCAGCAATCTTTCACAAACAACTTGAACATCAGAATGAAATGTACTGCTAAATATCAGAATGAAAGGTACTTAAGTTGCACTAGGTTCACAAATTCATTGCATAGTACTTAAGCTAAATGGGAGTCTAAATGGGAGTTCAAGTGATGTTAGAAACTAAATGCCAGAAATTGGGGTCGACTTGACCAAATAGCACTAACTCTGAGGGTATCCCCCACACATTTACACCTTCCGAGAATAAGAAGAAATAGCCTTTGATCCAGCTTGAAACTAGCAACAATGGAAGGATCTCACTTGAGCATCATCAGGAGGCCAGCAAAAGATGAGTAAATGTTCCTGTAATCACAAAAGAGCATTTCATCAGAAATACATAGCACAAGGCAAACTGGATAAAACATGATCAGGAATATGCACATTTATAAACAGGTATATGGCAAAGTTTACACCTTGAAACACAGATTTATGAAGTATTTAAGCACTAAACAGTAAATGACAATGCCATGCATGTAAAGTGTTTCAGAAAATAAACAGAAATACTAAAACAACCTACTGAAAAAGATTGGAAATAAAACTGTTGAAACAGAAATACTAAAACAGAAATAAAAATAGAACTGACAATGGAACTAAAAATATTAGTAAATGTCACACAATACTAAAACAATAAAAACAATAGCGCTGAAACAGGATTAGTTGAAACAGGACAGAAACAAAACTTGTGACATTGATGAAGAAATAAAATCGTTGTTGGGGAAATAAAAACAGGATTGAAACAGGGTTACTGAAATAGAAACAGAAATAAGACAGAAACATGATAGGAACATACCTGCTACAATTGCGTGACGATGATTGAACAACTCCTTTGCATTCTGAGGTCTTCGATGTCCAGCCCCAAACTCCTTCAAATAATATCTAACTCCTCGATACGGTGCAAGAAAAGATGGTGTATTAGCGCACCCTCCATCAACAAGATAAAACTTACCTGGAGGTATATTAAAACCACTACTTATTGCAGATCTAATAACTCTAGCATCTGTCACTGAGCCCTCCCATCCAGTAGACATGAAAGTGATCTTCAAATCAAAATCACAAGCTACCATTACATTGTGGCTAAGTGTGCCCTTCCTATTTCTAAAAAGAGCTGCCCTATCAGATGATATGGATATGGGATTGTGAGTGCCATCAATTGCACCAAGACAATTCTTGAAATATGGATAGAATCTATGGTCAGCAAAAAATTTTGGGTGTACTACATTAGGATTAGGAGGCTTGAGTAAACAATGAGAGAGAGTAGGGGCAACCTTATTGAAGAAATGACTTATGTGATGGTGAAATGTATCATTGCTATGACCAAAAAATACTTGCATGTCCTCATATGAAGCATTGTGACTAAGCATATATAAAAAAAATCCAAGCTTTTCCTCTACCTTGATCCTAGTATCACGAACCAGCCTTGTCCTTCTAAGGTAATTGGCCAACAAATTGAAGATCCGGGGTTCCATCCAAAATGCCACTTGACAATTCTTGACATATCCTTTGAGTATCTGACAAACCTTAACTTCCCCGGTCTCCTCTGATGTATGACGCTGTTTCTTTTTCCAACCTCTAATAAACCCATTAAATTTAGGGTAGGAAAGATAAACATCATCATATCATTATCCTCTTCCTCCCTCCTCTTTCTAATACGATCTCTCAATGAGATATTCATTGCCAAACTAAAAATAAAGTCATAAAAAAATTCTTCAGTTTAAGGTACAGTAATTACAAACAAAAACAATCCGAAAAATAAAGCTATAAAAACGTGTTTAACATTTAGAAGTGCATATAAACAACAAAAAATAATGCAGCAAAGATTGAAGAGTACATAGGTAGACCAGGCATCTAATCTTGTTGTGCGGTGCAGGTGACATCTAAGCTGGTTGTTCAATCATCGCAGAATCCAAAGGAGCACCAACCTAACCTCTGAGGACATCGAAGACCAAGAACGACTCCTATGGCGATGGTTGCGAAACGCAGGTGAACAAGTCCTTTGGCAATGGTTGCACTGCGCATAACCAGATCGCCGGACCAGGAATGACTACATCAAGAGGAGAGGAAGAGGTGATGCATTACCGGAGAAAACGGAAGAGGTGGACCCTTGATGGGACTACGCGTCGTTGTGGCCGTTGCCCTCGCCGTCTTCGTTGCCGTCGCCGTGGTCGTCGCCCTCGCCGTCTTTGTTGCCGTTGCCCTCACCGTCGCCCGTGGCCGTCGTCTCGTCGTCGCCGTGGCCGTCGCCCTCATCGTCGCTGTGGCACCCCTTCTCCCCAAGCCTCGACCCCACCGCCGCTATCTCCCAGAGTCGCGAGTAGCCGCTCGATTTCGTTCCATGCCTGCTTTGGGAGATTTTTCAGCTCTTACCATCAAATATATTAGCCTTTCAATTTTTATCATTTAATTTGTAAGCTTTTTAATCTTTACCACTAAATACGTTTTTTACTTCAATTTAAAATTTTAACATTTTTATTATTTTATATTATATTATTATATTGTATAATAATATATTATATTTATTATATTATGTTTGTCATACTATTAACATTACTTAAACTCAAATTTTATTTATTTTAACACAATATAAAACAATAAAAATAATTAAAACTTTAAAAAAAATTGGTATGTTTTGAAGTGAAAAATTTTGCTTACCAATTAATAGCGGTAATAATTGAAAATTCTCTTGCTTTGGTAGGGTTTGGAACCAATGCAAAGTTGACAGAAAAAGGCTGGGATGGGCCGAATTTTGTTCCCTGAGTGGCAACCGAATGGCTATTCCTGCAGTTGCCGGGCTTCGTTCTTCGCCTGGGCCAATCCACGGGGAACGGGCCGTATTCCCTGCCGAACCAAGGGCTACCTAAGGCCAGTTTCGTTCCAGCCATGGAATGAGTGAATCCCAGTGGGATCACTCGATCCATTCATTGCTATAATCCCCTCACAAAACTCTGCTCCTTGCACATAATTTCTGTTCGGCTGGCTGGGAATCAAACCCACTGCTGATGCTGATTAGTTTAACAATCTTGCCAGCACTAATGCAGCAATCAAAGTACATCCTATTAGAAATCCGCCGGAAATTGCCGCAGCACTGGAGAATCCAACAAGCTTGGCGAAATCAAAAACTTTTACAAACAAGCTTGCTAAAATAAAAAAAAAAATCTCAAACAGCTTGCCAAAACCAGAAACTCTTTTCACAACAGCAATCTTTCATAAATAGCTTGAAAATCAGAATGATATACACTGCTAAATGTCACAATGAAATGTACATAAGTTCAGCTACTCACATTCAGTAATCTTCTCAAGTAGGATTCATTCTGCCCACAAGCCCTGCAAATTTGCGAGGAGCTCCTTTTCCTGTTTCCTCGAATCAGCTGCACAGATTTAGCACCACATAGAAGGAAAAGTATACTTAGCTTAAACCATTTCACGTCTATACTCTGTAGCAGCTTCAGAAAGTGCGAGGCCAAGCTCTGCATCAACAGCTCGTCGAACCACAGAGCAAGGGTGAGACAGGTCGTTCATATGAGGACAGAGCAGAGAAGAGCGCTAGAACAAGAACGACTACCACATTGAGAGGAGAGGAAGGAAGAGGCGATCAGTTACCGGCAAGAAGGAATGGCTGGAAGAGGATGAGTCGCCGTTGCTGTCGTGGTCGTCGCCCGTTGCGCAGCAAAGTCTTCTCGTCAAGCCTCGAGCCTTGCCGTCGCCGCCGCATCCCCTAGTCGCACAGCAGCTGTGGCCTCCCCGAGTTTCATTCTACTAGTCCGTAGGCAAGGTTTCAAACCAGGCCAGGAGAGATGGGGAAAGGCCGGGATTAATTGGGTTTCATTCCATACGAAGATTAACCGAACATCCAATCCAACACGGACCGATTTTCATTCCCCGTCTTATCGTTCCACATGGATTAGACCATATTCCTGGTTGATCCCGGTCTTACCGAACGAAGCCTAACGAGGCCTTAAGAATTAAGAAACATAGGAGGATGAGAGGCAGCCAGGTTCACCACTTCAGAAATTAGAACAGCAACAATCACTGACCTCACAATGTTCACCCAGAATCCTTGATCATTTGAAAGGTGCCCAGAAGGTGAAAAGATGAGCCCATACAGTTGATAAGAAGCATCGTCTTTGCGTTTTCGGCCCATAAAAATCGACTTTGCAGGCCCCATCTGCTGGTTCCCTGGGCTTTCATGTATTTTTAAGTTACTGGCGTAAATATTTTCTTATTTGGTTCTTGTTAAGAGATACCGCCGTACAGACAAACTAAGTTTCGTAGTACACATTTGGATAATTTTTTTTAATAAGACGAATGGTTAAAGTTAATGTTAGAAGTCATCAGTTTTAATATTTTAAAACTGGAGCGAGTATTTCATTAAGCTTCTGTTTGGCTCTCTGAAATTAGATTGAATTGAATCAAATTCTAGATGTCGACTGTTTCCGGTGGCAAATTGGATACCTATTACAAATTCTGACCCAAAATCACGGAAAATTCATTACAATTTGTAAACTTTGCTAAGCAATGCTTGGCCAAGGGCGCGAATAGCGGTTCCAGATGCATGTCGCGGAGCCCAGCGAGGACACCACCGTCGCCATCCTCCAGGGTTTGAAGGCCACAAGGCGTCGTACGAGGAGATCAAGGACGAGGCACTCTCGCCGCTGTCATCTCTGCGGCCGCTATGTTCCAGATTGTTCCGATCCGATCCTCCCATTCACGATTTATCATCATTGTTATTCATATTACAGAGATACAATCAGGCAATCAGCTAAGCTCAAGGAGCGCGAATTATTAACCCTTCTTTGCGTCTCAATGCGGGCAGCATGGCACTTCCCAATCCCATTTGGAAATGATGGATTGTTGATAGGCTTCACCGCTACATTTTCGGAAGAATATTTCCAGATCAAAGATAGAGAGAAAGAAGCGCGGCAAAGAAAACCTGTGTGAGCTGCAAAGAGGAAGCCCTGAAATTAAGCAGGCCAGCACCGCCAAGCCAAAGAAATGAATGCACAAGGTGGCCCAAACATGAAGAGGTTTTGTCGTACTTTTTATTTCGAGAAATAATTGCTGAGTTAGTACCTTTTTCAGTTTTTTGGTGTATTTTGAGAGTACAGAAATGATTTTTTTCACCTTTTCTCCACGTAAGTTGCTTCATAAGTTACTAATTCCTTAATCACGATTTCAATTAGAATCCATGGTATTTAAGGGCTAGGGTACAACCCAGAATTATTTTCATGGTCAGTTGGTAGACAGTCTATGGCAAAAGGACAACAAATCTGAAGAATTTAGCGCCCACACCCCCCCCCCCCCCCACCCCTTTAGTACTGGCTCTAAGCCCTACCAAAGAGTATACATATAGAGTTTATGATGGAAATCTCAACCCATCCAGAGAAGTTTTGAAATGAATTATAGGAACCAGGAACCATAAATAGTACTCCCTCCGTCAGGGGCGAAGCTAGAAAGATTGATCACTGGGTCAGTGACGTTGGAGAAGTGGATTTCTAATGGGGTCAGCGCTCAATTTATGAATTAAATATGTCGATTTGCATGGAAATCTTTGGTGTCAGCTGACCCCAACGGCAAGCCTTGGCTTCGCCCCTGCCGTTGGGTCTCAAAATAAGTGTTTTTTTAAGATTTTCAAACATCTACTTTTGATTATTCGTTTTATTCAAAAAAGTTATGAAAATATTATTTATTTTATTGTGAAATAATTTTTTATTAGAAATACTTTAACCTTGTCTTGTTTATTTTTTTTCGTAAAGTTTTTGAATAAAACAAATAATCAAACTTTGGTTTCAAAAAGTCAAAAACATCACTTGTTATGAGACGTAGGGAGTAGCTTCTTATAGCTCCTCTGCAGGAACAGATGAAACATCGGTTTGCCAAATATTTTTTTTAGTGTGCTTCATCTTCACCAGAAAGAACAAAAAAAGTACTGCATCCGTCGCAAAATAAGTAATGTTTTTGACTTTTTGAAATCATCGTTTGATCATTCGTCTTATTCAGAAAATTTATAAAAATACAAAAATAAATGAGTCAGGTTTAAAGTATTTTTAATAATAAATCATTTCAAATAAAATAAATAATATTTTCATAAATTTATTGAATAAGATGAATGAACAAAGGTAAATTTTTGAAAATATAAAAAGATACTTATTTTAGGATGGAGGGAGCAGTTTATAAGAGCAAAGAGCATCTCCAACAGTTTCCTCCAAAAATAACCCTAAAACGTACCTTTTGACGTCAGTTGAAAAAAATTTGGAGTCCATTTTAATCACCTTTTATAGTAGCTCTGCAGAACATAGTTTAAATATAAACTAAGTGAACAATCGGGTCATAAGGTTCTCGTGCATGGGGATTGGAGACCTCAAAAAGTCCTTCAAATCTACCTCTAGATAGAGGGATTAGAGGTAGAGGGATTTCTGGAGGCCTTCTAAAGTGTAGAGATGTTTAGACAATCTATTGGAGAAGAATTTTTACACTATTTTCTCATAATTTGATTTAGGGAAGTTAATAGGGAGCTTTTGAAAATGTTATTAGAGCTGGAGCCAATTTTTATTTAGAGAATTAGGCGCCCTGCCAAAATAGGCTCTTAATGTTGGAGGCGTCGTCGGTGGCAGCTTCGGCGGCGAAGCATTAATGCTTAACTTTCCTATCAATATTTGAGGAAAAAAATTTCAAAAAAAAATAATTGAGGAAAAAATAAATCTTTTGCTGGTGCCTGGTGGTGGTCGGGATGAACAGCATTGACTGAAAACAATATTGCACAAGCCAAAAAAAATGCATTCCGTATAAGCATCCTAACTTGTTCTCCATGTATTTCACATAACTTCAGCTCCGTGGCAATATCGTAATTAATTTTCTGTGTATGTATTAAATAACTAATAAAAAGTAGTCCCTAAATGATGAATTTTCAACACCACAAATAAAAAAAAGATAAATTTGGAAATGGTAGAAAAAATGTCCACGTCCTGCTGAAGTACAGCCTATGCCAAGATTACTTTAGAACAAGGTAAAAATACCATTATGTAATTAATTAGTCCATGCGGGAATGCTTGGAGTGACAGTTAGTATAATTCTCCTAGTAAAGAAAGGAGAGCATGAGAAGAGAATATGAAAAAAAAATCTCCGTGTTTTGAACGGTGTCACTGATATTACTAAAACTGACTAGTCCTTACGCATGGACATGGACAGGTCGCATATTCTTTCCTTCTTCCGGGAGAATGCCGGCAACTATATGATATTTTGGACAAGCCGAAGCCCGGCACCTCTCTCGTGAGAACGGCTCCGGGCGTCAGCTCTCCGATCTTCTTTACCTCCGTCGCCGGTCAAGGCCTGATCAGCAGCGCGCTCGCACGGAAGGAATTCGACGACGTGCACCAACCGATCACCACACGAACTGATTAGCTCAATCGGCAAGTCCGGCACGCCACCGGCGAACGCGACGGTGAACAGGCGATTGGTTCCGACCTCTGCCATCGTCTCGGTGATGAGTAAATACGTTTCTCAGGATATGCATTTTTTTTCGAAAGATCTCTCAAGATATGCATCATCGACTCATCGTGGTGAGTACGTGTAGCTAAGGTAGCAGCTAACCCCTAAACGATGGGTAATCGTCACTCTTGTTCGTCGTCGTCTCTCTTTCCTACGTAGCTTCCATCGAGACTAGCTAGAGTTGTAGACGAAGCCCCAAACTACGGAGTACCTCACGTTACCCAGCTACTGCGCAGACTTTGGAGGATGGATGCTTCTAGCTAATCCACCGTCCATGCACCCAATCACGTTGCTTTCTCTCTCCAGCTGAGATGAGAGAGAGAGAGTCGATATCCGTGCTGTGTGCTAGCTCTGTCTCAAAATATAAGATTTCTAGCATTTATAAAAGTCAAACTTCTTTAGTTTTGACTATTAATAATAGAAAATTAATAATATTTTACAATATATAGATTATGTTATTAGATTTTTTATGAAATAGACTTTTATAATATGTAACTATTTATATTAGAAATTATTTAAATTTCTAGATATTATTAGTTAAAGTTGATATAATTTGACTTTAACTAAATTTAAAAATACTTATATTTTGAGAGGGAGGAAGTAGTAGTAGTGTTATTTGCTCATCTCCTCCATCAATCTCTTGTCACTCTTCTGGCACATCTCTGTCTCTTAAGTGTTAATGCGTTGGTTATCCATGTCATCTATAGGTCGGCTCTACGACGTGTAGGCCGGTTTCAGCCTACACATATATGCGCAGGGCTCCCGCTGTCCCGCATGCATTGCAAGGCATCCAACTAATAGCGGGTGTCAGACATGCTTTGAGATCGATGCGTAGGCAGTATGCAATGCAAGCTTGTCAAAGAATTCATGAAGAACGACATCATTTTGCCACGAGAAGGAATATTTCACCTGCCTGCCAGCTCATCGTTTGACTTGGATATAGTACTAGTTTCGTCTCTGTTCATGCAGTTCGTCATGTTTGACATCACACCGCGTCCGCTCGCAAGATTTGGAGCTAGTCATGTAACTGCAAAACGTCCAAAATTTGGAGCTGTTGTGTTGTTTCAATATCACAGTTGACTTTGGCAAACAACATATTTTTTGTAACGCGTCCAGTTTTATATTTGAACCTTAAATAAACTATAGAGAGTGACGGTACATACATTGTAGTTGTAACTTGTAAACATGAAATGTCCTTTTCCTTTAGTACGTAATAAACGTACTCACTAGTAATTAGGAAAATCTATAAAAGCGTCATGAGAAAAGAAACCATCGTTCACTATTCAATAGGAAGATCCTTTCTACATATATTCATGAAAATAATGTAAAGATTCTTGTATCTTGATATACAACTATTATGGTAGACTGGCAAGTTTTCAACACGTCATTTTCCTATTATTCCATATTCACAGGCATGGCAGTTACGTTCCAGTGATGAGTTGAACGTAGCTTTTAGACAATTGACCGTTTCCTACCAAACAGAAAGGATGACTCGTTTCAGGAGCTTGATCTTCTTTGCAAGCTACTTTGTCAGCACTGTCGATGGCGTGACATATTGAAGGGGTGAAGAATTTGAACCTCATTATTTCCTGGAAAACATTCTGTTTGTTGTTTTTTTTCATGAGTAATACTATGCATATACTCTGAAATACATACAAGCGTAATGAGGATAAATTTGCTGAATGATCGCAAGATTTATGCTCCGGAATGAAAATATTATGGTACTCAAGTCTCAGTAAGTAAAGCTACTTATAGGATGCAGGGCCTTGGTCACCTAAGATAGGGTGTTAGTAGTATGTTACCTCCATCCCTGCTAAAGATGGCAACAAAATAAATGCGTGTTGCCTACTTTTAGTTCCTTCGAGCCCACATACATGGTCAAAAGGACCACCCTCTGGACTGCGTAGGGTTTACAATGCCTGTCACCTTCCTTTAGGTACTGATCGAGTACAGGCATGCATGTCACAGGTATTTTGGCGGTAAACATTCTGTAATGGCTAACAGCCGTGTGTAATAAACTAATAACAATATACTCCAAAATTGTTTAATGTGTTGATTGATGCTAGAGCAAGCAAACTAAATAAAGGTTGAACTACTTTTTTTTTCTTTGTCATAAGGTCAACAATTTCCATCCGGACGAAGAGCACGTACCTCACTGAGCTGCCTGTTCACGACTTCCTGAGCGACCACTAGCTTGGCGCCATCCGCACTATGACCTGGATGTGACAGGGACGCCGTCGGATCATTCAACCAGAAGGCCCTACGAGCGCGACATACATCATGCGCATTCAATCGTGCGCACACTTGGCTGGACCAACAAAAATGGATTGATCGTTTGAGTTTGATAATTGATAGAGCGAGGCTGATGCTACGAATGAAAGTTTGTTGATCCACGAACCCACATCTAGTGTAAATTTCTAAGTACCTGTAAAACCCATAGAATTTATAATTAAATGTACGCTGGTAGATCGACCCACTTTTCATCCGTAGCTGATGCAATATATAGTCTGCTTATCGTCATCGCCGATTCGCTGAAATTCTGATCTGACGATGAGCTGAACCTGATATATATGATCTTAGTTGCTGTGGATGAATGAACAGGATAATAACCGCCATTTATCATGCATGGCGTCGCAAATTCCACGCTCTTGATCAGGTTAGACTTGAAGGGCAAGAGGCGAGACGGACGCCAGAATAGGCAGTAATGTAGTGAGCGTATGTGGCCGGCCACCGCTTCTGTATTCAGTTTTGGATATGTTCGTACCCGGTCGGTCGTTCATGCAATAATGAACGACGAATGGACTGTTGCTCCGGTCGGCGACTCTCCTTTTCGGCCCTCAAAATTGATGCTACGACGTTCGTTTGAATCGAAATTCTACACTACTCTCTCTCTCTCTCTCTCTCTCTCTCTCTGTCTCTCGTCCGTACTCTACAGCGAGTATAGGGTACAACGAGAGATGGGACAGACTGCACTTGCGGCTACGGATACCACCGATAATCTACATATTTAATGCCTGTGTTCTCTACTTTATAGGAGTATCAATGGGTCGGTCATGGAGGAGGAAGAAGAAATCGTGGACATCTCTATCCACTTTGCGTCTAGTACCTGTGTTTTGTAGGTCACCTGCTTATCTTTATGTCACTGATTGGTGAATCTTATCGCTTTCTCATGTCAGTTATCGCATGGACGGCGGCGGGACAAAAGGAGCTGGCCATATTTGAATTTCGGGGTATTCGTGAATATACATGTCTGTCTTCCACTTGTTCCATCTTTTTATCTGCTATATACTATCTCCATTCTCAAATTATCATTGTATTAGAGTCCTGCTAAGGTAGAGCAAATGGTATAGTCTTTTACATCTTGGGATGTAAAATTAGAAATCAATCTTAGCCATTGAATTTTATAGCTTCTAAAATTATCGCTTGCATTAGTTTCCAAAACTGACTAATATAACTTTTTAAACTAATTGCTATAATTAAGAGATGGATTTTACCTCTTAAGAGGTAAAAGAGATCCATAATTATTTTTGCCTATTGTAGATTCTGCCTTATATTAAGATAATGAATATAGTTCCATATAATTTAGAATTAGGGTGCTTTTGGTACGGTTCCGATTCTCTAAAGAATCAGAAATATTTTAGTTTCAGTGTAAAAACATCTTTTTTTAGAAACTGAATCATTTTAAAAATCATTTGACAATTTTTTAGTGATTCATAGATTTAGAACAACTTCACCAAACTTTGGAAACTAGCAAAATAACTTGAGTAAACTTTGAGAATAACTCGAAGTGCACCTACATGAAAAGCTCAACGAAACGAACCTAACGAAACAACTTTGAAAATTTTTGTGAGCTATAACCTCTTAGATTTGTTGAGAGGTGGGCAATGAACAAAATGATTCACTGATGAAACGCTTATTTTGCCGTTTACCTTCGCCAAGCGAAAAACCTGAAACGTTTTAGGGTGATTCAAGGTCGAAACCTTTAATCTTCTGTGCGTTTGGAGCGGTTTCAACTAATTCTGACGAGAAACCGAAACGTTTCTACTTACCAAACGCACCCTTACTTTTTTCTAAAGACAACTATGTAAGAACAGGGCGAGTATGTGTTTCTATTTTTTGGCAGTGTGACATTATTTTGCATGTCCTGCTAAAAATGATTCTAGAGGAAAGAAGATGAAACTTTTTGGTTCAGTGGCGAACCCGAAAATTTTATAGAGCCTGGGAAAACATCGTAATGAGTAACAAGTTCATTATCAATCACTAACATAAGCATAGATGATAACTACAATAATTTTAGGACTAAGCATCATTTTACATTAAGAAATGGAGACGTGACAGAGATAGTCTCATTAAAACAATAAAATAAATTATTCGCTACGAAACTATCACCAAAAGTTCTAATAGTATCCGAATAAAACACTGCAAAAGCTTATGAGTACAAGATAGTTATATTTTCTTATTCTTAATCATCTAAAAACATTGAAGAACAGAATATATGTGGCCAAAGAGTAGCAGGCAGGGAGCCTGGGCGCCGGCCGGCTGGGCTCGTCCACACTTGGTGACTTGGCTCCGCCCACGATTGGTTCGATGATTGTAACAGCCTTGACTTTATTCAGCTAAAAATTGTCATATATCACATCATTAATTAATTGGGAAAATTTCTTATCCGCCACTAGAAAAATTTTAGTTTCCTTATTAGCTACTGAATTTTTTTTTAATTTTTTTATTAATCATTAGACTTAACTATTTTTCCTTATTACCCACTGTCATCTATTTTTGTGGTTTCACCGTGTTAAATGGAAGGAGAAAAGACTCACTTTCCCATTTCTTTTGTTGAAGTTTACTTATTAATTTTTCAATCGACTTTCAAATTGGACAATAAATATATGCAATGAAAAAACAAACGGTGTGTTTGATAAGAGAATAATAACAATAATTTATATTATGGTCAACAATTAAATAAACAGGTTGTTTTCTTTTATTCGCCCTCCAGTTGCACGAAATAGGCAAGGGCAGTTTCGTTAGGTTGAAATGTACAATCACATCACAAAACTCATGATAGTGGTTGATAGAAAAAAAATCAGATTGATGGCTAATAAAGAAATTAAAATTTTTGTGGCTACTAAGTAACCTCAACTTTTTTAATGGTTCATAAGGAATTTTCCCTAACTAATAAGGCTCACGTGTTTGAATTGCATGCAAAGAGCCAAAGGTTAGACTTTTTTTGGCATAAGAAACATAAAACTATACAAGTACACAAGTTTTTTATTGTAATATAGAAATTTGAAAATCTTCGTCAAACAAAAGTATGGTCATAAGAAACTTGACCTTAAAATCAAACATCACATTTTATCGATATATATGTCCCTGCTATGTGGGGTGGTGCTGTAGACTTTTCAGAATTGGCAAGAGTCAATGATACTCAAGTACCAAAACGATGACTCACCGTTGTTGTGTGCTGCATTTTCTAGCTACACTATCTGCCAACCTACAACCAAAGACCATATGACATGCATTGCCAAAAGGATAACTCGGCATCCTAACAAACTGCATATGCCTTCCTAGGACCACCCTATATAAGTCACCCCCATCACCCTCGCTTAACACCCTACCCTCCCACACATCCATCTCCTCCTCCTCCCTCTCTCTTAGCAAAAGGGAGAATCTGAATAGAGCTAGGAAGAAAGACAACAAGTGAGATGAGGAACCACAAGCTAGCTCCTATCGCTCCGTCGTCGTCTTCAAAGAGTAACAACAAACAAGAACAGCCACACCTCTCTGGAGCTTACATTAGGAGCCTTGTGAAGCAACTTAGCTCCACATCTACAGCCAGATCCAAAGACCACAGCACCATGGGCAGCAAACCACATGGTGGCCAACCAGGAGATCAGCCACAATCCCAAATAGCACCACCACAGCAGCAGCCACACAAGAAGCAGGTGAGAAGGAGGCTGCACACCAGCAGGCCATATCAGGAGAGGCTGCTAAACATGGCGGAGGCCAGGAGAGAGATCGTCACTGCTTTGAAGATCCACAGGGCCTCCATGAGACAAGCCAAAGAGCAGCAGCAGCAGCAACAACAAATGATGCAACTCCAGCTGCAGCAACAAGAGGTTCATGCACTGCAAGAGGCAAGCCAGGCCCAAACTGGAGCCTCTCTGCCTATGAGCTATTCTTCCTACTCATCAGATTATTTGTACAATTCCACATTTGGATATTTCACTGCTCCTAGTAGCTATTCATCCCAACTCTCTTACCACACTCCAGTTGCTCCCATGGTCAATCCTGAGCATGATTTTGGTCCCTTGGTGCCTCTCCCCGCACAGCCACTAGGGCTAAACCTTAGCTTTCAGGGTTTCAGCAGTGTCCATACTAAGAACAGTACTTGTTCTTTTGATCCTCCTCCATTACTCCAACCATCGCCTACATCCTCCTATTCAGTTTACTCCTCTTCATCGGTGACCATGGCGAGCAACGACCTATCGGCTGTCACCATGGAGAACACTTCATTGGCTACAGATGCATCGCTGCACCGAGTGCTGGATGACGAGGAGATGGCGGCAATCTATAAGATCGGAGAGCAGCACGACATCGAGTGGAGTGACACCATGAACCTAGCCACGTCCGCATGGTGGAGCAAGCTCCTCGAGAGCGTAGAGGAGAAAGGTGATGGCACAGTCGAGCAAGAGGCCGGAGTAGCTGCAAACACGATGGAGGATCCTTTTATGGAGATGCCCAATTTGTTTACCGATAGTCATGCAGGTCATCAGGCTACCAAAGAAAGCAGCTCTGACGTCCTGGGGATGAATCTGAGCGACTACTACCAGCACAACGAAGATGTCACCTTGCCACAGTAAGTAATGCAAAGTTGTTTTTATATATAGTATCCATTACTTACCCGTAGGTAAAACTAAGGATTATTATGATCTCTCTCGTTTTCAACGTTTCAATTTTCAACAGTTCAAAAATTTAAGAGGAAGTGATCGTGCATGCTTCTTCTCTTCTTAGTAGAAGGAAGTTTCACCGTTTCAAGCATTACTTTTTGGCAGCTCGATCGCAAGATAAAGCAGAACTGCCCTTTTTTCTCTTATAACAAACGATGGTATACATAAACAGCACGGAACTTAACATTAATCTATATTCACCACTGTAGAACGAAGAACTGAAAATCAATTTAAGTAGTAAAATGAACGAAGAACTGAAAATCAATTTAAGTAGTAAAATCTTTCCATAAAAATATATAGAGGGTAATCTTTTCCGAACGGTATGGAACTTAACGTATTCTACTACTGTACATATGAGGCAGCATGCATGCAAAATTATATGTATTCGAATGGGTGAACCAGTTCAGATTAATAAGAATCCATGTTATGTGTATATTGTGCAATTGATTAGGCTAATGGTGAACTCGATCTCATTTGCAGTATGGACATCGGAGAATTTGAAGGATGGGATGCAGAATGGTTCTCATGACAGTCATCGATTTGTCATATTCCTTTGGAAAGCAATTTATGGGAGTTTTGAGCAAAATTGCTCCCATTGCTGACATGCATTTCGCTGTACCTTGAATAAAGCTAATCATTTGAGCTTGTATCCATGAAATGAAATGGCAAATATGATTCAAGGATCGTGTATCTTGACTTATGCTTAGTATCCTTGGTGCATGGTATTTGTGTAATCCGAATACACTATGTGATAAGGATTGTAGCAATCTTGGGTGAAATTCATTGTTTATTTACTCTAGTTTACTTATGCCCTTTTTTGTACCAATTGTAATATATGTCGACTGCCTCAAAAAAATAAATTTTCTCTCCACATGTATCATGGATGGATCAATTTTATTTCAAGTCTGTTGCATTTGAAGTTTAAAAAATATGTAGATACATATTTCAGTTCTTACGAGTATTTTGATGCATTCATCTTGGTAATGCATATCCTAAAATTTTTTAGAGAATTTTAGCTAGAAAATTTTTTAGATGGTTCATGGATATCATATATATTACATATACTTTCATGTCCTTTTTTAATCCGGAATTGCTGTTAGTACAGTTCCAACAGTATTTGTTTGATCATGTTTTATAGACAATTGCCATAGAAAAGTTTTCTCAGTTTGTATTTTTTGTAATTTAAACATTTTTGTTGCACAATCTTAATTAAAATTGTTGATAATACTTACTATAATTAAAAAAGGCAATTATATTATCAATTTTTTTTGGATTTAGGATAGCATGGATTGTTAGGTTCAAAAATAAGAAAAGAGTTGAATGAACAAATATATCCATTGTTTGGTAAACAATGTTTCATTAGTACATTGCATTTTAATTCTAACATCACTGAAAAACATATATTTCACCTTTTTTTTCTTATCTGCCATTTTATTGGTAAAAAAATTTATTTGTTTCCGCACATCACATTGTCATATTGCTAAGTATCTAGGTTAGCACACGAGCATGCAATGCCTCTCTCGTCCCACAACCATGCAAGCTGACACCGTCCATGTCCGTGCCTGCATTTGTGTTTCACAGCACTTACACCGAACACCGGTACAGGCTTACAGAGCATGCATGTTATTCAGTCTGGCAGTAACTCGCTAAACACTGTAAAGTACATAGAGCCTAGACAATCTGACAGCACAAGTCACGATTTCTTCAGAGAGAGAGGAGAGGGGTGGCTCGAGGTAGCATGCAGAGGCAGGCAAGCAGAAGAATATGATTGGACGTAGCCTGGCGAGTATGCATAATCAGAAATGTAAACATGCGCGCAGCAGCTGCGCGACGCCTCGAGATTCTTCCAGAACGTTTGAATTGAGCTGTGTGCTTTCTTGGCGTCAATGGAGCTGGAGCTGTTTCGCATGCAGGTCATGCATGACTCGCAGCTGATCCCTTCATCATGTGGAGTTAGCAAAGGATTTGCCTTCAGTTCTGGGGTCTGGGTTTTGTTTTCCCTTTTTGCGTTTAATCTGGCAAGTATCGGCTGATCCATTTAATTGGATTGGTAGATGCTACTCTCTTCGTTTTTAAATTGATATCGCTGTTGACTTTTAAATTTAACTTTGACTATTTATTTTATTTAAATTTTTTTGATAAATTTTATATATTTTGATATAATTTGATTTATCATTAGAGTTATTTGAATCACAACTTAAAATTTTACACATTTGAGTAAATTTTTTAAATAAAATAAATGATCACAGTTGATTGAAAAAGTCAACGACGACGTCAATTTAAAAACAGAGAAAATACTCCACTAGTCATCTTAACAGAGTGCTCCTGTCAGAATTCTCGAGCCAAAAGAGTAAAAAGCCCAGGGAAACTAGGCTTTCAATAGTAGTACTCCCTCTGTTACTTTATGTAAGGATTTTGTAGCCATGAACCAGGTTTATAGCATCGCCAGTGAATGTGGTTTAGATAAACATGCAGTTTCATTAAGGATTCTATGAATCTTGACACCAGAAATAAATCTAGAGATGCTTAAAATTTTAAAATGGAGGGAGTAGCAATATATTTTACACTATGTTTTTTGTGGGCCATTCCATTTCTAGTGAGACAGCATAAGATTCCACCACTGCAATTTTTTTTCAGCGTACGTTCAGTGGCCTCTTGACATATGGATGTAGCTCGCGAAACACAACATCACACCATTTCCAGTTCTATATATATCTCCGTAGTCTAGCAATTCATCGGATCAAACAATGAGACCTAAGCAGAATTGCATATGAGAAAAGGAGGTTTAGTCGTGATTGGTACCAATTCCACAAGCAAGAAGATTGTGAGGTAAACTACGTAATTTCTTAATCTTGTAATCTCTATTCTAGTGGTCCATAGTCAACTAATCCTCCTTTTAGATCAAGGAAATGGATTTGATCTACTCTCCCACATCTTTTTTTTTTTTTGCCTTTAGATCAAAAGTTATTGAAGTCTAGTTTCATCTGAAATTGTTGTTGCTTGCTAATACAAATTTAAACTAATCGACGACAACAACTACAGAACAGGAGTAACGTGCGACACGAAAATCCAAACGGCAGATCTATTTGTTACTACTAACAAGTGCACCTCAATACAACATATATTTGCTGAGCGCTCCACAAAAATAAACCACCTAGGCAGTACGTGCGTACGATCAGAAATGCCTGTAAAAGCACCGTATTCTGTTGGAAAAAAGGCTACCAAAAATATCGCCCCAAAAAAGTTTCCATGACAAATACAATAAGTTTTTTTTTACTCCTGACAAATACAATAAGCATCCGGAGCAAAATAAAATGGGCCGGATGGTACATGGAGTACTGGAACGCCTTCCCCTTGTATACTTTTGTTTCTCTATTACAATCGAACCCAATCAGCTGTGTAGCGAAATATTCTAGTAATATTGGAATTCTACATAACTTGCAGTACAGGAAATGTCGGGAAGCCTGGCAGTTTTATACATGGCCCCAATTCCATGTTGTGGACCAACCTCAAATCAACAACACTGATCACTTGAAGGGTGCAAACAGAATTGATGAATTGTGGCCACCAAATCCGAATGAGTTTGATAGTGCCACTTTCACATCACATTTCTCCTTTTGTGGACCCACTAGCATGCTGGCATCCTAAAGATGGAAAAAGTTACTTGATATTAATTTAAGTGAGATGAAGAATATAATAGTACACTATGTTTACGTTGGTTCAAATCAAATAAGTCAATGGGTTCAGAATTGAGCCTAGCTTTTACCATAAAGCTACAACAAGAATTCAGGAATTTCCTAGTATAAGCTAAGCTTCAAAATAAACACAATAAAACATGTAGCCCAGTCATTGAATAGAAAGTATGCTTCCTAAAACTGACTACAAGCAACACAAATATGATCCATCTTATCCGATAAACAATGCAGAAAGTTCGTTAAGTTTGTTGCTCTTTCATTTTCATCTTAAGTCTCACCAAATTAACCCAGCATTAACATTCATCACAGGGCTTATTTTGTGAAATGTCTATGGCCAAAAATGGGTTCATCATTCAAGAGAGGTAGGTTCTGAGCAAAGAAAAAAAATTACCACATTTTTCCCTGGGTTTTCCAAATTGATATTTGGATGAATCCAACCTGTTCTTATAGCCTACAAGTACACAAAGCAATAGATGAGAACAATATGATGAAATTAACCATACGCATTAAGACTTCTGATATATATATCCAGCAACCTGCATTTCTGCTCACTAAAGATGGCACTTAGTAAATGCTATCAATGACCATGCTGCTAGCACTTAGGTGCTGATTGCTGTCTATCACACCCAACTATTATCTCGAGAAGCACACTTTGGAGTAGAGGCAGAGTCATGGGTTCACAACTTCACTTCAGCGATAGTTTTAAACCCTACTGTCCACCTATTTAACATTTGTGAGATTTATGGATGTGTCATGTGTGCCCCATGGTTTTAAGGCTATAAAGGCGGTGCACGGTAACCCCCCCAAACCACCACCATCAGCACCACCATAAACCCCTAGGTGCTCATGAGGCATAGCAAGGCGATGCCATTCTAGAAAGGAAAGAGCAAACACAAGCAAGTAGGGGGAAAGGAAAAAAAAAAGAGCAGGGCAAAAGAAATGATAAGGGTGAAGTATTGGCCAAACCCACAAGCGCATCACTTTCTATAGGTAATCCTACCAGATCAATGCAACAGCACTCCAGGTTCCATGTTTGCCGCCACCATGCTCCTAGGCTACTCCACAATACAGCTTCACCCACTTGCGAGCCCTTCAGTCTATCTCCCTTGCAACACCAGCTACCACTCTTCCTCCACCACACTTTCCTGTCCTATTGTACAGCCATCTCAGACAGCCAACACTGCCCCCTTCCAGATCAAACATCCCCTGACTAGGACTCGTCCTCACCAATCACTTTCATTCTCTGTCCAGATCGCTTACGTTTTTTCCCCTCTATTCCTAATCAGTGTTTTCCTAGACAGTAAATGGTAGACCATTGCCTAGTGTTTAATTCCGTCTAGACGCCATTTAGGCCTAGCTGAGGATGCCAGTCTAGTGTTTAGTACACGGTTTAAATGGGCATTTAATTCAATTCAGGGAAACACTGTTCCCAATCCCACTCTCCCAGCTTTGGCTATGTGATGAGGATGCTCAGGTGACCCCGAATGCTAATTCCTATAAAATTATTAATCTAGTATAAAATTATAACATTCGGGAAATATTTTTCAGGGAAATTTCATATGCCGAGCCAAAATATTTATAGAGGTATTGGTGCCTCAACATTAAATCACCAAATGTGAGCATCACAAAACAAAGTCAGATATATTTCATTTGAGAACGAGTATTTATGTGCGAAAGAATGGACACTGAAGATGAAACTTCCTACACTCGTCCCTAATCTAAGTTGCTTCCGCCAGCATGCCTAATTCGTGTAAGAATCAAAAGCAAGCTGCAAGGATCCTGATACTTTTCGAAGCATTGTAAATTATCAACCCTTTTAGGCACCAATGTCTGCTGGGCAAGAAATCAAATACTTAAATATTGCTTCGTTCCGCTTTCATGTTCCGCATTTTTTCCGCACTGGTACTGCTTGTATCTGTTTTAGTTGTCATATACTACAGTAAGAAGCTTTGACAGTAAAGTAATAAGCTTGATGGCTATGTTGGCTTCTACAGTATTGGGAATACACCATAGCACGCATAGTGTACACAGCAAAAGTTAATCTCCAAGACTAACTGTAGGATAAAAATAGGAGAATTCGAGGAGATAACCATCTTGTATCTCTTTGTACACCATTTATAACTTATGTTATCCTATAGTAGTACTTTATCATGTCGATTTAAAGGGTGGGAGCGGCCCCATTTTGGGGCTTTCGGGCAGCTCTCCTACTTACAACAACAACAACAAAGCCTTTAGTCCCAAGCAAGTTGGGGTAGGCTAGAGATGAAACCCCGAGAGACGACTAAAAAAGAGCAACAACCGGTAATCTAGGTTCAGGCACGTGAATTGTTAGCCTCTACGAACTCCTATCCAAAACTAACTTCTTGGCGATATCCTAATCTTTCAGATCTCTCTTCACAGACTCTTCCCAAGTCAAGTTTGGTCTACCTCTGCCTCTCTTCACACCGTTTAGCCGACTTACCATCCCGCTACGAACCGGTGCCTCCTGTGGTCTTCGTTGAATATGTCAGACCACCTCAAACGATGCTGCACAAGTTTCTTCTTAACTAGTGCCACTTCTAATTTCTCTCGTATGTCATCGTTTCGGACACGATCTCTCTTTGTGTAGCCACACATCCATCTCAACATACGCATTTCGGCTACATGTAGCTGTTGGACATGTCGCCTTTTTGTAGACCAACACTCTGCTCTATAAAGTATGGTAGGACGAATTGCAGTTCTATAGAATTTACTCTTGAGTTTTTTAGCACCCTACTATCACATAGAACTTCAAAAGCTTGACGCCACTTCAGCCATCTGGATTTAATTCTATGACTTACATCCTCATCAATATCCCCATCTTTTTGCAACATTGAACCCAAATAACAGAAAGTGTCCTTCTTGGTACCACCTAGCCATGAAGTCTAACATCTCCCTCCTCGACTGCGGTAGCACTGAAATCATACCTCATATACTCTGTTTTAGATCTACTAAGTCTAAAACCCTTTGACTTCAAAGCATGCCTACATGATTCTAACTTCTGGTTCACTCCTATCCTACTCTCATCTACTAACACCACATCATCCGCAAAGAGCATATACCAAAGAATGTCCCCATGTAAGTCTCGTGTGATCTCATCCTTCACCAAAGTAAAAAGAAAATGGCTCAGAGCCGACCCCTGGTGCAGTCCAATATTAATTGAAAACTCATCGGTGTCTCCATCATTTGTTCGGACACTTGTCACCACATCCTTGTACATATCCTTAATGAGGTTAATGTATTTTGTTGAAACTTTGTGCCTTTCCAATACCTACCATATAACATTCCTAGACACTTTATCATAAGCCTTCTCTAAGTCAATGAAGACCATATGTAGATCTTTCTTCTGTTCTCTGCAGCTCTCCTACTTGCTTAAGAAAAAAAAAATGTTGCCTAATGAACTTGACTTCGGCACAGACTATCATGTTAGCTTTCATTTCTAGTACTCCCTCCGCCCGTAAGAGAACGTCATTGTACAACTCAAAATTTGTCTAAAAAAGAGTGTCAATTCTCACTTCCCAACACAGTATTCTCTCTCGCTCCCCCCCCCCCCCTTTTTTTTTTTACTTTCTTCCTTTGCAGTGCACTCTTCTGACCTCCTTAATTCCCATGCCCAAACCCCAAAACATTGCTTATTTGAGGACGGAGGGTGTACAAACGAGCTTTTGTGCTACAATGTTAATGACTGATTTTGGCCAATTTTTCATGTGTGCTGCCGTACCAGAATCACACATCTATGCCTCCTAGTTTTTTTAACTCAGCTTTAGGTCAGACATAGTATTAGGAAAAGTTTTTTAGACTTTTAGTCTAAACCTGCCTTCACTACATGGTGCAGCAAGGATATCACGCATCAGCTGCCCTCAACAAATTTCATACCCAATCAGTAGCTCAGTAGATAGCACAGTAACACATTTAATTTTGGAACACACAAAGATACTGTACCACAGTGCCTAACACAAAAGCTTTAAAACAAAATGACAACAGCAAACAATGAACCCCTCAGAAAAAATAACATTAAGCTCCTTACTTGTATAGCAGCAACAGCTTCTATTGCACCTGCGGCTCCAAGCAGATGGCCTGTCATTGATTTTGTTGAATTTACTCTTAACTGCAATATGCACAACAAATTTTAGTGAACTAAGTCAAGGACAATAAAGAAAATTTCAAGTCTGAAATGAATAGCGATTTCTGAAAACTGAAAATTACCTGAGGATTCTGGCCAAAACAGCGGTTCAGTGCTTCAAATTCTCTCAAATCACCCATCTGCGTAGATGTTGCATGGGCATTTATATAGTTAATTTCTTCCTTCATTACTCTGGCATCTTCTAATGCCTTTGCAATACAAAGAATAACCCCTTTCCCTGCCATTACATTGCATAAATGAAAATACTAGCATGAAAACAGTCCAAAAATATTAGGAGAATTAGAAACAAATGCACCGCCAGATCAAGGAGATTTCTTACCTTCAGGGTGTGGCTCTGTCATGTGGTATGCATCGCAGGTGAAACTTCCTCCCAGGAATTCAGCATATATTTCTGCGCCTCTTTGCTGCAGAAATCCATATCAGAAACTGAAAATGTATAAAATATCAGTATAAAACAATTCGATAAATGGATCAAACACGTAAGATTGGAACCTTTGCATGCTCAAGCTCTTCTAAAACAAGCACGCCAGCCCCTTCTCCCATGACAAATCCATCACGATCCTGTGATGGCAGAAGATAAAGAAAATAAGATTTTTATTGATCCAAACATCCCGCATCACGAAAATAGATGAACCAAGCCAGCAATATCTACATGTACATAAATCAAATTAGTTGGCACAGAAGTAGAGATTATGGGCTAGATTTCTTCAATTACTAACCACGTCCCAAGGTCGAGAAGCTTTTGTAGGATCACTGTTTCTCTGTGAAAGAGCTCTGCAAGCAACAAAACCGCCCAATCCTGTATTATGGAACAGAAATTTTCAAAACTGTAGAGTCGTATATTCAAGAGAAATTATGTCCAAGTAAAATGAAACTATAACAATCGAGACAGAGTATAAAAAATAATCTTAATCTTACCAATTGGGATGATTGGTGCGTCAGAACCACCACAGAGCATCACATCCTGTTTGTTTACAGTAAAACTGCAATTATAATGATATTCATATCACAGAAGAAATCACTAAAAAATAAAGTTACATACAGCTTCCCCTTTTCTGATATGGTTAGCTGCATTCAGAATGCAGTAGTTACTAGTAGCACAAGCAGTAGAGATAGAATAGTTTGGGCCCATCCATCCCTGCAGATGAAAATAAATTTCAGTGGTTACGAATCAAAATGTATATTAAAAACAAGGAATGTAATGAGACAGATCATAAAAGGTACCAGATCCATAGCAAGTATTGCAGAACCCATGTTTGTGGTAGCAAATGGTACACAAAATGGATTCATCTTCCTGTAGGAGACTTTCAGTGCTTCAATAGCATCACTGAAAACCTGCTCAAAACAACATCATAAAGTGAGTTTTAACAACAAAAAAAAAACAAAGAAAGGCCTCAAAACTCTAGTCGCGACAGTTATTTGTAAGAAATGTAAGGAAGAACCAACCTTCATGCCACCCATAGCAGATCCGATAAGAACTCCACATCTTGATTTTTCCAACTCGTTCATGATTTCGTCAGTGATTCCAGCATTTTCCAATGCCTTCTTTCCAGCAGTAATCAAATATTGCATGAACTTGTCCATTCTCTTAGCTAGCTTTGGTGCAACCCAACCATCTGTGGAAAATGATTTGATTTCTCCTGCGATTCTCTACATGAGAAGTAATATGTAACATGCTGTGAATATTACTCCTTTATGTTGTGAAATGAATCCCAAAAATTTTATCCTTAAGAAATAAATACCGTGGGATAGTTCGAGCAGTCAAATGCCTCTATCTCGCTTATTCCACTGAGACCTTGTAGAAGATTATTGTAGAATTCATTGGGATCATGGCCTAATGGTGTCACCACACCCATTCCAGTGACAACCACCCTCCTTTGCTTCACATCCGCGCTCTTGTTTTCCACAGCACCCCTTTCAGGATGCAAAGCAGCAGCCATGGCTATACCTGCAATTCACAAGTATCTCATCCATACAACATTTATACAACTCAACAGGCCTGAAAAACGGAGGAAGGGAAAGTATAGGTGGCCACGACAAAATCTTTCATCAATTTCATCCTTCTTCAAGAATGAACATATTGGTCATCTCAGTTATGTAAATTTTGAGACACTGGGAATAAAATGCTAAAATTGATAAAATAATACAGGCTGGTTTGTTTGCACATTTGATCCCATATGATAGAGCTAACCAGGCATGGCTGAATAAATATCGAAAGGTAACCAGTTGTCTCTGTTCAAAAATTTTCTCAACATGATTTCAGCTTTCTTTGTTTTGTCCAACACCACATTTTCCCATTAATTGTGAAATCCCATATTACTCTCGTTGATCAAAATCCTAGGTTGGTATAATTCAAAGCACAGGCAACCAAACCTATTTATTGCCAAGTTACCTACCAAGCAATTGCGACTGACCTGACGACAAACCCAAAACCAAACAAACCAGGATGCCAGCATCAAGAAAGGTATAATCCTCGTACCCCACGTGTGCGCACACGACCGATTTGACACCTCAAGTCGTAGCAGCGATACTACCGATGCCGTGAAACACCCCCAACGGCAATTTTTACAGTTTATTACTACAGTGAAAAGCAGGCAAGAAGGAAACCCGAAATGGCCTCACCAGAGCGCGCCCCGCCGCGACGCCGGGCACCGAGGCGGCGGCGGGGGGTGCTGAACAGTCCGCCGACGCCCTGCCTGCGCAGTTTCTCCTTCTCGCCATCGCCACAGGCCGCGGACAGGTAGGCGGTGACAAGCCAGGTGCACAGCGGAGGCGCCACCGCCGTCGCCATTGCTCACCGCCTGGATTCTGACGGCTTGGATTCGCGCTGGGGGAAGGGGCAGCGACGCATCCACCGGCCCAGGAAATGGCGGCACCGGAAAGCAAGGCCGCGAGATGCGAGCGGTGTGGGCGGGCGGGGGTGTCGCCGGAGCGAGGGATGCGGCGCCGGGTGGCCTCTAGCAGGAGAGCAGGCGGCTTGGGCGCATCTAGAAGGTGGCGGACGGGGCACAGGCCGCCATTGCCAGGTGCTCACCGGGAGGTGAGGTGGTGCGGGAGGGGGGAGTGGAGTTTAATAAAGAGGAGGAAATCGAAGCATCCGGCACCGGGATTTTAACCCTTTTGGCGGCCTTTTTCCTGCTCTAGCCTTTTAGGGTCAATTTTATATTAGCTATGGAAGAAATTTTTGATTATTTTTTAGTCACTCAAAATTTGAATTTTCATATCAACTACTAATATTAACTTTTTTTTATTCCTCACTCTTATACTTTCTCGTTTTTTAATTGTTGTCGCTGTTGACTTTTAATTTTAATTTTAACCATTCATCTTATTTAAAAAATAAATTCAAATGTATAAAATTATAAATTGTGATTAAAATACCTTTAATAATAAACTAAATTATAATAAAATATAAGATATTCATAAAAAAAATAATAAGACAAATAGTCAAAGTTGAAATTAAAAGTCAATGGCGACAACAATTAAAGAACGAACAGAATACATTTATAGGCTTGAAAAAAACATATTTGCCCCTCAATCATTTTTTTACTAAACTTTCTATTTACCTATTTTAATGAATGTTATAAGAATCAATTTTATCTTCCAAATTTACATTATAGCTCACAAACTTAAAAAAATAAATGGCTCAAATAAAATTTTGAATTTTGAATTGTCAGTAAAATTGTTTCCTTGTTAAATTTTAGATGCCTCGAAACCAAACAACATCCGCTAAAATGAGTAATGATAGAATTTAGCAAAATTTGAAAGAATGGTAGAAACATCTTTTTTTTTAAGTCCCAAATGTATAAGGATGACGAATAAGAAAGAAAATTAACATTCACTGCAAGAAATCTAAGGATTTATGACGAACCACATTGGTCATAGAATGTAAAAAATTTGTTGCAAAATGGCGTCTATGATGAAAAAGTGTATTGTCATGTATCTCGCGTCATAGATTAACACGGGTGACAATTTTAATATTTTCATCACAGATTAGACAGATCCATGATATTTTAGGTTCGGCGTAGAAAAGCCCAGGCCAAGCCCAGGCCCAGCCGGGCCCAACTCCATGTGACGAATTGAATTCGTCACAATTTAAGATGTTACATGGCTGCCAACGTGGCAACAATATGGATCATATTCTGCATCCAGATCATTATGAATTTGGCCCAAAATTAACTGTTGCACCACAACTTTTCCAACCCATTTTTAATACAGCCTAATAATATTTTTTTACTATAATATTCAGAAAATTCAGAGAAACACAAATTGACATATAACATTACATGAATATACAGAAAATTCTGTCCACATATCATCTTTGTACAATAAAAAGTCTTATCCAACATATACATAGAGTGATCTGCCTTAGTAACTTGAAATACCTTAGTAGTAGCAAAATGCTTACATTCTACTTGCACACCAACAAATTGCATGCATTCTGAATAATCTCACAAAAATCTTATGGTCTCCATGGACAAACATGTAGGTAGGGAAGCTGGACAGGGTGCATCTGCTCGAACAGATATCATGGTGATTCATTCTGATATCCAGAAATCAAGAAATCTTTCTGTTTATTAGCTGGACGTCCGATGTTTCACCTGTGCTAGACCTCCTTGGTGATACAGTTGTTTTCAACAGGAGCAATAGTAGCTATCAGTGGCTTAAGGAACCTGTGAGGCAGAGAAAAAAGTCATGAAAATTCATGGAGGACTATCTACTTTTTTTAGTCATATAAGTTATGTGATCTTAATCAGCTATTATATTATAGTGGAGCAACAGAAAGAAATCACACCTTGATAATGCATGAAATTTCTTGCATGGCTTGAAGAAGGACATCATCTGCAAGAAGGAACGCATCTTGAAATAGCACGTTTCCATCGACAACATCCAGTGAGTTATGATTTGGAATCACAAATTACTAAAATGGAAGCATGATAAAGATGATCAGAAATTGATGTAGCTAATTCTACAAATACAAATTGCAAGACAATCAGAATAACCTGATAAGAGGGGGGGGGGCAAGTACCTATCCGGCGAGTAGCCGCCGCTCGCTCGGAGATCTGGCAGCAGCGACTAAGTGTCCTGGTTGCAGCCTTGCGGGAGTGGATGGAGAGAGAGTGGGGAATTGGGGATAGGGTTTCATCGTGTTGACACCCAAAAATCAGGGCCACCGGAGTGTTTGGCATATTGCTGGAGTGTCCGACAAGCTCTCTCGAGTTTGAGGCGTCTGGTCCACTGAAGTGTCTGGTATAGTACCAAAGTGTCTGGTGAACCCTCTCGGGTTAGGGCACTTAGCCCACCAGAGCTTCCGGCAACATGCCGGATTGTCCGGTAAACTGTCTCGGGTTGGGGCTCTTTAACCCACCAGAGTATAGTATCTGGCATTGTGCCGAACTGTCTGGTAAACCCTTTCGGGTTTCTAGAATTACACGACGGACACTCTGACATTCTACCGAAGGCTCCGGTTATCGGAGTATCCAGCACTTTATCGGATACTCCGATGGTGTCGATTTTGAAAGGTTTTCAGCAAATTGATTCCAATTTCTTTCCAAACTTGAGAGATCCGTTGCCTTGCGGGATAAGACCATCCCGCCGCTATAAAAAAGAGGCCTATGGCCGGTTGAGGGGTATCTCAATCGAAGCTATCATTTACCTTTATATTTCGTTCTTCTCTAAACCCTAATCCCCTTACTCAACTCCTCGTGCTATTCTTGCTTCGTCTCGACGACATTTGAAGATGATCCGGCTGGCCTGACCGAGCTCGGATCACTCCGAAGACAATTCCCCTCCGACGAGGTCCCTTCCGAGGTGAGATTGTCTAGGTGCTGCTCAAACCTCGCGTTGAAGAAGCACCGGCGTTCTCGCACACAGAGTGCGAGCAGTGTGTTGGCCCGGACCCGATTTCAGCGTCAACACACTTTTTGGTGACTCCACTGGGGATCAAGTGATTCCGGTTGCACAAACTGAATCTTTGTTTCCCACCATAAACTTTGAGATCTCCACGATGAACATCGTCACGCCATCTTGGAGGAGTTGCTCGAGGAGGCGCGCAAGACATTCCAAGAGCGTCGAAAGGCTTCCGAGGAGCCGCGCAAGGCGCGAGAAGAGCAGGAGCTACAAGAGTATTTGGTGTGTTTCAAAAGGACCGTCAAGGTGCGATCTCTCAAGTGAATGAGCCCGTTTTTTCGACCGTCGTCGAGGACGCGGCCATGGGTGCTGCCAACATGAGCACATCTTCGTACCCTCTCGTTACTTTTGAAGACCTTTCATATTATTTTGTCGATTTAAAAAAAATTTTGACTAATGATATGCAATACATGATACAAGAAAATATGTCTAAGTCTAAAAATATTGGTATTGCATCATCGTCTCATGTTACGCATGTAGGTCTTACTACTAGTACATCGGCGCCTACTACGTTTAGTTTAGAACAACCTCCGTATGGCATGCCGTTGAACTCGTTTAGTAGATAAACTAGTTTTTTGTCTCATGTGCAAACCAATGCTTTGATAGTGTCACCCGCTAGCATAGAACCAATCACTAGCATCCCCAATCCGACCACGAGCTGATTGAATGAATTGGCTAGTTTTATTCCTCCTTATCGTACTGTTGCGTATAGCACACCACCAATCCCACCAAGCAATACGGATATCCCTCATGGCCCTGTTCCTAATGAACTATTTAGTGCCATAAAAACGAGCATACACCCTCCACCACCAAACACATCTACTAGGCCACCCATTGCCTACATAGAGTAGTGTATGACGCGCATTAAGGAGGACTTGAACAAACAATTTCGCTAAACGCTAGGGGTAGAGCTCAAGGGAAGAGACTGAATTTACCAAAAACCGTGCCCTGCATATTTTGATTCGGTCCGTTATCCTAGTGGCTGACGTGTGCTCGACTTCATCAAATTTAATAGCGAAGATAGTAAAACCACTTGGAAACACGTTAGCCAATATGTAGCGCAATTAAGAGAAGCGGGTTTTAGCGAAGCTTTGAAAGTACGCTTGTTTTCTTTATCGCTAACCAGAACCGCTTTCTCGTGGTTTTCTTCATTCTCCCCGGGCTTCATCTACACATGGAAGTATTTATAGCGTAAATTTCATGATCACTTTTCTTCCGGAGACAACGAGTTAAAGTTGTCACATTTGACATCAGTTTGGCAAGGAAAAGATGAACCCGTCGTTGATTATCTTCGCGGTTTAGAGATGTTAAGAATCGATGCTTTAATTTAACAATTTCTGAAAAAGATTTAGCCGACCCAACTTTTAGTCGCATCTTAGGGAAAAGTTGGAGCTATACGATTTTCTTACACTCACTCACATCCAACAAAGGGTTTCGGCTCAAGAAAGCCGAAGCAAAGAAATAAAACATGACTGCAAGGCCCTCCACACCGTGCACGTCGTGGAATGTGATTCGGATAGCTCCGATGATGATTCCAATAGTATGCTAGCTGCCAAGTTTGTTTGGCCCTCTAAGGCCAAATCATTTGCTTGCGATTCGTTCAAACCGATTCATAAGAATCGGAAAGACGATATGAAGTACACCTTTGAAGTAACTAAGTGTGAAAAAATATTCGATGAATTGCACAAAGGTGGATATATTATGATTGCATATACTCTGCCTCCAGCGGATGAGATTAAGCGTAAAGCATATTGTAAACGGTACAACTTTTATTCTCATGCTACTAACGATTGCAATGTTTTTCGGTGACAGGTCCAATCGACCCTTAATGAGGGACGATTGAGTCTTAAAGAGATGCAGATCGACAAGCGCTCTTTCCCCGTCAACACTCTAGAGCTCAATCCTAAGGTGTTGATTCGGTCTCATCAAACTGATACAACTAAGGGAAAGAACGTGATCATCGAGGAGGAGATGCCTATTTCTTCGAGTGAGAAAAAGGTCTCTAGGAAGGTAGTTCTCGAGAAGTCTTTCAAAGTCACCATCCAAAGCTCTAGACCTGGGGGGCAAGCTCCACATCTCAGGATGATAAAGTCGAAGAATTCAAAGGTGAGCAAGTGGAAGGTAAACCAAAGCAAGGCCACGGAACAAAAGATGGGACCCAAAAGCGCCTTCGACCATCTCATAGCTAAGTACAAAAACTAAAAAACCGATTTGAACAATCGGCCTACGAAGCGGCCAAGATCACCACCAAGGAGAGGTAACCCACCTAGGAAGGAGATTAGGCAAACTGCAGATGTTTGTGGGCCTCCTCCTCTTCCTCCACTTGGATTCAGAGTGCCACCTCTATGGTTTCATCCTATGCTTTGCCCATCATTCCCAATGTGGCATCCATACATGGGGCCATGGATGTCGGTGCCACCGATGCCCATGCCATCGATGTCCGTTTCACCGATGCCACACCCGCCATTTCATCCGGGGTGGAACGGACCGAAGGGAGATGTCTTCACAAGGCTCTCTGGCCCTATTCCTGATCGGACAGAGTCTCGACCGATCAAGACTCAAGAAGTGGGCTCCACCACCGCGCCTAAGCAGGAGTGGTGCCCAAAGCAAGGTAATAAACCTGCCCCTTCTACTTTTGTTCATCAAGAGAGCGCATCTGGAGGTGTCGTAAAAATCAGCACAACCGATGTCAAAATCTGAAGAGTCTTTATGGGACCAATCACTTTGGATGGTCCGGTTGAAAAGGCCTCCCATGATCACGAAGCTAGCAGCAGCAAGAGCTCCTCCTAGTACACACAACCGAGGTGGTGTCCGCCTAGCTTGCCTCACACTCAAAAGAGGAAGCTCCAAAGGCTGCGCCTCCGAAAGATTCGAGAGGAGGAGGTGGAGAAGAAGAGAGATGAGGTCTTGAATAAGATTAAACCGATGATCCCTCAAGGTAAGCAGTGGAGAGTTAAGCAGCCCGAGGCTCCCACTCCACCAGTGACAGAGGAAGCGGTGGCTACTCAGAAGGAACTCGGACTGATCGATGCCATGCTTGGAGAGGACGCTGCAGCACCTTCGCCCAAGAAAGACGTTGATATGTCCGAGTTCGACAACGACGACCTCTTGAACTACAAGCCTACACCGCTCGGAAAGGTATGGACATTAATATCATTTGCTTATCCCTTTTCGATTATTCGCTCGTAGAAGAAGAAGAGGTTATGGCACAATTTGACTTTGGGCCAAAGAGCACTATGTATGAAAAGCCCAAGAAATCGAAGAACCATTTGAAACCCCTCTACGTGAGAGGTCATATTAATGGATCATCGATTTCTCGTATCCTTGTAGATGACGGTACTATTGTTAACCTAATGCCATATTCTTTGTTTAAGAAGCTAGATAAGGCCGATGACGAGCTCATCCGTACCAACATAACTTTGAACGGTATGGGAGGAGGAGACCCTATCGAGACTAAAGAGTCGCTTCTATGGAGCTCACCGTTGAGAGCAAGACTCTGGCTACCGCTTTTTTTTGTTGTCGATGTGCGCGGTAGTTATAGCTTGATCTTAGGGCATGATTGGATTCGTGCCAATAGATGTGTTCTATCTACATTGCAACAATTCTTGATACAATGGGTTGATGATAATGTAGAGGTTGTTCATGCGGATGCATCGGCTTGTGAGTGCTATAACCGAATCATCTTCTTTGCCGCATGACACCGTCAAGTGCTTGACCGGCTTACACTTGAGGATTATGATTTTCTTAGCGTGACTAGAGATAGTTTTGTACCCGTAAATGTAAAACAGATGAAAAATTGGCTCAACCATATAATGTGATTTAATGGAGTCAAATATTGATTGGTTGTAAAAGAGAGTGGAACACTATCGGTCCAACACAAACGATATGTGCAAAGCTATAGAAGAAATAGAGGACATGGATAAGTTAGGACAAAGATTCACATCGGTCGATCCCCTCTTGAGGAGGTGAACCTTAGCAGCGATGATAATCTTAGACCAACTTTTATAAACCAAAATTTGAAAGGCGATTACAAGGTGAGGTTGATCAATTTATTAAAAAAATACGTGGACTGTTTTTTATGGTCTTATAATGAAATGTCCGGGTTGAGCCGCGAGCTAGTTGAGCATCGGCTACCAATAAAATCTGGTTTTAGACCTTTCAAGCAACCGATGAGAAGATTCAATCCGAATATGCAAGATCGAATTAAAGAGGAGATTAACTGACTACTTGATGCAAAATTCATAAGACCTTGCCGGTATACGGAGTGGATATTTAACATTGTGCCAGTGAAAAAGAAAAACACCGGTAAGATTAGAGTTTGCATTGATTTCAGAAATTTGAATAGAGCCACTCTTAAAGATGAGTATCCTATGCCCATAGCCGATATGTTGATTAATGATGCTTTTGGCTATAGAGTTATTAGTTTTCTTGATGGTAATGCGAGAAATAATCAAATTTTCATGGCCAAAGAGAATATGTCTAAAACTACTTTTAGGTGTCCTAGTTTTATATGATTGTTTGAGTGGGTTGTCATGACTTTTGAGTTAAAAAATGCGGGTGCCACATATCAATAAGCTATGAACTTTATCTTTCATGATTTGTTTGGTGTCATCGTAGAGGTTTACATAGATGATGTGTGATCCAATCGGTCGCTTTAGATTCTCACTTGGTCGATTTGCAACTCATTTTAAACCGAATGCATCGTTTCGATTTGAAAATGAACCCGCTCAAATGTAGAGCATGATTTAGATGTTGGTTATGTGACATTTAGCTCTTGGAAATTGTATTTTTGATAGATCTGTTTGTAAAGAGGGTCAAGGTGTTGGTGTAGTATTGATTTCTTTTCATAATGCACACTTTGTGTTTTTAAACTGATTAGAGTATGATTGCACCAATAACCAAGCCGAATATAGAGCATTGTTGTTCAGCTTGGAGATGTTAGAGTCCATGGGGGGTTAGACATGTCAAAA
Source organism: Zoysia matrella (assembly GCA_001602295.1). Taxonomy (NCBI): domain Eukaryota; kingdom Viridiplantae; phylum Streptophyta; class Magnoliopsida; order Poales; family Poaceae; genus Zoysia; species Zoysia matrella. The sequence continues at coordinate 82,487 of BCLG01000241.1, read as the reverse complement.
GCTTTTGACGATTTGTTATTAGTAGTGCAACAAGGTTTTAGAAATTTTCAATACTTAGACGGATCGTTGAATGCTGTTTTGGACAAATGACTAAACATCATTAAAAAGATGGATGAGTTTAATATACTAGAAAACAGCAAAGCGAATGAGTTGGCGCAACAAGCATCAGGTTACAATGTTACTAGAGATAAATTTTCAGTCACTCAGAAACCGATGCTTGAGGTGTTAGAACTAGACCATTCGGATACTAGCATGGCAAACCGTGATAGTGCCGAATCACTTGATTGGGGCACCCATAGTTTCATACATTCATAGTCCAACCCAAAGTGCGGATAGGAAGGTTCGACATGTAGCTTTCAAGTATCCTTTGATTGATGGTGACTTATACCGTCGAACGGGAGATGGTTTGATCTTGAAATGTTTGGGTGATGATGAGGCCAAGGTGGCTATGGAGAATGTTCATGAAGGCATTTGTGGTACGCATCAATCGGCTTCAAAAATGAAATGGTTATTAAGAAGGGCGGGTTCTATTGGTCAACTATGATTGCCGATTGTTATCATTACTACAAAGGATGTGAAGAGTGTCAAAAGTTTGGAAATATTCAATTGGCACCCACTGCCATGATGAACTCCATCATAAAGACATAGCCATTCCGAGGATGAGGATTGGACTTCATAGGGCAAATATATCCTCTATCTTCGAAGGGGTATCGATTTGTGTTAGTAGCGACGGATTACTTCACCAAATGGACCTAAGCTGTGGCTCTCAAGAAGATGATGCACAAAGAGGTAATTGAGTTCTTTACCAAGCCTATTATTCATAGATTCAGTATACCGTAAATTTTGACTACCGACCAAGGTACTTCCTTTATGTCCGGTCATGTCAAAGAATTTACCGAATCCTACAGGATTAGGATAATCAATTCATCTCCATATGATGCTCAGGTCAATGGTCAGGCCAAGTCTAGCAATAAAACCCTAATCAAACTTATTAAAAAAAAGGTAGAGGACTATCCCAAGAGATGGCATGAAGTCTTATCGAAAGCGTTGTGGGCTCATCGGATATCTAGGCATGGGGCGACTAAGGAAACACCCTATGAACTTGTATATGGACCAAAGGTCGTTTACCCGTCGAGGTAAATCTAGGATCTCTAAGGTTAGGTAAACAAAATGACTTATCCACCGATAAGTATAGGGCATTGATGCTAGATAATGTTGATGAAGTCACCGATAAACGTTTGAGTGCTTTGAGAGAAATTGAGAGAGACAAAGCACAAGTTGCTAGAGCCTACAATAAAAAAGTGAAAGTCAAAACTTTTCAGGTGGATGAATTGGTTTGAAAAACTATTCTGCCTGTAGGCTCAAGAAGTAATAAGCTCGAGAAATGGCCTCCTAGTTGGGAATGACCATATAGAGTGGTAAAAGTCATTGCCGGGAATGCATACACGTTGGAAGATATCTGAGGAGAGTCATTGCTTAGGGCCCTTAACGGCTGATACTTAAAAAAGTATCATCCAAGTATATGACAAGAAGCATGAGAGAAGAGAACGGCCGATATGAAGTATCGTTGTCAAAAATGCTATGATGACCAATGAGTTGGGGGACCATCGCCCTTAGGGATCTTTTTGGGTGCTTAGAGTGTTTTATGGTGCAGTAACTTCACAAAAAAATAGAGGGGCATATATTGACACCCAAAAATTAGGGCCACCAGAGTGTCCGCAAGTCGCCGGAGTGTCCGAAAAGTCCTCTCGGGTTTGGGGTGTCTGGCCCACCGAAGTGTCCGATGAGCCCTCTCAGGTTATGGCACTTAGCCCACCAAAACTTCCGTCAACATGCCGGATTGTCTGGCAAGCCATCTTGGGTTGGTGCTCTTTAACCCACCGGAGTATCTGACACTGTGCCGGACCGTCCGGTGAGCCCTCTCGAATTTTCGAAATTACACGCAGACACTTTGGCATTCTACCAGAGGCTCCGGTCACTAGAGTATCCGGCACTTTACCGGACACTCTAGTGGTGTCGATTTTGGTAGGTTTTCAGTAGATTGATTCCAATTTCTTTCTAAACTTGAGAGATCCGTTGCCCTATGGGATACCATCCCATCTCTATAAAACAGAGGCCTATGGCCGGTTGAGAGGTATCCCAATCGAACCTATCATTTGCCTTTACATTTCATTCTTCTCCAAACCCTAATCCCCTTACTCGACCTCTCTTGCTGTTTTTCTTCGTTCTGGCGACGTTTAAAGACGATCCGACTGGCTTGACCGAGCCCGGATCACCCTTAAGATGATCCTCTTCTGACGGGTCCCTCCTGAGATGAGGTTGTCTAGGTGCTGACCAAACCCGGCGTTGAAGAAGCGTCGGCATTCTCGCACACTGACATGTGAGCGGTGTGTTGACCCGAACCCGATTTCGGCGTCAACACATCGTTTTATAGTAGCTGAGATTTGGGCTGGACTATTTCTAATAGAAAGCTGGGCCTTTGCAGGCTAACGTATTCTAAACAAAAAAATTCTATACGTTAATAAACTATAATAATATAGAATATATATTCTAAAAGTATATCTTATGATTAATTTAAAAAAATAAGTCTCTTATTTTAAAGTTAATCTCAAAATTTTAAAGTTAATCAAATTTATAAAATTATTAATCAAAAGTACACACATGACTCAAATGTAAACTTATTTTGGAACAAACGGAGAAACTAGTTTCTCCATAGTTTAAATTATTTTTTTGTCTAAAGTCTCAAATAGTTTCATACAAATCATGTGAGTTTGCATACATCAGTATATATTAGAGGTCATATTGCTTAGCCACATGCTAATCTATGACGAATTTTGTAAAACGTCGGAGTTGTGGGCTGAACTGTGGGAATTTGATAAAACGTCACTATGTTATGGGCTTCAATACCGTTAATGACGTTTTTCAAATCTGTCACGAATAATTCGCCATGGATTAATAGGTTTTTTGTAGTGATTAATAGTTGATAAGAAAATTCAAAATTTTAAGTAGTTGATAAGGAACTACAAATTATTTGAATGGCTAATAAAGAGTTTAGGCTCCGTTTGCAACAGACGAATTTTTCCAATTCCTACATTTTTTCTGTGAAATTGAACTAATTACTGTGAAATTCCTGTGTTCCAAACGGGGCCTTACCCAGGATTTTAACCTTTTTGAGGAGCTTTAAAGGAAACAATTTACCGATTTAATGTATTCTTTATGATTTGGAAATGGAGCTGGGGGCGAATCTTGATTGGCAATTTTGATGAGGCCAGATAGGGCTCTGGTTGTTCCACGTGTATGGGATTAGATATCCACATGGGACATGAAACGGTGAAGGTGACGGGGATATTAGCAAATATTATAGTCCGGTTTGGTATAGATTCTTAAAATAGCTCCTTTAGAAAAATAGCTTCTCAAAAAATAGTTTCTTAAAAAATAGATTCTCTACGAGAAGTATTTTTCAAACCGTTTGACAAAACGGTTTTTATTATAGTTCTAATGCAAAAATGAGTGGAGAAGTCACAAACAGCTATATTTTTAGTGTTTTTAGCTCCTAATACAAACTAGATACTGCTTCTTGAGGAGAGAAAATAGAAGCGCTTCTTTTAAAATTGTTTGGTGGACTTCTTGTAGAATTCAAAGTAGAAGCACTTTGAGAATCTATATCAAACAAGTCCTATGTTTCACACTTTGAAAACCACTCTCTCTTTTCCAATAGAAACTTATTTCTAAATTTTTTTGATCAATGATTTTTATAGATTTGATTAAATTTAAAAACTTAGTATTTGTACTTTTGAATTCATCAAAAGAAATACTTTCATAATATATATAATTTATGTTATTAAAATTAATTAAATTTATCAACATCATTGACCAATGTTATACTCCCTCCGTCCTCAAATATAAGCATTTCTGGCTTCGGTCAAAGTCAAACTTTATCAACTTTGACTAATAATATCTATAAATTTAAATAATTTTTGATATAAAAAATTACATATTATGAAAATATGTTTCATAAAGAATCTAGTAACATAATTTATATATGATAAAACATTATTAATTTTATATTATTAATGGTCAAAGTTAAAGAAGTTTGACTTTGACTAAATTCAGAAATGCTTATATTTAGGGACGGAGGTAGTTGTTAACAAAACTTAAAAACAAACTTTTATTGAGACACAGAGAGTAGTTCACCTTGCATGCACATTGCAGGTGACTTCGATAGAATGAGTAGTTTATACTTCATCTCAATAGAAATAGAAGATTATTTTTAAGTTTTGTTGACTACTTGTACAACTTTAATAAATGATTTTAATAAATTTAATTAATTTTAATAACAAGTATTTTTAATGAATTTAAAAGTACAAATACTAGATTTTTAAATTTAATCGAATTTATAGAAATCACTGACCAAAATTGTAGTCAACAAAGGTCAGAAATAAACTTCTATTGGATGAAGGAAGTATAAATCACCGTGGAGGAGTTGAGGCCTAAGCAATTTATTGCGCACCTGCTGAAAACTATTGTTTTCTCTCTTTTCTTTTCTTTTTTTGACAATGCAAGCAACAAGTATAAATAAGAGTGAATTTATTTTAATTCAACTCATCATGGCTGAACGGCCAATTTTCCTACATAATTTATATATAAAAATTATTGGTCGCAACCGTTACAGAAGTGGGGCACACCTAGCTAGTCCCTGGAGCTGTTGATCATTTATCATACTTCTCACATATCATTTCCTCTCCGTGGATACACTGACCATTATTAGCTAACGACAGATTCTAAATACCTCAGTCTGTCAATATAAGATTCTATACCATCGAGATGGAAACTCCAAGCTCTTTTGGCAGAGGTCGCATCTTCTGATTCTTAGCGAAATCAGAGAAGCTCTATCAAATATTGTTTTTCAGATAAATGATTCTTACTTGATTCTGTGAAGTGATTCTCTGAAATAAGTTAAAAGGCTTGAAGCTGAAAATGTAGATTTTTCTGATTGTGTGAAATTATTCTCTATCCTGATACAAGAGTTTATCTTAGAAAATTAAAAAGAATCATTTTTACCCATAAAATCTGAATCAAAAGTAAATCTAAAGAATCAAGAGCTGAGAGCTCTGTTAAAAGAGCCCTACATGCAATCATCAATCTGACCTGCTCTAGAAGTTTGGCTTTTTTTTTTCATTATTTGAGAAAGAGGATCACTGATATGTCACCTCCAATAGATCATGGGAATCACCAAGCAAGCAGTAAGCCGGCATTAGATGTCACTGCTACTTTGCTTGCCGAAGGAAACTTATGATTTCTATAAAAATCTTATCAACTTCAATAATATAAAAATATATATTATAAATATATTTCTTATGATGAATTTTTAAAGTACAGGTCTTATGTTATTAAAAACCAAAACTATAGAAATTATTAGTGAAAATTAGATAGCATGGAACCAAAACACAATTTTTTTAGTGCGAACGGAGTAGTATATGAGCAGAAGGCAAAGTTATGTCACCATCACTCAAACATACCACAAGAGGATGGTTCTTTTTTCTTACTTTCCTAAGATAGCATAACCATGAAATATCACCTTCAGCAACAAGATGAAATGTAACCTTCAAGCTACAAGAACAAAGGACGAAAGGAGGGAAGGCAAAGTAAGTAGGCTACCGTGGTAATATCAGAACCATACACAACATATCAGATGAAGCATACTCCGCCTATTCTTAAATTATTATCGTCGTTGACTTTTAATATCAACTTTAACCATTTATTTTATTAAAAATGATAAACATTATATATTTTGTTATAATATGATTTATTATTAGAGTTATTTGAATCACAAATTCAAACTTTACACATTTAATTTGAATAATTTTTTAATAAAACGAATGATCAAAGTTAACATTAAAAATCAAAAGCAATATCAATTTAAAAACAAAAAGAGTATAAAAGAGGTTGTCATGGAAACTCTTGGAGGCCACCTAGACAGGGCAACCTCATATTTCTAGAGACCGCGTGAATACTCTTGGACCCCGCCTAGACGATGAGGTAAAAAACTTGGCTTTCCTCATTTATGAGAAAGGAACACTGATATCTCAGTCACTTCCAACACACTATGAGAAGACATAGCCTACTATTAGCCTATACCAATAAGTAGTAGCCGGCATGATATGTTGTTGTCACTTTGCTTGCAAAAGAAAAAAAGTATGCCCATGTTACTGCCAGTTTGTGATAGTTAAAGCTCAAACTACTCTCTTTGTTCTTAAATTATTGTTACCGTATGTTGATTTTCAACATCAACTTTGATTATTCATCTTATTAAAAATTTAATAAATATTATATATTTTATTATAATTTATTTTATTATTAAAGTTATTTGAATAACATTTATAATTTTTTATATCTGAACTAATTTTTTGAATAAAATAAATGACCAAATATAATATTATAGATCAACCCCAATAATAATTTAAGAAAGAAATAAGTATTTTTTTTTAGTGTGGACTCCTACATATTTGAACGAACATATTCACACAATTACTACTCTAGTGAACTAATTACTCCATATTTTGCAAATGCCTTTGCATGAGTTATATTCATTATGTGGCTTTCGATATGCAGTGGAAATGGGGTTGGCAAATGGATGGCTTGAGCAATCGGACCGTCCAGCAGAATGGCCCGCCTGAGGGCACAGCCGCACGAAGTCATGCGGGTCATGCCGAAGCAGACTATGGGCGGAGGTGTCGGCCAGCGGCATGGTCCGAACGCTCGGGTGTGTTAACCGTGCTGAAATGACCGGTCCACGAAGCGGAGATTCTAGGCATTTGACCTGAAGATCTAAGCATCTACAAAAACTCCCTTAAAAATTACCTTAAATTAAAATTTTAAGGAAATATACAAAAACTCCTCTCCAACGGCTTCCGTTACCCAACCCTCAATCTCTGGCTCCCCGAAAAACTCCCGATCGGCATCCAGATCGGGTCAACTTTTCCGGCTCCCCGATAATCGTCTCCCGCGCTAACTTTCCCTTCCCGCCGAGGAAGACCGTCGCTCGGTTCCCTCCTCTCTGCTGCTGCACCCCGTCGCCCCTCCGCACGGGCTTGCCGCGCAGTCCAGTGGTCACCGACAGCGGCCCCTCGGCGTCGTCGCCACCGGTCGGTTCCCGCGCGGCCTGCTGGGTCCCATCGGCCTCTTTCCAGTGCTGCGCCGCTCGTTTCCCACGCTCGGCTGGCCATCGATCTCTAGCCAGTGCTGCGCCACTCGGTTCGCTCGGCTGACCGTCATCCCCCTGTGTACACTCCAAACACATGTATTCATCTCATCTCCTATACTTTCGATGCAAGATTCAAGAATTCCGTGGATCTATTTAGGGTTCGAAATTTCAATACTGCTATGGTCTACTGGCTTTGGATTGAAGATTTATACTTGATCCATGATTCTTAGTGGCTGCTGAATATTACTTAAACTTTGAACTCCATATTCCAGATATTTTAATATGGAAATCAGTATTTCAAGTCCTCCCATGATTCTTAGTGTTTAATATAAAAATCAATATTTCAAGTATTCTGATGGAAATGACAGTGATTTAATCAGAAGATTTGGGTCAGGGGAAGTGATTCTGATATCTGAAACTTTCTGAAATTGTAATGTTTATATCATTACCTGTGCTTACAGTATATGCCGATCATAATTGGTGACAGTCATAACAGCTCCCAATTCCCCACACGGTGTCCTCTGATTTGGCATTGGTGTACAAGATTCAGTTTTAGACTATAATAACCTTCAAATGGTGTGCCCCAGATCCATGTGTTAGCGTAATTCCATCAGAACTAGTTGTTCAAGGTGATCTGTGCTCCTTACTTGTTCAGGCATCTCAGTCATGTATATGAACTGTAAGTTCGTTGCGTGATGTTCAGACAAGCAAAAGGCAGATCATGATATAGACCTGTACTAATGTGCGATGCTGTGATATAGATAACAGTTCAATGTAAATTATTGTCTCATGCATTATATGACATGAATATATTATCGATGGGCAAGTGCAGGGCTGCGCTAGATGTCCCTGCCGGGTATATATTTCTGTGATCTCTGTATGGCCATAGCTCAGAAACAATATTTCTCTGGATGAAATCAACATAAATCATGATAGATCAACATTTGTTTTTTTATTAATCGGTGTGCGATGCCTACGAAGGTCTCACGATCGTAGCTGGGGCGTTCATCTGTTGATTGGTGATCGTAGCTAGGACGTTCCTATGTGGATCGCTCAACCGTCTAAAACGAACCATCCTGCTGATCTAGCCCAAGTTCAAATAATTTTGGGGGCATAATTAGGGGCGCTGTTGAAGGAGGGAAGAAAAATACCTCTCTAAATTTTGTGGGTTGTTCCCAAAAGATGGTTTTTAGGGAGAAATTTTATGAGAGTTTTTGGAGATGCTCTAAGCGTTAGATAGAAGAGGCTAGCCGCTAGACCAAGCTAGCCGATTTTGTTCTTATATAAATTAAAATACATACTGGACCTCTATAGAAGAGGAAAAATAGCACATTGATGCTTGTGCACGTTCCACAAACACATAGTTATACCTGAGATTGTAGCTAGTTCTTAGTACTCCTTTCGTCTCGATTTACTTGCCATCGTAGGATGGAGGGGTGAAAAGGTAGAATGTAGTGAAAATGAGAAAGAGAAAGATAGAGATGTATTGGAAATAGAGAGGTGTATTGAAAAACGAGGATGACAAGTAAATTAAAAAAATTTAGACCTCTAAGATGACAACTAATTAATTGAGGACTGAGGGAGTAGTTAAATGAGATCTTATGAACATTTCAGTCACATTCTTGGAACAAACAAAATATACACGTGGACTATCTTTCGTGAGGATAGAACGTTTTATAATCGAGCTAGAATATGCATGTTGTTCTTACGTGACTAAAATATTTACTGTTTATTATGGGATAAGATTGAGATAGAATGGAGAGATCTAGATGCTTGGATTGGATTCATATCCATTGCAACATAATAGCGAGATCTCCGGAGGAGAAAATCCTTTTTTTTAAGCATGCATGGACACGTGAATTCAATATAGTTGATGACCCAAGGTGGTGGAACGGTATGATTTCCATGGTCTTTTTTCTTGTAAGGAACGCGACAGCAATTACATCCAAGTAACTTTACTCTTATTTCTTTTAAATGGGTGCATGGTAAAAGCTGGTGATGCTTAGGCCATCTTTGTTCGAGATAGAGTTTTTGAGCTTTTAAAAAAAGGGATAAGTTTAGATAAACCCCTCAACTATGAGAAAATTGGATACTTAACCTTTCGAAGCATTGAAAACAATCTAAATAACCCCTTAAGCAATTTTGAGGTGGTTTTACTATTTATGAGCCCACATATCAGATTGAAATAAGTCTATTTTATTCTCTCAACTATCAATAGTGGTCTACTTCACATCACAAACTTTAAAATTGAATTTTTAACCCTCTGAAGTAGTAAAAACTGTCTAGATGATCTAAGACAGTTTTTAATAATTCATAGGGTTAAAAATCCGATTTTAAAGTTCGAGGAGTGAAGTAGACAACTATTTGATAGTTGACGGATAAAATAAACTTATTTCAAACTGACGTATAGGCCCATGAATTGTAAAATCACCACTGAAACCGCTTAGGGGGTTATTTAGACGGTTTTCAATCTTTAGTGGGTTTAGTATTCAGTTTTAATGGTGGGGGTGAATTGCACCCATCCACAGGGTTATCTAGACTTAACCTGTTAGAAAAGTTGGCTGATGGTTAATTGCAAAGCTAACTGATGAAATTTGGATATTGATTTTTGCAATATACTTTTATCTTCTCTGCACACCAAAAACTAGAAAAGCAACCCTCAATGAGCTTTTCAGCCTTTAGTTTATTTCTGCAAAAACTAGCTTTTCATTCCAAAAGCGAGTTTTCGAAAGCTTGTTTGTTTCATCTTCTCAGTTTCTGAAACAAAAAGGAGCATAGTACAAGCCAGCTAGTCTGTTGGTAGCACGCAGGAACATCAGAAATCTTAAGTCAGTTCCTAAAATTAGATGAAATTTGCAATGTGTCTATTCTGTGTCCAGCTGAAACTTAGGCCCTGTTTGAACGTATGGAATTTCACAGGAGTCATAAGGAAATTTTATAGTAATCAATTTAATTATACAAAAAAATATAAATGCAAAGAAATTTCCGTGTTCTAAACGGTGCCTTAAATTGAAAACAAGCAAACATCATCATAAACATGCCAAATATTCATAAAAAAAATGCTATTTCATTATGAATGTTCGCAACGGGATAATGTGTTATAGTAGCATCCATGCAAAAAATGTGATTGTGACAACGCTAAAAGCATGCTTAAGGTTGGAAGTCCAGTTTGGACTTCATGTTTCATGCAAACTGCATGCATGTATCAAGCTAGAAACACAAGTCCTCTTGTTAATTTATTAGACAAGAAAGGATTCTTAACGCTTCGTTTCCGTGCTCAGTGATAGCACTACAAGACTGAAAGCGACCTGGCACATAATTTGTTCAATTCGATCTTCAGTGGTCACAAGATCGATCAAATGACCTTGAAAGATTTTCCGTGATTCAACAATGGAGACCTGTCACATAATGGACTGGGTTCATTAAAAAAACTATTTAATTACTAGTCTATCAAAATTGATTCTCAGATTTCAACGGGGATGCACCTCACATCAGGTGCTTTAGCTTTGAGACCTTTCGCCCTCAAGGCAAGAAAAGAAAAGCAACGCATGCTTCTGACTTGCTATGCTGGTAATGCTGAAATTTGTTGGCTAAGCAAGCCGAAATCTCGCGGCATTATCAGGGTCATGCATTTTTTATGAGCACTGAGCGATATTGGTTCGGCACCTATATCCCTGTTCCAAAACAACTATGCTCCATTGGTTGTTGCAACTTCAAATTCATGCCCAAATGGAACCGGTCCAGCCCAATCACAGACGCAACAAGGCTGCATTTAGTTGTAGCCATTCCAACAGCCTGTATCACCTACCACTGCTCAACCTGCATCCTTTTTATCACTACATTGGTTTAGCAAGGAAACTCAGTGTGTCTGTCGATCGTGTGCATCCATTACAACAGCCTGTAGCGAAGAGTTTGATAGGTGTGCCAGAGGTGACCACTCAGAAATTAATGAGTCGGAAAAAGCAGTTCAGGCTTCAAAAAAGTCAGCAGCATTCTGTAGCTATGGCTGTCGAGGCACAAGGATTAAGCTAGTGAAGAGAAGCCATGGCTCTTGTGAAGTGAAAGGCCTTACGTAGCATGCATAAACATAGCTGACTCGGAAGCTATAGCAGAAAACAGCAAAAGATTAGTAATTTGAAAGACATGAAATCTTGCAGCTTCTACCTAGGGGTGGTACAGGGCCACAACTCTTAAGCTCTAGTATACCGAGGAGTGGTAAAGGGCCACAACCCATGGTTGTTTCAGTCCATTTTGGTCCTTTTTCAAATTTAAGTCAAAATTTTGACAAACACTAGGATTGTTCTCCGAAAAGTATAAAGATCCTCTCTTTTCACGAGAAATTTAATGTACAAGATGGTTTTGAGTGATAGATAAATGGAAAACACCTGCAAATTAATTACACGAGAGGCGTGTGACAGGCTGCAGCTGCCCGCACCACCGCCGCAAGAGCTAGGCCTAAAAACGGTCGAAAACAGTCCGAAGTACCGGATGAAAACAGAAACAAAAACAAACGAATAAATACAAAATTCGAAAAAAACAAAATGTTTGGTCTCTGGAAAAAAATATCAAAAATATAAATAAAATAAATATTAAACATTCACTGTATAGTCCAAATCTTATAATATATACAATATAAGTTACAATTAAATTAACAACATACAACTCAAAAATATAAGTCAATAAAAAGTTATTTGATTCATAACTTGTAATTTTTATTTTTCATAAAGCATGTTCAAAAAAAAATTAAAAAAAAAGAAAAAATTCTGCTAAAAACAGAATTACATTGAAATAGTCAGAAAAAAAGCTATACCGTTTTTATTTTCGTAACCGTTTTTATTTTTTTCCGCCTATTAAAAATGATACAGAAAAACCATAAACAAAACGCGATCGGAGCTGGAAATTTTTATACAGTTTTCAGCCCTAGAGCTGCTCTTGCGGGCTCTTGCTGGATGGCGGCAAACATGTCACCAGCGACAACGAGCTCGTGGCAGCTAGCAGCGCCAAATGGATCCGGCTTGGTACTTACAAAGTTGGCGTTGTACAGCACACAGAACAAGTAATACTAGTCCATATCTAAGGTTTCAAAGTTTTCTAAAAAATCAAGAAAAAACAGAAAACACCAAACTCGGATATGTTATGAGATAATTCCTTATTTGACTTAAAAAAAGTCACATCTTCCCTTCTTGACTTTTTTTATTTGAATTTTCATATATGGCTTAAAATCGATTTTTGATTCCTTATTTGACCCATCTATCAATTTCGCTCCTTAACGGTGTCAAGTAAGAGATAAAACAACCATTTTACCCTAGGCCTTATATTTGTTTCATTTTCAGAATTTTTTCCCTTTTTGCATTTTGCATTGTTTGATATGTAATATGATAATTGTACAAAAATTATTTAAAACCTATAGACTACCGCATAGCAAAGTTTATAATTATGATATTATCAAACTATATAAAAAATAATGCTCGAAATAAAATAAATACAAAATAGGGGTAAAATAGTCATTTTATGCTCCACTTAACACCACCGTTAGAGGTTAAAACTGACAGAAGGGCTAAATAAAAAATTAAAATGGATTTTAGTTTACATAGAGAAATTCAAATCGAAAAAGGCAAAAAAAAAAGAAAAAGAAATGGTGACTTTTTTTAGGTCAAATAAAAAATTCTCTCATATGCTATTCATTCACAATTAATATTATTCTGCCAGGATCAGCACCGGCACTCATCGCCTTGCAGGCTTGCACCACAGCTGCAGAAGAGAACAAGTACCAGCAGCAACAAGCGCATCCTTCTCCTGATTGTTCTGCTCATCTTCTTTGTCTCCTCTGAACACGGATCATGTCAGCATCTCCAAATTATAAGGCCATCGCGGCCTTCGATAAGCTGGGGAGGTGGCCGAGAACGTGCTCGCAGAGTCGCAGCCAGCCAGATGGCCACAACGCCATCGTCTGCAGGAGCAGGGCATCGACAGGTGCCTCTTCTACCTACGCAGCTACGCTACCCGGCCAATTTATGAATCTTTGGATCCCGGCAGCGGTGGGATTCTTTTTTAACCCGCGATGGGGGCCGGAGGGGCGAGAAAAGAAAATCTCACTCACAGCGTTATGAGGGCCGATTACAACGTTATGCGGGCTCTCGATGCGGACCGGCCCGGCAGGCTTAGCAGCGTGGCCCGTGGGCTATGGCGCAAGTAAAAATAGGGTAGCAAGATGGAGAAGCGAGGTTTGCACATGGGTACTGTTTTGGCGCAGTTAAAACTTGTTAAAAAACAACTGAAAAAATAATTTTTTTTAAGTTCATTTTGAAAAACTACTAAACTATATAATTGTGAAATAAGCTTGCTGTTTGATACAGCTTCTATTTATTTTTTGAATAAGTTAAAAGTAAGTTGTACTCTCTCTGTTCACATATAAGTTGAATGTAGCATTTAAATTTTGATTCTCAGTATATGTCATTCTCACTTTCTAATACGTATTTCTTTTTTTCTAATACACTTTCTTTTTTTATAATAAATTTGTATCTCTATCTTTTTTCTCTTCATTTTTTTGATACCATACTTTTTTACTTTTTCTTAATTCCTGTGTCACTTTTTCTTAATTTCCGTGCTAAAGTAGAACAATATATAAAAGTAATTCCCGTGTCATTTTTTTTAATTTCTGTGCTAAAATAAAACGATATATAAAAGTGAACAGAGAGGGTACCAAACAAGGTCACTGCCTAGCCTCACTGGTGAGCAATTTGTGCTTTTTAACGGTGCACAAGTGGTTTTTTAAAATGTTATATAAATGAAGAAAAGATGTCCCTCCTTCCAGATCTTGGCGATGATTACTTTAAAATCAGTGTAATGATACATTAAGAAAAAAAATCAGAAAACGTACGCTTATTAAGAAACCTGGTTCCCGTAGGTTGCAAGTTGCCTGATCATGAACGTTGGGCGGCGCATGGGGATGCACTGTACGACGTTTCATTGCTGAAGCTAAACGCCAACCGGAGGCCTGTACGCCCCCGGCCTTCTGCGTGGAATCCGAGGTCCATCTAGGCATGCTAGCAGGTAAAAAAATAATAATAATTACTTAGATACTCGTGATCACGTTATGGTCTAAAAATATATTAATTTTAAAAAATAATATATTAATATATAAAGTTTGAAGTTCTTTATTCCTCCATTAATATTAATATTAACTCAAAGTAAATTTGTTTTATTTTCTAACAACTTTTTTGATTTGTTTCGGATAGTTCTTTGTTAAATCTCTATATATTTTTTAAAAAGTTTTTTCTATGTACACACAGTAAAATGTCTTTAATAGAGATAAATTAGACTACATACACACAGAAAATACACATAAAATTATCTTTTTTTACATTTGACAGATAAAATCTTTTCACATACACCTCTTACAAATCTAACGAACAAGCTCTTTCGAATATCTCAAATTTTCTCACAAAAATAATTATTAGTTATCAAAATACAACTACCTAAAATAAATATATGAGATTAAAAAAATTATTAAAAAACGGCTCACCACAGAGAGGTCTCATGCGGTTAGTTGTCAGTTAATTTTTTTAACCTGAACTCCTACGAATACAGCTGTAATTTCAAATTTTAGTATTAATATATTATTTTTTTAAATTAATATTTTTTTTAAACTATAACGTTAGCACGGGTATCAAAACTAGTACTAACAATGATTTATGTGAGCTCAAGATCTAAAAGATCTGGAAGAGCTTATCCGTTAGATTTGTAA